>BLSH010018283.1:633081-652192 GCA_018402905.1 Glandirana rugosa | reverse complement strand
TTCTACCATCTTTGTCATTGTGGACCGGATGACAAAGATGGCTCATTTCATCCCTATGAAGGGGACCCCTTCAGCGGCTGAAACAGCCCGTATATTCATAAAGGAAGTTGTCCGAATGCATGGAGTGCCCAGCAACATTGTGTCTGATCGAGGTGTCCAGTTCACGTCAAGATTTTGGAGAGCCTTGTGTGCTGGATTAGAAATCGAACTGGCATTCTCCTCAGCGTACCACCCCCAGACCAACGGACAAACAGAAAGGATGAACCAGACGCTGGAACAATACTTGCGATGTTTTTCGTCCTTCTCCCAAGATGATTGGGTTGCACTGCTGCCTGTGGCCGAGTTCGCCTACAATAATTCTATCCATTCGGCCACCCAGCAGTCCCCATTTTGGGCCAATTATGGCTATCATCCCACATTTCTGCCCGACTTGAATCCAGAATGTTCCGTTCCAGCAGCACAGGATGTCACCAACTTCCTCCACACCAATTGTCGACTACTTCAGGACACGTTAACCAAATCCCGGGAGGCTAGCAAGGAAGCCTATGACAAGAAGAGATGGGGGGTGATGGAGCTCCAACCCGGTTACCATGTTTGGTTATCAACCAAAAATCTAAAACTCGCATGCCCCTCGAAAAGATTGGGCCCGATGTTTCTGGGGCCTTTTCCCGTGAAAAGACAGATTAGCCGGGTGGCATTCGAACTTGATCTTCCACCATCTCTGAAGATCCACCCGGTTTTCCACGTTTCCCTACTAAAGCCCGTGGTCCGCGATTCCTTCTCTGTCCGAAAAATAGGACCACCAGGTCCCATCCTAGTTAACGGAGAGGAGGAGTTTGAGGTGGAAGCAATTTTAAAAAGCTGCCGGAGAGCTGGTGTGACCCAATATCTGATCAAGTGGAAGGGTTTCGGCCAGGAAGAGAACTCGTGGGAACCCTAAGGGAACATCCATGCTCCCGGACTGATTCAGGCCTTCAAACGAAAGTGCCAGGATGGTGACACTTGGTAAGGCATCCGGAGGCTGCCCCTTGGGGGGGGGCAATGTTAGAAGAAATAACTTGTTGCCAGCAATTCTGGCCGTTTCTGCGGTGGTGCGCGCGCTCCCGTGCGTGCCCGCGTGCGTGCCTGTGCACGCGCACGCGCCGGAAACGGCGCCAAGCGGCGCCTATTTAAACCCAGAGACTCCTGCATTGAACTGCTGCTCGTTCTACAGCGTTCCTGACCTGTGGGCCACAGCTCCCCCACCTGTTCCTGTGTTCATCTGCTTCCTGTTTTACCCGGCTTGCCTTGACCTGTTGTCCGATACCTGCACCGACCCCGGCTAACCACGACCATCCGTTTGTCTACTCCTCTGTACCTCCGCTGCCCGCCCGTTAACGAACCTTTGCCTGGACTTGACGATCCGCCTGCCTGATCCTTTTGTACCTCTCTGCCTGCCTGTTGCCGACCCTGCCTGTACGACCCCTCTTCTGTCCGCACGACCTCCTGGAACCTCACTACAGCATCAGTGACCATCCAGCCCTCGTGCCATCCCGCACTCTCGGGCCTCTGTCTACACTACCAGGGGTCCTTAAATCGGGTGCGCAAGAGCGGTTGTTCCCTGCACAAGACAGACTCCACCGTCAGGTACGTAACAGGGACTCTGAATATGTAATATTTACTCTGTTGGATTTTGATCATCTGGTGCAAGTATTATGAAATCTGTCTGTCTGAAGTCAATAAAATGCAACTCTCTGGAAGAACCGACTGAGTGCTGTGGAAAATTAACCATCATCATAATAATAACTAAATAATAACATCCATTACTCAACTACTACATCACTACACAGATATTCTAATTTTATGAGATGCACCTGTATATCTATGTATTTCTTGTTCAAATATTTTATTAGATGTTACAGAATGTTACAGAATACAGTTAAAGTTCAGTTCCAATAACATTTGTAATAAAGAGATGGTTACAGGTACAGAAAAAAATGCTTCTCACGTATAGAGGTGATTCTGTTTCAGACCTTCTTTTTGGTGCAAAATTTTAATCAGGGAGTACGTGTGAGAATGTGTTGTAGTGTGGTTGAGTGTACAGGAGTGTACAGGACCGAAACCCCCCCCCGGGAACCAAAATCGGTGGCAGGTGAGGGAGCGGAGGCAGAGCGGGCAGACGGCCCCCCCCGTCATGAGCGGCAGCAGGGCAGAGGGCAGTCCTGACCCCCCCGTGAGCGGCGACAGAGTGGGCAGACTGGATCCCCCCTTGACCGAGCAGCGGCAGAGCGGGCAGACCAGACCCCCCGTGACCAAGCAGCGGCAGAGCGGGCTGACCGGACCCCCCCATGACTGTGCGACGGCAGAGCGGAGCGGGCAGACCGGACCCCCGTGACCAGGAGCGCAGCAGGAACAGGTCAGAGGAGGCTGTAGTAGATACAGTAGACCTGGAAACTGACAGGGAGAGGCAGCAGCGGACTGCATCTGCAGACTGGAGGGAGAGTGAGACTGACTGGAGAGGCGGCGGGACTAAAGGTGGCTGATTCCTGCAACTGTCAGATTACAAGGGGAGGCTGTGCAGAGTGAAACAGAGACACATACAATAACAACTGACTGACAGTGCTGTGTGAGTACCTGCGTATTGTGTGAGTACCTGAGTATAGTGAGTACCTGATTATAGGGAGTACCTGAGTACAGTGAGTACCTGTCAGTAAAATGGGCATTTCTGGGGGTCTGTGGCCATGCGCGCGCGTGTGCCAATGGCGCCCAAATGGCCTATTTGACTGGACAGCACCCTGCAGCAGATGCTGTCCATTCTACAGCGTTCCGGTGATCAGTTAACCCCCCCAGTGTTTGCTCTGAGAAGACTTCCTGCTCCTGTGACCCCTTCTGGACTTTGCTACTATCTGCCTGCCTTGACCTCGGACTGTTTATGACCACTGTTCTGCCTGTGCCCTCTGTACTTCAGTTGCCTACATGTTGCCGACCCGGCCTGTACCCGACTACCCGTTTGCCTGATCCCTCTGTACTTTGCTGCCAGCCAGTTGCCGACCCGGACAGCACCACTATACTTCAGCCTGCACAAGCTTCAGTGGACTCATGTCCAGTCATCGTGCTCCCCTGCGCTCCCGAGCCTCCTATCTGCACTACCAGGGGTTCACGAACCAGGGCCGCAAGAGAGGTGGCCCCCGCATAAGCCAGACTCAACCATCAGGTACGTGACAGCAATGGACAGCCATGTCTGAGTCTGCGCCGGGGTCCTCTCCCATAGAGGAATTATGCATACATCTCGCTGGCCTAACTCAAGCGGTGAAAAATCTACAGGATGGGTACACCCGCTTGGAAAATAAAGTACAGGATCTGGCAGCTCCAGGCCCTGCCAGTGGAGGGCCAGCGCCTCAGCGCACCATAGTGACTTTGCCTACGGAGCCCAAGGTACCCATGCCCAAGCGGTTTTCAGGGGACCGCAGGAAGCTCGGGCCTTCCTCAACTGAGTTGTACTTTTCCCTCCAGACCCGCACCTTCTCATTGGAAGCCACAAAAGTGGATCTGGTGATTTCCCTTCTCTCAGATGACAAGCGTGGGCTCATCGTCTGCTGGAACAGAAAGCCCCTGAGACTGCTACCTTAGACAGCTTCTTTCATGCCATGGCCCAACTATACTAGGACCCGAACCAGGCTGCCACTGCAGAGGCGGCACTCCACGCCCTCCAACAAGCTTGTCACACCGCGGAGGAATATGTGGCCGAGTTCAGGCGCTGAAGCTTCAACACTGCCTGGAATGATGCCGCTCTATGCTACCAGTTCAGGCTGGGACTTTCTGAACCCCTGAAATACGAGCTGGTGAGTGTCGGAGTGCCACCTACCTTGGACGCTTTAATCAACCTGGAGATTCAAATTGACTGCCGGCTGCGGGAGCGCCCCGGGCGGAGCGCACCACAGGGTCGCAGCGACCCTCCTGGGTGCTCCCTCGAGTGCCCAGCTACCTGGGCCCGACTACAGCAGCAGCCTCCTCCTCTCTACAAGACCACCTTGAGCCAATGCAAATCGGGCCCCTCCGACCCCGACCATCCCTGCCTTCTGAGGAATGTCAGAGACGCATGGCTCTCAACCTGTGCCTCTATTGTGGGGGTGCAGGGCATCTTGTAAGGAACTGACCCGCCAAGGCCGGTAAGGGCGTAACACCAGCTTTGGGAGAAGTGCTATCATTACCGGGCCTCCCGTCCCATCTCATTCTCTCCATCTCCATGCAGTTTCCTGACGGGAATATCCAGGTACCAGCCATCCTAGACTCGGGAGCCTGTAGCTGTTTTGTCAACCTCACCTTCGCCACCCAGCATCAGATCCCACTCCGGCCCAGGGAACACCCAATGGTCATCCGATTGGCAGATGGGTCGATGATCAAGTTTGGCACAGTGACCCATCAGACCCTTCCCCGGCAGGAGCTGGGATCTTAGAGAGAAAAAGGACCACACCCTTTGGCCATGTATTGATTACAGGGATCTTAACAAGATCATGGTCAAGAACCGGTATCCTTTGCCCCTGGTTCCTAAGTTGTCCCAACACTTCGGCTCTGCAGCAGTGTTCACCAAATTGGACCTTCGGGGGCCTATAACCTGATCCAGATTCAGAGGGGGATGAATGGAAGACTGCCTTCCAGACCCGCTTTGGCCATTTCGAGTACCTGGTCATGCTTTTCGGGCTTTGTAACACCCCGGCCACGTTCCAGCACCTGGTCAATGATATTTTTAGGGACTACCTCAACTTGTGCTTGGTAGTCTACTTAGATGACAACCTCATCTTCTCCCCGTCCTTGGAAGAACACCGCAAGCACGTCAAGTGCGTACTCAGCCTCCTATGGCAACACGGCTTGTATGCAAAGGCAGAAAAGTGTGCCTTTGAATGCACCGACATCTCCTTCCTGGGGTTCCACATCTCCACTGCAGGTACTACTATGGACCCCCAGAAGGTTTCAGCTATCCTCGAATAGCCAACTCCTGCAGACAAGAAAGCGGTGCAGCGCTTTGTAGGATTCCCTAATTTTTACAGAATTTTTTTTTTATTATCAGAAAGGATTTTATTGATAACAAACAAGCATCATGACAACACTTCACACATGTATCGCACAATATTCACCACAATGTAAAGCATAACCACCCACAGCACAATTAACCATCATGGCAGTTTACAAATAAATGTCATGTGTATCCCTTTACCCCACACCACCCGACCCCTCATACCCCTATAGCAACAGTCTGTCCCATATTAGTTCTGCTGGTGAAAGGCCAGGTGTGTCTAACCATGAAGACCACAGTTTTTCAAATTTGGTGGGACTTCCCCTGTGTTGGTAAATGTAATTTTTTAGATAGAGGTTGTTCCCCATTTGGGCAATCCATTCCTTAACAGTGTGGGGGGGGGGTGTGTCTTTCCAGTGCCTAAGGATAAGAAGATGGGCCTGAAAGAGGGCCCTGGAAATGGCTTGCTTGGGGGCCTCATCTATAGGCAGACTGTCCAGGATACCCAGGATACAATGTTTAGGGTCGGTAGGTATGGCAACCTGGAACACTCTATTTACAGTATGTAGTACCAGATGAATCAGATCTGCGTGGTCTCTGATACATCTCGGGCATTTGGAGTCTTCTCCCATCCCCATGGCAACGAGTCTAGCCGGTGTAAGGTGCACTCTCAGTACTATATAAAGCTGGGACAGCCTTTGTGCCACATTCAGGGAACACCCCTGCACACCCTGGAGTATCTCCTCCCACTGTTCCCCCTCCAGTACCCTCATATCACGCTCCTATTTAGCCGCCACCTGAAGAGGGAAGCCCTCATGGTAGATCGATATAAGCATAGAATAGCACTGGGATATAAATTCCTTAAACAAAGTCACACCTTCCATGTAACCAAAATTGGGGGTAGGAGAAAGTGTCCACTGAGACTCCCGGGACTGTGCTCGTATCACGTGTTGCAGTTGCAAATAATAGAAATGTGCAGTGTTGTAAATGGGCATAATTGGCCATTATCAAAGATTTGCCTTAGGTACATGACCCCGTATCTCCTCCATCTCTCCCCACATGGTAATGTGAGGAGCTCAGGATAATGGCCATTGTTCCAGATGGGGCTATATTTGGTGAACCTTCTACTTTCTGGAGGTATCTAATTTTTCTCCATACTTTCTGCATCAAGTTATACGTGGGGAACCGCCTGTTGGGTTTCGTATAGGATAATGCCTCTAACCCCTGTGCCACATCCTGTGTTCTTGTCACATGGCTAACAAGAAATTTGGCAGGATCCTTATCTCCCTCCTGACTTGTCGGGAGAAGCCTAGCTATATGCTGTACCTGTGCGGCTAAATAGTAAAGCCACTGGTTAGGTAGCGCCAACCCGCCCCTATCCTTTGCCTTCTGCAGCTGTTCAAGTTTCACTCTTGGGGTTTTGTGTAACCAAAGGAGAGTCCTGAACATAGAGTTAATGACCCTAAACACTTTCAGGGGGACAACCATGGGGGTGTTATGCAGTATGTATAATAGTTGTGGCATGAGGATCATTTTGGTCAGATTTTCTCTGCCTACCAGGTACATTCTAAGTCTGGACCATATCTTAATTTTTTTCCCTCATATGGGCCACAGGGGCGTCAGGTTCAGCCGAACATACTCTCTTGGTTCAGGAGTCACCTGTTCCCCCAGGTATCGAAAGCAGGAGGCCACAGGTATCCCCTGAAGTGAGGGGCCCACCTTATCTGAGTCTGTATCTAATGGCATGATGGAGGATTTGGTCCAATTTGTCACCAGGCCCAAAAAAAGAGCCGAACCGTGTGATAACGGATATCGCCTCCCGCAGGGAGTCCGAGGTATCTCCCAGCAGAAGCATGGTATCATCCGCATAGAGCATTCGTTTCTCCTGCTCCTCACCGTACTGGAACCCCCGTATTTGGGGGTTTGCGCTGATCTGGGCAGCCATGGGCTCAATGGCTACCGCCAATAGCAGTGGGGACAGCGGGCACCCCTGCCGAGTGCCCCTAAAGAGGGAAAACTGCTGGGACACACGGCCCATCTCCCGTATAACTGCTCGCAGGGAGCAATAAAGTAACTGCACCCAGGCCAGAAATGCCTTTTCAAAGCCGAATTTGCCCATGACCGCCCATAGATAAGGCCACTCTATGCTGTCGAAAGCCTTACGGGCATCCAGCGACAGCAGTGCTCTATCGCCCCTATTGTCAGGTTGGGATTGTAAGTTAAGGAACAGACGTCTAAGATTTATTGAAGTGGATTTTTGGGGTATGAAGCCCGACTGGTCGGGGTGGATGATGGAGGAGATAACCTTATTAAGCCTCAATGCCAGTACTTTAGCTAGGATTTTTATGTCGCATTGGAGTAGGGATATGGGTCTATACGACCCTGCCTCCAGTGGGTCTTTTACTGGTTTTAATATAAGGACAATGTTGGCTCGGGACATCGAGGTAGGCAAGACCCCTCGTTTCCTAGCTGTATTGAGGACCTCAAGCAGGCGGGGGAGAATAACTCCCCCATACTGCTTGTACACCTCCATTGGGAGACCGTCAATCTCCCGGGGGCCTTATAGTTAGGCAACAAACTGACTGCCTCTTGTAGTTCCTCCATTTTAATGGGGGCGTCTAATAGTGCTTTTTGTCCCTTAGTGAGGGAGATCTATGATTGCAAGATAGTCCTCTAATTCCTTCTCTGAGTATTCCCCTCTAGACTTATATAAGTCAGTATAGAAGCCCTGTAACTCCTGCATAACAAGAGAGGGGGAACCTACAACCTTCCCCTTACCGTTGCGCAACGCGCCCACTCAGAGGGAAGCCTGCGAGGACCTGGCAATTTTTGCAAGGAGCCTCCCAGTCTTTTCTCCCTCCTCATAAAAGGGCATCCTATTAAAAAAGTGTTTTTTGTTTGCCGCGGAGCCCGTGACCCGGTCCAGAGTCTCCTGGGCCAACAGCCAAGCCTCCCTATGTGCCTCCGTGGAGTCCGCCACGTATTTCGGCCTCCAGTCGGCGCACCATATGCACCACCTGATCTATCTGAGCGTGTGACCTGTTTTTGACCTCTGCAACCACTTCGGGAAAAATCCCCCTTAGGAACGCTTTAAACGTGTCCCACGTAAGGTTCAAGTCAGGATGGTGAGAGTGACGCTCCCCAAAACTCCGTTATGCTGCTCGGTATCCTATCATGGGATGTAATCAGGTTTAGCCAGAGGGCATTTAACTTCCAGGGGGCCCTTTGTAGGTCAGTGGGTGGTATAGCCTGAACGTACACCAGGAGGGGGGAGTGGTCAGATATCCCCCTAACCAGGTACTGTATATCCTGCAGAAAGTGGGATATCTGAGGGGAGCACAAACACAAATCAATTCTCGACAGACATGTGTGATGTATAAAAACATGAAAATGTAGTCTTCAGTGGGTTATGACCTTGCCACGGATCAATCCACCCCACCTCCTGGCGAAGACGTATGGAAGGGACGCCTTCTCTGTTATGTTCACTGTGCAGTGCGCCCATCGAATCCCTGCGAGGCCCCCGCCGGCAGGTGCTCCACTGCAGACATTCATGAATTTCTGGGACCGGGACAAGATTCTGCGCCTGACCAGGGACAAAGGCAACATTCCCTTTAATGGAGCCCACGTTGCAGTCTTCCCGGATTTCTCCAGGGAGGTCCAGAGACAACGCTCCCGGTTCCAGGAGGTTAAAAGACGTCTCCGAGTCAAGAACTTAAAGTATGCCATGTTTTTCCCCGCTCGCCTGCGGGTGGAGGAGAACAGGCGCTTTCAATTCTTCGACAATCCTGAGGCGGCGTCTGCTTGGCTGGATGGTCGGCCGTGACCGACCCATCGGTGCTGTGCACATCTGGATTGACTGTGAGTACCCGCTATACACTTACCCTCACAAACTGTTTGGCAGCTGAACTTTCTTTTGGACACCCCTGGTCCCTACTTGACAGTCCTACTCTTTTTCACTGAGGGCCTCCTGGGCCACTGGGAGAAGCCATAAGTCCAACCCGCTGTCGGATACCCCCCCTTCATTTTTTCTTCCCCTCAAGTTTCCCCTTATATTTTTCTCTTGGCAGTCCCTCTTCTTTCTTCCCTCCTGTAAGGTCCCCGGCATGGACAGGAACTATCAATCCGGTGAACTTGATTCTTTTTTGTACCCTTGCTAGCGGCCTCTCTGAGGACTACAGCTCCCTTTGTGTTTCCACTGTGCCACCACTTTACAATTGCTGAGACCAGAGGAATGTTCGCCCCTTTAGGTTTTATCTAGTTGGGTCTGTGGCAGGCATGGTGATGTGTTTGAGATCCACACTACACCGGATCTCTCCGTTGAGAACACTTCATCACCAGCACCAGCCAAGTGCTGGCAGTTGCTGCACACACCCCAGTTTGGGATCTATATGTTCACGCCAAGTTGGGGAGGCGCTGAACTGGGAGTTTATGACTTGGCTCCAGTTGAGCACTTTTCATATGTATTGTTTAACCAGCAGAAAAGTGCAATGATCTGTTATGAGACCATATATGTGAATTACTACCTATGTTGTAGGTGTCTTGAGATTGTATGTTCTAGCCTTACTTGAGTCCGAACCGATCCGAGGGACCTGGGGCCACTCTATTCAGTATTTTACCTTACCATGGCTACCTTGAAATTTTTGACCTGGAATACCCGGGGACTAAGGGACAAAATTAAACATACGGTAGTACTTAAATTTCTCAAATCACAGGGGGCACAAATTATTGCGCTGACTGAGACGCATATTACAGGCCACCTACAGGCTGGCCTTAGGCACCCCTGGCTGGGGTGGACGTATCACTCATTGCATACTCCTATGTCGAGGGGGGTCTCTCTTCTGATTGCCAAATCGGTCCCCTTCTTATCCGTGGTCTCGGATCGGGACGGACATTATGTGTTCCTACATATGGTTATCCAGGGCTCCCCATTGCTCATCCTCATCATGTTATGTCCCCCTTCCGTACAGCTCGGCGGTCGTCAATGAGGGCCTGGCCTTTATAGCACGGTTCCCAGGGGGCCCCGGCGGTGTGGATGGGGGACTTCAATATGACAATGTCTCCTATCCTTGATCGGATGCATAGAGACTGGGATCTGCCCCCTCTCGGGGAATCCACCAGACTAAGTAGAATAATGTCAGATTTCTCCCTAATAGATACATGGAGGCACCTCAATCCCAGTATCAGAGCATATTCTTGTTATTCCACCAGCCATGGCACGATGTCTCGTATTGATTTTATTTTTATTTCTAGTCAACTGGTTCCGGTCTTGATGGAGGTGGGATTCGGCCCACGCATTCTGTCAGATCACGCCCCCTATTGGGTGAAGCTTCAGTTGCTGGGGCGGTCCCCCCTCGTCTTTGGAAATTGAACCCCTACTGGCTCTCGGCCCTGGAGGATCATGGAGCCATAGTGAGGGAATTTGGCTTCTTCTTTCGCCATAATCAGAATGAATCTTCTTTTGGGATGGTGTGGGAGACGTTTAAGCTTCATGCCCCTATGATCGTCACAAACAGGATAAATAGACTTAAGCGGACTGCGTCCGCCATATTGCAGGCCTCCATGGATAAGCTCCAAGAGTTAGAGAAGGAAAATGCCCGATGTCCTACCCCCGAAGGCCTACTGAGAGTCAGAGCTCAGGCCCGGGCGGTCTCCCAAATGCACATTGAGAGGTCAAAACAACATCTTTTTTTTCGCAAAACAAAAACTTTTTTAACATGGCGAAAAAGCGGGTAGGCTACTGGCATATCTAGCCCACTTGCACAATAACCCCCCTATGGTGGTGTCACTACAATCTGACATGGACCTACCCATTACTGATCCGACCCAGGTGGCAGAGGCATTCAGAGCATTTTATCATTCTCTGTACACCTCCCAGACTACACAGACTGAGCAGGACACGGATAATTTTCTTAGCAACATTCCAATGCCCCACCTTAGAGAAGCGCAGGTTACACTTCTTGAAGCCCCCATTTCCACAGACGATATCACAGAAGCATTCTCACAACTGGCCAAGTCGAAGGCTCCTGGGCCTGACGGCCTTCCCTTAGAATTTTCTGATACCTATTCTGATATTCTGATCCCGAAACTGAAACTTCTTTATCAACATATTTTTGATACAGGTAATGTCCCACCCTCCATGACTGAAGCTAGAATTGTAGTTATTCCAAAGCCAGGCAAAGACCCTAAATACCCGGAATCTTACCGCCCCATCTCGTTATTGTCCTGGCTAAAATCCTGCCCATCTGCCTCAATAAAGTTATTCTATCTCTGGTACATCTAGACCAAACAGGCTTCATGCCGGGTAAAAACACGGCCATGAATATTAGGGGACTGTTCATGAATCTTCAGACGACACATGACAACCTGGGATCGAGGGTGGTGGTGGCACTAGATGCCAAAGCCTTCGATTCGGTGGAATGGATTTATCTGGTGGGGTGCCTGCGCCGCTTCGGGTTCGGACCACATTTCATTAAATGGGTGCAGTTGCTGTATAGCTCCCCCAAGGCCCGAATATTTGTTAATGGGTATCTATCTGACCAATTCTCTTTGGAACGAGGAACCTGTCAGGGTCCCCTCTCCCCCCCTGTTGTATGCCCTTGCCGCCGAGCCGATGGCTATTGCGATACGTCTTAACCCCAATATTTTAGGTTTGCAGATTAATGACCGGGAAGAGAAGATAGGGATGTACGCTGACGATACAATACTATATTTAGCTGACCCAGGCCCATCCTTACAAAATGCCCTAAAGTCCATAGAGGAAATTGGCGAGTACTCGGGCCTGCGTATTAATTGGTCTAAATCTCAAATTCTACCCATCTACAGCTTTCCCTTTCCTCTGCAGACCCCTTCCCTTCCGTTGTCCAGAGTCTCTTTCCTCAAGTACCTTGGGGTGGTGATCACTAGACTCCTTGTAGACTATCAGCCCCTTCGTTTAGAACCCGTTATAGCCCTAGTCAAGCGCAAAACACAAATTTGGTCCAAGTTGCCCCTGGGAGTAATGGGCCGCATAAATCTTATAAAAATAATTCTCCTCCCTAAGCTATTGTATATGCTGTGGCATGCTCCCCTTTACGTTCCCCTTAAGTTCTTCAAAATAATAGACTCAATATTGAATTCATTTGTCTGGGGACATGGTAGACACAAACTGTCCTGGCTAACCCTTAAAAACTCCATCACTCTGGGAGAAGCGGCGGTCCCTGACTTCCGTGATTAATACATCGCTTCCCAGTTGTCCCATTTTTATCACCTCACCAAAACTGAACAGCCTAAATACCACTCTTTGGTGTGCCATCCTCCTGAGCACCTTGCCCATACCCCTTTACAAGTGCTACTCCAGCATCCTCAGTGGAGCCCCTGTTCAAAATTTAATGATGGGATGCTGGCATACCACCGTAGGATCTGCTCTATGGCTCTTCAAAAGACAGGCACTCAGTTGGTCCACTCACACACACCATTATGGTAAAACACATCCCTGCCTGAACTTCTAAAAATCCCAGACCCAGGCATCTGGGTGGGACGGGGTGTCCTATTCATACATCATATCATAACGGTGAAGGGCCCTAAATCGTTCCAAACCCTTAAGGAGGAATTCTTCCTCCCTAACCAATTTTTCTTCCGCTATTTACAGCTCCGTCATGCACTGCAGACCCAACTTCGGGCGTCCCTTCCACAGTTAGATACCCCCCCAGTTCTGAATATCATCATGGGCTCAGAGCCTACTAAGCTGATATGGACCCTGTACTCGATTATACAACTCCCACAGGAGTCTAAAATTGCATACGGAGCTAAAATAAAGTGGGAACCCGAGGTAGGGTTGATGGATGATGAGGATTGGGAGGAGATTCTGGATGAAGTCAAGGCAGTGTCCCCTAAGATCTTTGATAGGCTCATTCAACTCTGTCACACATCAAACATACCTTACTCCCGAAAGGCTTGCCCGATTTCAGCGGACTCGCAGCCCACTGTGCCCACGGTGTAACTCAACATTAAGCACCTTCTATCATATGATATAGTCATGTCCGGAGATGCAGTCATATTGGCTCCAGATTGTCCGTTTCCTTCATGATATAATGGGGTCACCGGCCCCTCTGGACCCTAAGCTGTGCCTGTTGGGCCTGCACCCGGACTTGGAGATAGACAAATTTACGAGTATCTTTCACAATGAGACGTTATTCCTGGCTAGGAAACTGATTGCTCGATACTGGCTGAGGGCCCACCCTCCAACTATTCAAGAATGGAAGCGAGAGATAAACGCCACTCTACCATATAAAAAACTAATATATAAAAATAGAGGCTGCCCCCTCAAATTCTCTAAGATATGGGACAGGTGGACATCTGACGGTGAGACCTGTGATTGACAGGCTTCTTGAGAGACCTTGATCCCAGCATGGGCCGTGTGGCCTCATCTCCTAGGTGCCCCTATTGGGGCCCTTCGGTTATGATTCAATCTTAGACGCCCCGGATATATTCATTCACTATATACTTGCTGTGCTTACTTAACAATGTATTATTATGCCTAAATGCCATGTGTGGTCTTGATATGCATACCCACTGTATGTGATACCTCATTGATTTGTATCTGCTGCATTGATATCAATAAAGTTGTTTTTGGCAATTAAATAAAAAGTCCCCCACGGCCACCATAGGCGCGCCAGGGTCTTTCAGCTGGAACACAAGTAACTTCCTCAAAACCTCTGAACTATACGGGGGGCACATATATTGCAGCCAAAATACATTTAATGTCATGAATTTTACATGGCAGAAATACAAATCTCCCCTCTGAGTGAATGAGCTGGGCATATACATCAAACTGCACAGAGCGGTGTACCAGGACAATCACACCCCTTGAATATGAGGTATGTGTGGAGTGAAACCCCCGGCCCACCCATGAAAAATTCAGGGACAACAGTGTCTCAGGTGTCAGATGAGTCTCCTGAAGAGCATATATGGCCGGTGAGTATTCTCTGAGAGCAGAGAATATCATAGAGCGTTTGAGTGTGTTATGAAGTCCCCTGATCTTCCAGGAGAGGATAGGTACAGTGTTCATTGTAATGCAATAGTAAAATGGGCTCCCAGGGGGCCCAATAGGATCCAGAGGGTAGACGTCCAGATTCTCACTAGCCAAGTGGTATGTGGACTTTCCCCGGGGGTCACTTTTCCCTGAGGTAACCCTGGCAAGGGGGTGCCTGAGAGACCTGCAAAGTGCTGTGGTATTGCTGGTTGTGAGTACAGAATAAATCTGAAGGTGCATGAGATCAAGTGTTGTCAAAGATGAAGTATCAAAAGTTCCACCAAACTGTGGAAAAGAAAACAGTCGCTCTCCGGCAACAACTGACCTGATAGGCCAATGTGATAACCTATAACACAGAACAAAAATGGATCTGAGGATTACCGGGATATGTAGCATCGCTCTCTTTGTAATCCACATAGGTAATCTGTCAGAGAAGTGTACAGGGTGGGTGTTGCCCTTTGAATACAACGTGTATTAGTCAACTCACATGCTCTCATCGCTTGTATGGAAGTGATGGTATGGTCTCCCGACCCAGAAGAAATAAGGCCTCTTTTCAGTCCTTTGCCGCCGCTCTTCCTGCCCTGCAGAGGAGATGCTCATTGTTGTCAATCCATTGGGATGCGTCGGCCGCAGAGTCAAAAAATTGGGCTTGGCCTCCTGCAGTGATCCGGAGCTTTGCAGGGTATAGCATGGCATACGGTTTATGGAGCTGCTGCAGGCGCTTTTTTACATCTGTAAATCTAGCCCTGCGACGCTGCATCTCTGCAGAGTAATCTGGATAGAAGGAGACACGAACTCCGTTGAATTTGATATCACGTTTTTCTCTCGCCTGTCGCAGGATGATCTCTTTATCCCTGTAGTTGAGCAGTCTCGCCAGGAGTGTACGGGGTGGGTGTCCCGGTGGAAGGGGTCTGGGTGGCACCCTGTGGGCCCGCTCAACCGCATACAGCGGGGTGAACACGTCTTTCCCAAAGATCTCCAACAGCCAGTTCTCTACAAAGGTTGTGGGGTCCCTGCCCTCTACATTCTTGGGTAACTCCACAATGCGCACATTATTTCTGCGCAAACAATTCTCAATATTGTCCGACCTGAGTTTGTTCGCTTTTGCCAGCCTGGCTGTACTTTGTGTGTCCCTGAGGAGTGGGGCCATCTTATCTTCAATATCGCTGATGCGGCCTTCCGTGGCCATTGTGCGTTCCCTCAGCTTCTGCAAATCATGGCGTATGAACCCCAGCTCCTCTCTCAGGCCTCCAAACTGATCCTGCAGCATGTGTACAGACGCAGTGCAGCGGTGCACCGCTCTAAGGATTTCTGCAAGGGTAGGCTGTTGTGCCTCTTCCTCTCCCCCTCCGTCCTCCACATCACTGTGTTGATTACCCTGTGTGCCTGAGCAGTGCTGGGGAGCGCCCTCCTCCTCTATTCCAGCGTGGAAGATAGCAGGTGTGGCCGCCATATCGTCCCCACTCCCCAGCTCCATAGCCCCCGATAATTTCTGGGCGTAGTATAGCATATCCCTAGGGGGATCCTTGTTATTGGCTTTAGGGGTTTTATGGGTCTTACCCGAGTCTTTCCCCTTCTCCGTCACACGTGTTCGCTGGGGAAGGGAGGCTTTGACGCCTCCACTCTCCTGATTGCGGGTTAACATGGCCTCTGTGGAGTACGAACGGAGGACCGGAGCCTTCTGTAGACTGTACCGAAATACCCAGGTGAAGATTTCGACAAGATTACAGGCCGGAAGCAGGATCAATGCCGGGCTCTGTGTCGGAGCTCCGTGAGCTGCTTCCTCTCACATGCCGTGCTCGGCCACGCCCCCTTCCTACAGAAAATGTATACGAGGATTCTCCGCTGTCATATCCCCGATAACCCAGTTAACCAAACAGAACTCTCGTTTTGCCTGGACCACCGAAGCCCAAACAGCTTTCCAAACCCTAAAACAGCTGTTCACCTCAACCCCTGTCCTAAAGCATCCTGACCCCACATTGCCCTACATTTTGAAAGTGGATGCCTCGGAAACCGCAGTCGGGGCCATGCTGTCTCAAAGACAGGGACTCAAAGCTTCTTTGCACCCCATTGCCTTCTTCTCAAGGAAGCTCTCCCCCCGAGGAGAAACTATGATGTGGGGGACAGAGAGCTCCTGGCCATCAAGTCTGCTCTGGCTGAATGGCGTTACCTCCTGGAAGGAGCAGACCACCCAGTCCTGGTCTTTACAGACCACAAAAACTTGGAGTACCTGTGGACTGCCAAGTGACTTAAGCCTCCTCAGGCCCATTGGGCTTTGTTCTTTTCCCGGTTTCAGTTGTATATCCCTTACCGGCCAGGATCTAAGAACGTCAAGCCAGATGAGCTCTCCAGCATGTTCCATAACACAGAGAAATTACCTCCACCTGATACTATTCTGCCTCCTCACAGCTTCCTGTTGGTCCAGGAGGACCTTCTAACCCAGATCAGGCAAACGTTAGCCGATTCTACGGCCCCTGCTGACTATGGACTTTCCACAAGAGATGGGTTGTGGTGGTCGGGTACCCAGATTTTTGTGCCTGAGGAGCTCCGTTTAACTGCCTTAGAACTTTGTCACAACCATCGCCTGGCTGGGCATTTCAGTAACCTCAAGACGGCAGAGCTACTGTCCCACACCTTTTCGTGGCCCCGCAAGAGTGGAGGACTGTAAAAACTATGTGGGCGTCTGCCCAATTTGTGCCCAAAACAAAACGGAGAGAACCAAAGCCTGGGGTCTGTTAAACCCGCTGCCAATCCCTGACCGTCCCTGGTCCGACGTCTCCATGGACTTCATTGTGGAACTACCCCCCATCTGCAGACTTTACCACCATCTTTGTGGTGGTCGACCGCCTCACAAAGATGGCACACTTTTCCCCAATGAAGGGCACCCCCTCGGCTGCTGAAACGGCCAAAGTGTTTATTAAGGAAGTGGTCAGTCTACACGGCATCCCAAGAAACATCGTGTCCGACAGAGGGGTGCAGTTCACGTCCCGGCTCTGGAGGTCTCTGTGCTCTATCTTGGGGATCCAGTTAGCCTTTTCCTCTGCTTATCATCCGCAGTCCAATGGCCAGATAGAAAGGACAAACCAAGAAAGGACCAACCAGACCCTGGAACAATACCTTCGATGCTACTCTTCTTACTCCCAGGATGACTGGGTCTCCTTGTTGCCGTTAGCTGAGTTCGCCTATAACAACTCTGTCCACTCCCCTACTAAGCAATCTCCGTTCTGGGCGAATCTCGGCTACCACCCTACATTTCTACCTAACCTAGTACCAGAGAGCCCAATCCCTGCCACACAAGAGATCACCCAGTTCCTGGAGAACAATAAGCTGTTGCAGGAGACTGTCTCAAACCCAGGAATGCAACAAAAAAGTATTTGACCGGAAGAGATGGGGTGAGCTCGATCTACAGCCGGGTGACCGGGTCTGGTTGGCAACCACCAACTTAAGATTGTCCTGCCCATCCAGGAAACTTGGGCCAAAATACATAGGACCTCTCTTAGTAAAGAGGAAAATTAATAAATTAGCTTATGAGCTCGACCTCCATCACTTCGAATTCACCCTGTATTCCATGTATACCTCTCCAAACCGGTTGCCAAGAATTTGGACCGCTCCACCTGAACCAGTACTGGTGGACGGAGAGGAGGAGTTTGAGGTGGAGACCATCCTCGATTGTAGGAAAAGAGCAGGGGTCACTCAGTTCCTTGTAAAATGTAAAGGATACGGCCCTGAAGAAAACTCTTGGGAACCGGAAAGCAACCTTCATGCTCCCAAACATATCCAGACTTTTTTGAGAAACAATCTGGCCAAGAGAGCCTGTTTGGGCATCTGGAGGCTGCCCCTTGGGGAGGGCAATGTCAGTAAAATGGCCATTTCTGGGGGTCTGTGGCCGTGTGCGCGTGCCTGTGCATGTTTCCGCGCCCGTGCAAGCGTGCCCGGGCGCGCCCATGGCGCCAAAATGGACTATTTGACTGGACAGCACCCTGCAGCAGATGCTGTCCGTTCTACAGCGTTCCGGTGACCAGTTAACCACCCAGTGTTTGCTCTGAGAAGTTTTCCTGCTCCTGTGACCCCGGCTTCCCTTCTGGACTTTGCTACTATCTGCCTGCCTTGACCTTGGATTGTTTACGACCACTCTTCTGCCTGTGCCCTTTGTACTTCAGTTGCCCGCACGTTGCCGACCCGGCCTGTACCCGACTACCCATTTGCCTGATCCATCTGTACTTCGCTGCCAGCCAGTTGCCGACCCGGACCGCACCACTGTCCTTCAGCCTGCACGAGCTTCAGTGGACTCATACCAGCCAAAAGAGACTTGTCCAGCTCTCGTGTGCCCCTGTGCTCCCGAGCCTCCTGTCTGTACTACCAGGGGTTTGCGAACCAGGGCCACAAGAGAGGTTGCCCCCACATAAGCCAGACTCAACCACCAGGTACGTGACAGTACCCGAGTATAGTGTGAGTACCTGAGTTAGTGAGTACCTGAGTACAGTGTGAGTACAGAGTATAGTGTGAGTACCTAGGTATTTAAGAGGGGGTTTTTACCGCGCTATGCCCTAAGTAATGTGAGAGTGGGGACAGTAAGCAGCCACCTATATCGACCAAACTAAATCGTAAGAATATGTATAATTGTGTGGTGGTGGCGCTAAACTGAGTATATGACAAATATCTGATGGTGACAGGTTATGATACTATAGCAGTCATAGTGAGTAATAAATGGTGATCAATCAAGTAAAACAAAGTGTATATAATATATTAGCATAAAATGATAATAAAGCTAGACCTTCGTTAAAATGTTTAACAACAACAATATTTAGTGTTTAAAGTGACAAAGTGTCCATTAATCAGAGCAGAAATCCACGTGCTATATCCAGATAGTGAATCTTCAAGTAAATCGGTGACTCTTTGTGGTGAGTATTCAATGTGATAAAAGGAACTCCAACTTTGGTCAGTGTGGAGGCTTACCAGAACTCAGATGTTTAAACGCCTTTGAGATATATAAGGACCCTCCGGCCCGTGACGTCAGTGAGGTTAGGGGATCTCCAGCACAGGTCGCGTCACACAGCCTGGTCTCCTTACTCCGATGGGTCTGAGTCAAATCGCGGTGGTGGTGTGTT
>BLSH010018283.1:614013-626751 GCA_018402905.1 Glandirana rugosa | reverse complement strand
AACCTCACTGACGTCACGGGCCGGAGGGTCCTTATATATCTCAAAGGCGTTTAAACATCTGAGTTCTGGTAAGCCTCCACACTGACCAAAGTTGGAGTTCCTTTTATCACATTGAATACTCACCACAAAGAGTCACCGATTTACTTGAAGATTCACTATCTGGATATAGCACGTGGATTTCTGCTCTGATTAATGGACACTTTGTCACTTTAAACACTAAATATTGTTGTTGTTAAACATTTTAACGAAGGTCTAGCTTTATTATCATTTTATGCTAATATATTATATACACTTTGTTTTACTTGATTGATCACCATTTATTACTCACTATGACTGCTATAGTATCATAACCTGTCACCATCAGATATTTGTCATATACTCAGTTTAGCGCCACCACCACACAATAGTACCTGGGTATTGTGTGAGTACCTGAGTTTAGTGAGTACCTGAGTATAGTGTGAGTACCTGAGTATTGTGTACCTGAGTTAGTAAGTACCTGAGTACAGTGTGAGTACTGAGTACAGTGTGAGTACCTGAGTATAGTGGGTACCTAAGTATAGTGAGTACCTGGGTATTGTGTGAGTACCGAGTATAGTGTGAGTACCTGAGTATAGTGTGAGTACCTGAGTATTGTGTGAGTACCCGAGTGTCGCCTGAGTACCCGATTGTGGCGTGAGTACCCGAGTGTGGTGTGAGTACCCGAGTGTTGCGTGAGTACCCGATTGTTGCGTCAGTACCCGAGTGTGGCGAGAGTACCCGAGTGCTGGGAGGACACTTGTACTGTGAGTATTAGAGGCAGGCAGTCAGTGGTTAGATAATTGGATAGAGCATAATTCCCAGTCCCCACTAAATCAACAGGTACGATGCCCAACGGGTGTGGTGAGGTGACTCGGTGTACATCTTGTCGCATGTATGTGTTCCTTGATCATGCGATCGAGGGCGAATACTGCTGTACAAAATGTAAGAAAGTTGTTAGCCCAGGTTCTGAATCTAAGGAAGCAAGTGGCAACACTGAGGCGACTCTCCATACTTAAGGAGAGTTGGGATCGTGCTTGGCAGGTGCCGGCAGTGGCCAGCACAGAGGCGGGTGGAGACATGGAAGTGCAGGCACCAGAACAGAGTAGTTGGGTGACAGTTAAGAAGGGTAGAAGGGAAATAGTCAGGGAGGCTGATCCTGGGCTGGAGCATCTCAATAGGTACACCCCGTTGTGTGATATTGCAGGAACCAGTCAGGGACCAGCATCGCTGGAGCAGAGTGGCGCCCCTAGCTGCCAAGGGAGTAACTCCTCCATCGAGGGTGGGGAGGAAGCCAGGGGAAAGGAAAGACAGATTGTGGTGGTAGGAGATTCAATTCTTAGATACACAGAGAGGGCAATCTGTCACAAAGACCTGAAGCACCGAACTCTATGTTGTTTACCGGGCGCTCGGGTTCGGAACATCACAGATCAGGTGGACAGATTACTGGGAGGGGCCGGGGAAGACCCGGTTGTCATGGTGCATGTTGGCACCAATGACAAAGTTAGAGGTAGGTGGAGTGTCCTAAAAAAGATTTTAGGGACCTAGGAGCAAAACTAAGGATTAGGACTTCCAAGGTAGTATTCTCAGAAATACTACCGGTACCCCGTACCAAACCAGAGAGGCAGTGGGAGATTAGGGAAGCTAACAAGTGGCTCAGGAGCTGGTGTAGAAAGGAGGGTTTCGGGTTCCTGGAGAACTGGGCCGATTTCTCAATTGGTTACGACCTCCATAGAAAGGATGGACTGCACCTAAATGGGGAAGGTGCAGACTGGCTGGGAATAAGGATGGCCGAAAAGTTAGAGGGACTTTTAAACTAGGCAATGGGGTGAGGGTCTAGACTTAGAAACAGCCAGAGTGGAACAGAGTTCAGGGGGTAGTATTGGGGGCAGTAGTGGTAGGCCGAATAAAGAATTTAAACCCGAGGCAAGTAGTGTAACAAGTCCTATATGCAAACGAGGAATACCCAGCAAGGAAAGAGTAGGCAACCGGACAAAACTACGTGGCTTGTTCACCAATGCCAGGAGTCTGTATGTATTGTATGAAGAGGAACTAGATTTTGTGGGAATTTTGGAGACTTGGTTCAACAGTTCTCATGATTGGCTGACTACCATTCAGGGGTATTCCCTATATCACAAGGATAGGAAGGGCAAGAAAGGGGGAGGGGTATGCCTGTATATAAAAAATGACGTACAAGTAAATGTGAGGGATGACATTACTAGTCGATCTAGGGAGAAAGTTGAAGCATTATGGGTAGAGCTACAAAGGGAAGATACCGGGAGGAAAGTAATACTAGGAATATGCTATAGGCCCCCTAACCAGAGGGAGGAGGGGGAGGCGGACCTCCTATCGCAATTTGGAATAGCGGCTAAGATGGGAAGTGTCATTATAATGGGGGATTTTAATTATCCAGATATTGACTGGGAGGAAGGTACTGCACATTCAGCTAAGGCTCGCCATTTCCTAAATGTACTGCAGGACAATTTCATGGGTCAGATGGTAAATGCACCAACAAGAAAAAAAGCATTATTAGACCTTCTGATTACTAACAACACAGACCTGATCACAGATGTGGAAGTAAGGGGCAATCTAGGAAATAGTGATCACAGGTCAATAAGTTTCAGTTTATTACATAAATACGAAACATAAGGGGAATACAAAGACACTGAACCTTAAGAGAGTCACCTTCCATAAACTACACTCCTTGCTGGAAGATGTTAGTTGGGATAAAGTTCTAGGAACAATGAACGCGGAGGAAAAAATGGGAGTGCTTCAAGAACACACTAAACAAAGGTATTAGCCAGTGTATCCCAACAGGAAAAATTTTTAAAAGAGCTAATAAAAGACCAGGATGGCTTAACTCCGATGCAAAGGCACACATAAAAGCAAAGGAGAAGGCCTTCAAAAGATACAAGACTGAGGGGTCTCTGTCACATTTCCATATTTATAAAATACGCAATAAGGAATGTAAGGGTGCAATCAGGGCAGCTAAGGTAGAACATGAAAGACACATAGCAAAAGAGAGTAAAAAGAATCCCAAGAAATTATTTAAGTATTTAAACAATAAAAGAGGGATGTCAGATCATATTGGCCCCATAAAGAATGATGAAGGTAATCTGGTTACAAAGGATGGAGAAATGGCAAAGGTGGTAAACTTATTTTCCTCCTCAGTATTCACGAAGGAAACGGGGGGCTCAATTATTCAAAATTACAATGTTGGTCCTCATGACGTCACAGGAAGCACCCTCATAGCTAACTGAGGACAAAATTAGGAACAGGCTTGAAAAGCTTAACACTAATGAGTCACCGGGACCAGATGGCTTACACCCGAGGGTCCTTAACCACTTACCCACCTTGTAATGTAATTACACAGCCGCAAGGTGGATCCATTGCTCTGGGAGGGCGTACTATAACGTCCTCCCAAAATCGCGCTACCACGCGCCCCCTGGGGCGCGCACCCAGGAGCATCCGTGACCGCCGGGTCCGTGAGACCTGGCGGATCACGACGAATGGCCGCTTGCAGCGGCCGTTTACTACGTGATCGCTCCGTCAAACGGAGCGATCAGATGTAAACAAGCTGCCGGATATCCGGCTTGTCTCTCCCCTCTCCGCAAGTAGCAGTGCTGTGGGCAGGGTCTGAAGTGCCCACAGCACTGCTATGTGCCAGTCTGGACTCCTCCATCCATCCATGCTCACCCATCCGCGCTCAGCCATCTGTGCCCACCCATCCGTGCCCACCCACCATCCGTGCTCACCCATCCGTGCTCATCCATCTGTGCCCATCCATTTGTGCTCACCCATCCATGCTCACCCATCCGTGCCCACTCATCCATGTTCACCCATCCGTGCCCACCCACCCGTGCTCACCCTTCTGTGCCCACCCATCCGTGCTCACCCATCCGTGCTCACCCATGCATCCATGCTCACCTATGCATCCATGCTCACCCATGCATCCGCGCTCACCCATCCGTGCTCACCCATGTGTCCATGTTCACCCATCCAGCCATGCTCACCCATGCATCCATCCGTGTTCACCCATCCAGCCTCATCTGTGTTCACCCATGCATCCATGCTCCACCATCCATCTGTGCTCACCCATGCATGCATGCTCACCCATGCATCCATGCTCACCCATCCATGCATGCTCACCCATCCATGCATGCTCACCCATGCATCCGTGGTCACCCATCCATCCATGCTCAGCCATGCATCCGTGTTTACCCATGCATCCATGCTCACCTGTGCATCTGTGCACAGCCATGCATCCATACTCTGCCATCCATCTGAGCTCACCCATGCATCCATGCTCAGCCATCCATCCGTGCTCAGCCATCCCCATCCGTGTTCAGTCATCCCCATCCATGGCTCATCCACCCCCATTCGTGCTCACTTATGCCTCATTCATGCTCATCCATATCACATCATTTCTCATCCGTGACACATCCATGCCACTACAGTGCCCATCCGTGCCACTACAGCGCCCATCAGTGCCACCACAGTGGCTCACAATAGTGTAATAGGTAGTCAAATTAGATTTGAAATGTATGCCCCTAGAACACCGGTTGGTGCTCCCTGCATGTTGGGCCTCTGCATGTTGCCAGGCTGTGTAAAAGTGTCACACATGTGGTATCGTTATACTCGGAAGGAGTAGCAGAATATATTTTGGGGTGTAATTTTTGCTATGTACATGCTGTGTGTTAGAAATATTGTATAAATGGACAACTTTGTGTAAAAAAAAAAAGCGTTTTCTTTTTCTTTCCACATTTTCCAAAAACTTGTGGAAAAAAAATTACATGTGCCTCCTAGAATATATGTTGGGGTGTTTACTTTCCAAAATGGGGTCATTTTTTGGGTGTTTCCATTGTCCTGGTGCTCCAGGACCAAGAGGTAGTCAGGAAATGAGATGTGTAATTTATGTCTCTAGAATGCCTGTTGGTGTTCCCTGCATTTTGGGCCTCTGTATGTGGCCAGGCTGTGTAAAAGTCTCACACATGTGGTATCGCCATACTCAAAAAGAGGAGTAGAATGTGTTTTGTGGTGTAATTTGTGGTATACATATGGGTGTGAGAAATAACCTGTTAATATGACAATTTTGTGGAAAAAAACAGAAAAAAAATCTTCATTTTGCAAAGAATTGTGTGAAAAAATTACAACTTCAAAAAACTTGCCATGCCTCTTACTAAACACCTTGGAATGTTTACTTTCCAAAAAGGGGTCATTTGGGGGGTATTTGTACTTTCCTGGCTTGTTAGGGTCTCAAGAATTGAGATAGACCATCAGTACCTCAGGTGTGATCAATTTTCAGTGATTGGCACCATAGTTTGTAGTCTCTATAGCTTTCACAAAGACCAAATAATATCCACTTATTTGGGTTATTTTTACCAAAGATATGTAGCAGTATAAACTTTACCCAAAATGTATGAAGAAAAATTACTAATTTGCAAAATTTTATAACAGAAACAAAGAAAAATGCATTTTTTTTACAAAATTTTTGGTCTTTTTCCATTTATAGCGCAAAAAATAAAAACCCCAATGGTGATTAAATACCACCAAAAGAAAGCTCTATTTGTGTGAAAAAAGGACAAACATTTCATATGGGTACAGTGTAGTATGAGTAATTGTCATTCAAAATGTGAGAACACTGAAAGCTGAAAATTGGTCTGGTTAGGAAGGGGGTTTAAGTGCCCAGTGGTCAAGTGGTTAAGGAACTCAGCCAAGTTATTGCCAGACCATTGTACCTAATCTTTAAGAGCAGTTTTCTGACTGGTATGATACCAGCAAATTGGAGGAAAGCCAACATAGCACCAATATATAAAAAAAGACCGGGACATATCCCTGGGAACTACAGACCAGTTAGCTTAACATCAATAATTTGCAAGCTCTTGGAGGGAATAATAAGGGATTATATACAAGATTATTGTAATGAGAACGGTATCATTAGCAATAATCAACATGGTCTCCTTCTTTGAGGAGGTGAGCTGCCATCTAGATAAAGGAAGGCCTGTAGACGTGGTGTATCTAGATTTTGCAAAAGCATTTGATACAGTTCCCCTTAAACGTTTACTGTACAAACGAAGGTCTCTCAACATGGATCAAAGGGTTAATACCTGGACTGACAACTGGTTACAGGGGCGAGTCCAGAGGGTGGTGATAAATGGGAAGTACTCAGAATGGTCTGGTGAAGAAAGTGGGGTTCCCCAAGGTTCTGTCCTGGGACCAATCCTATTCAATTTATTCATAAATGATCTGGAGCATGGGATAAACAGCTCAATCTCAATATTTGCGGATGATACCAAGCTAAGCAGGGCAATAAATTCTCCACAGGATGTGGAAACCTTGCAACAAGATCTGAACAACTAAAGGGGGTGGGCAGACAAGTGGCAAATGAGGTTTAACATAGAAAAATGTAAAATAATGCATTTGGGTACCAAGAACATGAACTAAAACTACTCACTAGGAGGAGAGCCTCTGGGGGAATCTAGGATGGAAAAAGACCTAGGGGTCCTAGTAGAGAACAGGCTCAGCAGTGGCATGCAATGCCAAGCTGCTGCAAGCAAAACTAACAAGGTGTTAGCATGCGTCAAGAAATGGATCAACTCCAGGCATAAATCAATAATTTTCCCACTATACAGGTCTCTGGTGAGGCCGCACCTGGAGTATGCTGTCCAGTTCTGGGCACCAGTCCTCAGAAAGGATGCCCTGGTACTGGAAATGGTTCAGAGAAGGGCAACAAAGCTAATTAAGGGATTGGAGGACCTTAGTTATGAGGAAAGATTATAAGCACTGAACTTATTCTCTCTGGAGAAGAGACACTTGAGAGGGGATATGATTTCAATGTACAAATACTGTACTGGTGACCCCACAATAGGGACAAAACTATTCAGCGCAAGGGAGCACACAAAGACACACAGTCATTCACTAAATATAGAAGAAAGGCAGTTTAACCTTAAACAGCGTAGAGGGTTCTTTACCATAAGAGCAGTGAGGATGTGGAACTCTCTTCCACAAGCAGTGGTTTCTGCTGGGAGTATGGATAATTTAAAAAAACTATTAGATGTACACCTAAGGGACCACAACATTAAGGGATATACAATGTAATATTGTCATAAATATTGTCATAAAAAAAAAAAACACATAGGTTGGACTTGATGGACTTGTGTCTTTTTTCAACCTCGCTAACTATGTAACTATGTAGAACTATCAGTAACTGACTATTTGTAGGGCAGTCCAGTGGTGCAGCATACATCTTACGAGGTATGCTTTAGACTGAGGTGATCATAACCTGCGAACAATGTCAAATGAACAGTGTAGTTTAACTTCAAAAAAGTTCAGAATGAAAGGGACAAGGTTAACATTGAGACAGAGTAGGTGTCTGATATGGGATAGTTAAAGGAAACATATGAATTTACCCCAGGGCCAAGTTGTGGCAGGGTGGCTTGGCACATTCCCAAGGGGGGATCATGGAACCAATCTATCCCAGGAGTCCCTATAGTAGGAAAGGCACTAAACGGGGTTTCTGTGGTGTCTGTGTTATAGGGCCATAGAGAGGGTAAGGAGTGAAAGCTAGGAGTGGGTAAGTGGGTAGAAGAAGAATAGAAGAAGAAGACGTGGAGGGTAAGGGAATGACAGGTGGGAAGGGGGGATCTCCAGAGAGGATCTCCGGCCCAGAGAGCCAGGTGCGATAGGTTGTTAATGATGTGGTGGGTGTCATGCATCCTCAAAGTAGTAATAACAAGCTGTCGAAGCCCATGGGTAAGCAGTGCTCGATCCATGAGTTCCAAAGTTTCTCATATTTGGACACTTTGTTGAGGACGACAGCTTCAGTTTTGGAAAGGATCATTGCCTGCGTTACTCTCTGTTTAACTGATAGAGTACATAATGAGGTGGATCTCCAGGCTTTCGCTATTGTTTGTTTTGCTGCTGTGGTGACCAAGAGCTTGAGTTTGAACTGATGGTGTGTTATAGCCTGTGGTTTGCTGTTCAGGAGTGCTACAGTCGGGTCTGGTGGTAAGGTTGTAATGAACATGGCGGAGAGGATCTGGAACACTTCCAAAAGGTGCAGGCTGTGGGTCATTCCCACCAGATGTGTACATGTATGCCTGGTGCATTACAGCCACGGAAGCAGTGTGAGGGGTATTGGAGAAGGAGTTTGGAGATCCTAGTGGGGACCAGATACCGCCTGGTGAGTACTTTATAATTGTTTTTTAGGGAAACTATGTTCGGTGATGCAGATTCAGTGGCCTGCCAGATTTGTGTCCAATTGGTTGAGTCTGTGTCAGTCTCCCATTTGTTTGTGTAGGAAGGTGGGGAAGAGGTTGTGTGCTAGAGAAGCTGAGTGTATAGATCAGAGATAAGTCCATGTCTGTGATGATCAGATTTACAGGCATGTTTAAAGGTGGAGAAGCCAAGGGTCATTGAATCTCGGGGTGTGTTTTGGGTTAGGAAATGTTTAACCTGTAGGTATCTGAAGGTTTCTGAGGTCGGAAGATTATGGGTTGCCTGAAGTGTGGGAAAAGAAGTGATCTTTGTGGATGAATAAAAGTGATAAGTGCGTATCAGTCCTGCGTTTGACCAAACGGAGAAGGAGGTCAGGGAGGACCAGGCTGGGTAGAAGGTGGGATTTCTGAGGAAGGAGAGAAGGGGAATATGGTGAGATTGGAGGCCAAAATGCATTTTAAGCCTATCCCAGATGGAAATGCTATGTTTGGTGACCTGGTTAGTCACTGATCAACGTTGCGTAGGTGGTAGCCATAGTAGATTTGCTGTGGAGAGTGGGCTGCAGTCGACCAATTCAAGTACTACCCATAGTGGGGCTTCCTTGGTGGCATGATATTTAGGCAGCTGCACCAGCTGAGCGGCATGGTAATATTTGGTAAAATTGAGTACACTGAGCCCGCCTCGGATGCAGGGAGTGTATAAAGTAGATTTTAGTACACGGGGTTTGAGTTTGCCCCAAATAAATTGAGAGGCCCTGCGTTGCAGGATGCGTAGGTAGTAAGGGAGAACCTATATCGGGAGAACTCTAAAGAGGTATAGGATTTTGGGGAGGATAGACATTTTGAGCATCACAATTTTGCCCATCCATGCTAATGGTAGGATAGACCATTTTGTCATTAGGTTAGTGAGTTGTGTCAGCATAGGAGGGTAGTCTGCAGCGTACAGTTCTGCCCGGTTCGCAGTAAACTTAATACCCAGGTAGGAGATATGATAAGTTGTCCAGGTGAATGGAAGAGTTTCACTTAAATGTTTCTGTAGGTTGGACGTCAAGGAGATGTTCAAGACTTTAGATTTTTGCGGATTTATTATGAGGCCAGACACTAGTCCAAATTTGGAAAGGGTGTCCATTAGGTTCAGTGCAGATATAAGAGGCAAAGTGAGGAATATCAGGACATCATCAGCAAACATACAAAGTTTATGCTGGTGACCTCCTAATTCCAGACCACGTATGTTCAGGTTGGATCGGAAGGCTAGGGGTTCCATCACAAGGGCAAAAACAAGTGGGGGGAGAGAGGGCAGCCCTGACGGGTTCCTCTTTCTATGGGGAAGGAGTCAGAAGGAAAACCTATAGGTGACAGATAGCTCGCCACTCTGTATCAAAACCCAAAAGCATATAAGGAAATGCGTCCCATACGCCCAAGGCATAGGATTGAGTCGAGGTAGCACCAGGATAGCGAATTGAATGCCTTACGTATGTCAAGGGAAAGGAAGTATGTACGCATATGGCGGGTTCGAGCTGCATGAGCCAGGAGCGTAGCTCAGCGGATGTTGTCACCTGCTTGTCTGGAGGGGATAAACCTGGTTTGGTCTTTGTGAATTAATGTTCCTATTATGGGGTTGAGACGGGTAGAAAGGATCTTCGCAAGAATCTTAATACCTAGGTTGAGTATAGATATCAGTCAGTACTAGGCTTAAGGATCATGGAGATGAATGCAGTTAGGGATTCTGAGTGGAAAGAATGGCCGTTGAGGAGAGAGTTGAACGCCTCAACCATAAATGGGGACAAAAGAGTAATAAAGCGTTTATAGTAAGTGGCTAAGAAATCGTCAGAACCCGGGCCTTTACGTAGTTTCAGTGGTTTTATTGGGAGGTGAATTTCTTCAGCTGTGATGGGTCGGTCTAAGGTCTCTCGTGAGAAGAGGTGAGGGAGGGGAGGTGAATGGAGGATAGAAGTGTGTCCAAGCGGGTTTGGTCGAATATGTTGGGGTCTCTGTAGAGTGCAGAAAGTTTTCTGTGGAATTCATGTAAGATTTTTTGTGGGTTACTAGAGTAAGTATCTTTTGTTAATTTTAGCCGGATTGGCTTTGGGGTGTAATCAGCTTTGCAAAGTGCCAGTGCCAGAAATGTATCCGTTTTTCTGAATTCATGTAAAGAGTATGTTTTGACTGCGAAGGATCTTTTCCGCTGAATCCGTTAAAAAAAGGTCTAGTTCCAAGCATGCTTTTTCTAAGGATTGTTTAGTTGATGGAGAGGGCACGGTTTGAAAAGTCTCAGAGGCTTTGGTGAAGGATTCTTCTAGGCATTGACGAAGCTGTTGCTTCACCTTGCATTGGTGGAACGCTTGGCTTATACAAACCCCTCTGATGAACCATTTGTGGGCCTCCCATATAGTCAGGAAATTTGTGTCTAAAGACACGTTGTTGGAAAGATAGTCCTTGATAGCGTTTTCTAGTTGGCGGTTAGGTTGGCCAGCAAGCCATTGTTTATGTAGCAGGTTCGGTGGTTAGTTGTGGAACAAGGGAGGAGAAAGTTGTTATGACCGCATTATGGTCCGACCAGGCACATGGTACTATAATCGAGTCTAAAATAGGCGGAGTGGTTCCTATGCTTACAAAAATATAGTTTATGCGAGAAAATAGCTTGTGGGGGCGGGAGTAGTGGGTGTTTTGTCATTCTGCAGGATTATGTTCTCGCCATGTGTCAATAGAAGTTGTTCATATGAAAGGCGATGGGTGGTATTTGGGGCCGGGGATATATCTAGGAACGGGTATAATACTGGGTTTGAATCACTACAGATCATGAGTGTACCTCGTTTATGGGTGTCTATCACAGAAAACAAATGCAAGAGAAATTACAGTGGGTTTTTGTTAGGAGCATAGTAGGAAACGATTGGGACTTTGCTGTCTAGCAGGAGGCCAGTGAGTATAAGATAGCGTCTCTAAGGGTCCCTGAGCTCTGCCGGGAGAGTGAATGGTGTGGTATGGTGAAAGGCAATCAAAACGCGACCAAAAAATTTGAGTGAGGACTGTATGGAGAAATGTGTCTCCTGTAAGCAAACCACATGTATTGAAAGTGCAGCGAAGGAATGGCGTCAAGGGATCGTGCAGCTGGCTTTTAGGGGCTAGGGGTTCCTCTCTGGAGAAGGAGGGATAGGGAGGGCTGGGGTGGAGAGAAGGAGCGAACACTGGGTTAAGAATCAGGTGGGGGCAGGTTAGTTAGAATGGTTAAAAACAAAGAAGGGGAGAGGGAGAAGCACTAGATCAGGTAAGAAGAAAGTGGCGACTATGAGGAGCGGGTATCCAAGAGGTAGTGGGATACCACCAGCCGATAGGTACAAAGGGTTCCAAAGAGTGCCTAAACAATAATGTGTGGTACTCAAGGATTAAGAGGAGGCGCAGTGAGCTGTCTCTGGGACTACGACAGCCAATGAGTGAGCATAATACATAGTTACATAGTTACTACATAGTAATACATACAAAAACTGTGTAACAAACGAGTCTCAACATTAAATAATGCATATGTAATCAATTATAGAACCTACCTAGGAAGAAAACAAAGCGACTCAGGTCTGGGAGCTTGATGTAAACGTCTTGCAGGTAAGTTATGGGCGCAGGTTGGGTAATAGGCCCCCCACTGTTTGTAATTGAAATCCCCCATTGCAAGTTGAAGGGGGGGAAGGCAATCAAACTTACTGCTGGAGGTTACAAAGCAAAATGTTGGAAGGAACAATAAAAGCAGTATCTTCCGTGCAGGGGCGGCCGGTCTATAAGGGGCGCCTCCCCGCTGGCTAAGTAGAAAAAAAAAAAAGTCAGCCCGGCCCCTACAGGAGGTGGCGGTACACTGACTTTCTTTTCTTTTTTTTTTTTTCGGCCCATTGGCTGTCACCTGACAGCCAAGTAGTGAGCCTATTGGTCAGCCATTAAAGACTATGTGTGTGCGCTGAACAAGCACACACACATAGTCTGATTGGCTGCCCTGAGCCCGCGGCTCAGTGTGATTGGATGCGATGGGTGCTGGGCGGGTCACTGTGGTGGCGGATGTGACTCACTCTCCCACAGAGACCCTGACCGGTGACCGACCAGCGACATATTGATGGGGACAGACGCTCTCCGCATGCCGATCTCTGCACACAGACACAGCCCGCTTGTCCGCATGCCAATCTCAGCAACATGCCTGCCTGCCTATTAGATGGGGTAAGTGTACAACGACTCTAACCGTACGCCTGTTCGCCCGACACAGACACACGTCTCTAGCCGTACGCCTCTCGCAGACAGGGGTAGTTATACAGCGACCAGCCAGTGGCCAGTCCCAGAGACACCCTCTCACTCAGTGTAGGCGGTGGTGTCACTGGGCGGGTCGTGGGTAGCGTAGGTTAGTGTGACTCGGCGCCCGAGTCCCGTCGGTTAGTCTGATACACACACACGAACAAGTCGCGTGTGTGTATCAGAAATTACCGACTGGTTATCCGAGTGATGAACCGACAGTCCACTGTCGGTTACCCGGCTT
>BLSH010018283.1:601630-613316 GCA_018402905.1 Glandirana rugosa | reverse complement strand
CTGTATACTGTGTCCTGTGATGCTGAGCTGTATACTGTGTCCTGTGATGCTGAGCTGTATACTGTGTCCTTTGATGCTGAGCTGTATACTGTGCCCTGTGATGCTGAGCTGTATACTGTGCCCTGTGATGCTGATCTGTATACTGTGTCCTGTGATGCTGAGCTGTATTCTGTATCCTGTGATGCTGAGCTGTATACTGTGCCCTGTGATGCTGAGCTGTATACTGTGTCCTGTGATGCTGAGCTGTATACTGTGTCCTGTGATGCTGAGCTGTGTACTCCTGACACAATATGTGGAATACAGGGGACAGAGTGGGTGGGTTATATAAGGGGTGGGGCTTATAAGAGGTAGAAGTAAGAGGGGTCAAAAAGGAAGGGCGAGGCCTGGCGCCCCCCATCCTATAACTTCACCAGCCGCCACTGCTTCAGTGGAAGATAAACGGAACTATGGCACCATGGGCATTCAAAACAGGGGTCCAATTCCCCCGGTCAGAAGGCCCGCCGGAAGGTGATGGAACATCAAATACAGTGTCAGTATAAAACAACAACAACTGTTTGTAAAACTGGAGTGGTGCATTTGTCTGGAAAAGAACCCCCCTCAAAAACTGTAATAAATATAGTTCCTGTTAGGTGACATCGCCCATGGGGTTGTTGTGTGAGTGTGGATAAGGAGACAGGCAGATAAGGAAGGATATCATCCTGTAGAGATGAGTCAGTCCATCGGATCTTGTTTTTACTTTGGACTTGATAAAACACAGTGGACCAACACCAGCAGGTGACATGGCTCCCAAATCATCACTGGCTGTGGAAAATGTTGAATTTCATTTGGAAATCAAGGTCGCATTGCCACCTGCCCACACTGCCAAAAGTACCAATTCCTGGTTTAATGATCATGGTATCACTGTGCTTGATTGGCCAGCAACCTAATCTGACCTAAACCCCGCAGAGAATCTGTGGGGTATTGTCAAGAGGAAGATGAGAGACACCAGACCCAACAATGCAGATGAGCTGAAAGCCGCTATCAAAGCAACCTGGGCTTCCATAACACCTCAGCAGTGCCATAGGCTTATCGCCTCCATGCCACGCTGCATTGATGCAGTAATTCATGCAAAAGGAGGCCCAACCAAGTATTGAGTGCATACTATACTGTACATCAATGGTTATCAACTCCAGGCCTCGTGACCCACCAACAGGCCTGATTTTAAGTGTTACCTTGGGGAGATGCAGACTAGAATACTGCTATCATTGAGCAGCAAATTATATCACCTGTGATGCATTTCAGTTATCCTGCAAACCTGGCCTGTTAGTGGGTCCCGAGGACCGGAGTTGAGAACCACAGCTGTACATGGACATAGTTTTCAGTAAGCCAACATTTCTGCCATAATCCTCAACATTAAAAGAAAGAAATGCTTGGAATATGTCACTCTGTGTGTAAAAAATCTATAGAAAATATGAGTTTCACTTTTTTGAACTGAATTACTGAAATATATTAACTTGCTGATGATATTGTCATGTACCTGTGTGTCATTGAACTGGGATGTTCTTGTTCTCACAGCTGCAGCCTTACCTGTTGTGCCACAGGGGAACTCTAGAGTTCTCACAATGTTCTCCCAGCCTGATGCACTGCCTTGGACTCACTAGCCCCACCTACTGCCAGCTGCGGACAATATACAATCAAGCAGCCCATAAATATCAGCACTTCCTGTTACTCAATACCCATTTGTTGGACTTGCTCCCTGGGTGTTTGATAGCTCTGTAATTCTGATTCCCGTGTATTGAACTTCTGCCTGAATTCTTGACTACTCTCCAGCCTGCTGATTTGGTACTTCATCACCAGCTCGTGTATGACCTCTGCTCGCCTGACCACTCTCTGAATACCGATTTTGTACTGCTTTGCCTGATCTGTTGCAGACCTGACCTGCCCGACTATGGTTTCACCTGAATCCTCAGCATACAATTTCCACTTCGGACACTACTTACCATAGGTACCTTACATTACAAATGGGACATAATGACAGTGGACCCTGCTGAGATTGTTCAGGTGATTTTGCATCAGGGACAATTGAATGAAGCTCATGAACAGCGTCTTGCTTCTCTGAATGCTAAGCTAGATGAACTTGTGCTACGCTTAAGTCTTTTTTGCCTGGTTCCCCTGCACCTGTCCAGACTCCAGCTCCCACTCTTGCTCCAATCCAGCCCGCCTCTTCTGTGCCACCCAAACTTCCCCTACCTGAAAAATTTGGTGGTGATACGGAGGACTGAATGTGTGCCGTTTGCATTTCCGCAACAACCCTGGGACTTTTAGCACTTCTTCTGCCAAAATGACTTTTGTAATTTCCTTATTAAAGGAGAAAGCCCTAGCATGGGTCTCTCCTTACCTGGAACGCAATGATCCTGTGCTGCAAAATGCTGATACATTTCTGGTTCTCTCCAAACTGTGTTTGGAAAACCAGTTAGAGCTTCTGCAGCTGAGCGCTCACTTTTGGACATACAGCAAGGTACCAGGACTATAAGGAACCATCTGGAGCCATTGGAATGCCTATGTGCGGACGCACGTAGCGTGTGCGCGTGTCCGTGCACGTTTGTGCGCACATGTGCGCGTGTGCACATGACGGTGCGCGGGAACGAGCGTATGTGCGCCGGCAATGGCGCCTAAATGGCCATTTAAACAGGAAGCACTTGTAGCCAGTGCTGTCCGTTCTACAGCGTTCCTGTATCTTGTGACCTCTGCGTTTACTCTGAGAGGCTTTCCTGTACCTGTGACCCTGGCTTTCCTTGGACTTTGTTGATCTCTGCCTGCCCTGACCCCCGGCCTGTCTACGACTACTCTTCTGCCTGCTCCCTTGTATCTCTGCTGCCTGCGCATTGCTGACCTTGCTTGTACCTGAAGACCCACCTGCCTGATCCACCTGTACTGCACCGCCAGCCTGTTACTGACCCGGACCGCACCACCATTGTGCTGCCAGCACGAGCCTTAGTGGACTCTCACCTACCACCAGTGATGAAGTCCAGCCCTCATGCCCCCCTGTGCTCCAGAACTCCCTGTCTACACTACTAGGGGTTCTCGTACCAGGGCCGTAAGAGAGATTGTCCCCTGCATAAGTCAGACTTGTCCACCAGGTACATGACAAATACTGTGGTACAGTATGCTATTGAGTTCCGTACCCTGGCTGTTGAGACTAAATGGGACTCAGGGGCATTACATGCAGCTTTCTGCAAAGGTTTTACAGATCGCATTAAGGATGAATTGGTCTATAGAGATTCACCAGAAGACCATGAAAAATTCATTGAGCTTTGTGTCTGTCCTGTTTCATGAAAGGTGCCAGGAGAGACTTAGAACTCACAAGCGTCCTAGGCCAGTTTACTCTTTGGCCCCTAACTTCCAAGCACCACCCCAGCCTGAACCTGAAACTTCAGTCGAGCCCAAGACACCTGTGGAACCCATGGCAGTCAGCCGTCTCCACCTAACAGAGTCAGAGAAACAAAGGAGGCATGCTTTGGGCCTATGCTTGTACTGTGGACTTAAAGGACATTTGTTATCTGCTTGCCCTTCCCGTCCAGTAAAAGGGCAGGGTCCAACCCATGTTGGAGGAGCTGGGTTAGACCTTACAAGTATTTCCTCCAAGACCAAGATTACTGTACCTGCAATCTTCCATTTAGCCTCTAAACTTGTCTCCTGTGATGCTTTTCTGGATTCTGGGGCCGCTGGCATATTCCTGGATTACAATTTCACTAAAGAACATAACATCCTATTTATTCCCAAGACTCCACAAAGAGGAAATCGTCCTGTCTCTTATTGATTGATTCTCCACTACTGCCTGTTATCCTTGGCTACCCATGGTTACAACAACACAACCCGTCCTTTGGTTAAATGGAGAATTAACCTCTTGGGGCCCTTCCTGTTACCTGAACTGTTTGTCTCAACCCAAAAGACTTAATGGTTGTCTGCTAGCTTCCGTGGCCATCCCTCCTACATTACTTCATGAATACCACAAATTTGCAGATGTATTTTGCAAGCAAAAGGCAGAGGTTTTGCCTCCACATCGTTCCTTCGACTGTACGATTAATCAGATTGATGGAGCACCTCTTCCCAAAGGAAGGACCTATCCCCTGTCACGGCCTGAACAAAGATCCATGGAAGAATACATTAAGGATAACTTGGAGAGAGGTTTTATCCAACCCTCTTCTTCTCCAGTAGGGGCAGGTTTTTTCTTTGTTGAAAAGAAAGATGGGGGTCTTCAACCATGCATAAACTATCGAGGCTTAAATCAGATCACCGTAAAAGACTCCTATCCTTTGCCTCTCATTCTAGAATAATGTGCTCAAAGGATCCCTTATCTTCACTAAGCTGGACCTCCGAGGGGCTTATAATCTGATTTGAATTAGAGAAGGAGACAAAAGGAAGACTGCATTTAACACCCACAATGGACATTTCGAGTATCTGGTTATGCCCTTTGGACCCTGTAACACCCCTGCTATCTTCCAACGTTTCATGAATGACATTTTTCATGATTTCTGCAACAGTTTTGTGATTATCTAATTAGACAACATCTTAATCTTTTCCAAAACTCATCTAGAGCACGTCACAAATGTAAAGCAGGTATTACAGCGACTGAGAGTAAATTACCTTTATGCTAAGATTGAGAAATACAGCTTTCATCAACACTGCATACCTTTCCTTGGATACATCATCAGTGCTGTCGGGTTTTAAATGGACCCACAATACCTTTCTGTTGTCTTGCAATGGCCTCAACCGACCACTTTAAGAGGGCTCACAAGCTTTCTAGGATTTGCAAATTACTACAGGTGCTTCATCAAAGGTTTTGCCTCCATTGCTGCCCCCCTTGCTGTTATGATTAGGAAAGGCACAAATTGCAAAGTGTGGTCCTCCAAAGCAAACGCAGGTTTTCAGCAATTAAGACGTGTTCAGCAAGGCTCCAATTCTTCTGCACCTGAACACAGATCTCCAGTACATTGTTGAGGTTGATGTCTCTGAAGTAGGGGCAGGTGCCGTGCTGTCTCAGAGACAACCTAAGTCCGGTAGTATCCATCCAGTGGCTTTTTTTCCTAGAAAGTTTCACCCACTAAAAAGAATTATGATGTTGGGAATCCTGAACTACTGGCCATCAAATTGGCATTGTCTGAATGGCAACATCTTCTGGAAGGGGCTTTTAAACCCTTTTGTATCCTGGGTGACTATAAAAACCTGCTGTATCTTCAGACTGCTAAGCGGTTGAATTCACATCAAGTCAGATGTTTTTTTCTCCAATTTTAATTTCATTCTTTCTTATGTCCCTGGGCACAAGAACAAGAAGGCCGGCGCTCTTTCCAGACAATTCCCTACTTCTGAAGAAGACCGACCTATGGAGCAGTATATAATCCCACCTCACAAAATTGTCGCACAGATCTCTACGGCTCTTGCCCAACAGTTACAAGAAACCCAGAATCGTGCATCTCAAAGCTTAAAGATACTACCAGGTCTTGGCCCCTAGCCTCAGAAAAACTGTACTCCTCTGGGCACATGATGGTGTGTTATCCGGTCCCCCTGGTGTCACCATCACTCTTAAGACCTTGCAACCTCATGTCTAGTGGCCTCACATGAAGAAAGATGTTACCGACTATGTGGCTGCCTGCCCAACTTGTGCTGCAAATAAAGTGCCCTCGCACATTGCCTACTGGGCTGTTACAACCCCTTCCTGCACCTCGCCAACCTTGGACCCATTTGATTATGGACTTTATTACAGACGTAACCAAATCCGATGGTATGACTGCTATATGGGTCATAGTGGATCGCTACTCCAAAATGTCCCATTTTGTACCGATCCTTGGATTACCTACAGCGGAAGCACTGTGTACCCTCTTCCTTTCACAAATTGTAAGGCATACCTACTAATATCATCTCTGACCGCGGTTTCGACATTATGTCAACTCGTTACACTCCAACTGGTCTGAGTATTTGCCTTTGACTGAATTCACCATTAACTCCCATTGGCACAGTGCTCTTCATACCATGCTATACTATGCAGCCCTAGGCTATTACCCTCAGACTTTTCCCCTATTTCAACCCTCTTCCAGTGTACCAGCAGTGGATCAGCAGGTGAAAAATATTCTGCTACACTGGAAAAGGATTTGCCTATTACTACGGAAGTCTGCAGGCAAATATGCACTTTTCTCCAGAAAACGAAAATGCCATAACCCTCCATATGTGGTGGGGGATAGAGTTTAGCTGTCTATCACATACGTAAGACTGAAACAACTCTCTACTAATTTGGTTGCTCGATTCATCGGTCATTACAGAGCAATTGCTCGAGTCTGACCAGTCTCCTATCGGTTGAAATTGCCCTCCTCTCTCCGAATACTTCTCGTGTTCCACGTTTCCCTCCTCAAAAGGCAATTTTAAATCTAGAACTCAACAGCTACCTCCTCCTGTTCTTGTTGATGGACAGCATGAGTTTGAAGTCTCTCAAATTCTGGACTCTAGAAAGACTCAAGACTTCTATGCCTCCTTGCCCGCTAAGTTCCTCTAGGCCCCCGGAGGGGTCCACTGGGGAGGGGGTCCTGTAATGTACCTGTGTGTCATTGAACCGGGATGTTCTTGGTCCCACAGCTGCAGCCTTACCAGTTGTGCCACAGGGCTCTAGAGTTCTTGCAATGTTCTCCCAGCCTGATGCACTGCCTTGGACTCACTAGCCCCACCTGCTGCCAGCTGTGGACAATGTACAATCAAACAGCCCATAAATAGCAGCACTTCCTGTTACTCAATGCCCGTTTATTGGACTTGCTCCCTGGGTGTTTTATAGCTCTGTTTATAAAGTATAATACTGTGGTATGTCTTATTACAAAATCACCCTAAGACAGGGGGTAAGCGGCAGCTCTAAACCACAACAAAAGAGCTTAAAGTGGATGTAAACCCGATTACTAACCCTTCTAGCTTGTACAGGAGAGGATTTCATGTGGTCTGTGCCTAGTTTTATCACAAAGAGTTAATCCAACAATGAGTAAAGCTCTTATCTTTGTTCACTGTGATAAAACCCGAAATCCTCCCAGTGCTGTGTGACAGATAGGGGATTCTTATCTCATGCACCAGCATTCACTCCCCCACATCTCCCCTCCTCCCCTTTCTTCTCCAGGGCTTCTGGGATTGGCTGTTCAACACCTCAGCATGAATCTACATGCTGAAGTCATGTGGTGTCTTTCCTTACTTTTGACTGGATGATGGTGATCAATGGGTATTTTATACAAAACAAATTCAGTGTAATAAACAGGGAAGAGATGAATATTCCAGCTCCTAACATGCCAGAAAAAAGAAGACACACAGACAACTGATAAATTACAGGTTTTATTGTGCAGAGTGAAGTCACCTAGAGTGAAGTCACCTGTTCACAATTGCAACATTTATTTTGATCACAGTGATGTTATGTGGGGGGTGGGGTGGATGTCTTATATTTCATAGATTAGACTCAGTAAGGCTGAGTGCTGACAGCAAGTCCTATATTTCCCTCTACAAACATCACACTGAATAAAGAAATCCTCCTCTCCAGCCTGCGCCCCAATGTCACTTCCCATCCACACTTTTTACCGAAATCATAGCTGTGTAATCATGACCCAAATCTCTCCATCCTCCGTCATATCCCATATCCCATATCCATTCAGGGCTGGTGCCCGTATTTCTGTGTACAAAGGTGCATTTTGCCCCCAGCCCCCACCCAATCATCCTTCCACCACCCAACCTTATACAACAGCTCTGCCAGGAGGATGAGACTCAAAGAAACAAAGGAAAAACATCCATCATATAAGTGTGAAACACAATAAAGTGCAGTGTGATTAATATAAATAATAATTAATACATGTACAGTCCGAAGTGCTATTGCAATGAATAAAATGCATAAAACATACATATAAAACTGTGCAGTTAAAAACATATGCAGATCCACTGCAATATGTTTGCATCTACTTCAGTGTAACATCATCCAGACAGAAGAGCACACACCATCTGCTTACCCAAAAAATGTGATTTTATAAAATTATGCAGTCGTGTGCTTGTCATCTGCCAGATATTTGCAGCCACTTCACTCAAAAAGCAACAATGCATGTATGATGGCAATCTCCCAAAAGTGTCCTTTGTCCACTCTGTGCAGTCCGGTACCAACCAAAGAAAACCCTTTATATGCAGAGAATAAAGCACGCTGTAGTGTTATAGCGGGACATAATGTACTCTACTTACAGCTAACTTTATGGATAAAGAGATAAAATTGTTTAATTACCTTGGTAATGCACTATATTGTGATTTATTCTTTGCATATAACGGGTTTCCTGTGGTTGGTACCGGACTGCACAGAGTGGGCAAAGGACACTTTTAGGAGAAAGTCATCATACCCGCATTGTTGTCTTTTGAGTGAAGTGGCAGCAAATATTCAGATGATGACAAGCACACATGACCGCATAATTTTAAGAGGACACATTTGTTGGCAAGCTGGTGTGCGCTTGTGTCTTGTTGATGTTACACTGAAGTTGGTGCAAATAGCTTGCACTGGATCTGCACAAGTTTATCATGACCCACGTTTTTTATATGAAATGTAAATACTGCACCACCACTTTGAAATGTACATATATTAATTATTCTCTATATATATCACATTGCACTTTAGCCACTTCCTTACCGATGTATTGTAATAATACGCCGGCAAGGTGCACTCCCCATCATGGGTGGACGTCATATGGCGTCCTCCCGTTTTTCGCCGTTCTGCGGGCCCCCGCATTGCGGCGATTGGGGATTGGGCGTGTCCCTCAGGACTCAGCCCATCCCAGATCGGGGTAAAGAGCCAATAAAATTGGCTCTTTACCACGTGACCGGCTGTGTCCTATCACAGCCAGTCACTTCAAAAGTACCTGTCACAGCCCATCAAAGTACAGGTCACCTGCCCATCAATGTACCCGAGTACCTGTCACCTGCCCATCAACGTACCCAAGTACCTGTCACCTGCTCATCAGAGTAACCTGCCCATCAGAGTACCCGAGTACCTGTCACCTGCTCATCAGAGTACCCGAGTACCTGTCATCTGCCCATCAACGTACCCGTCGCCTGCCCATCAACGTACCCGAGTACGTGTCACCATCTCATCAGAGTACCCGAGTACTTGTCACCAGCCCATCAGAGTACCCAAGTACCTGTCACCAGCCCATCAGAGTACTCTAGCACCTATCTGCAGCCCATTAGAGTACCCAAGTACCTGTCACCATCTCATCAGAGTACCCCAGTACCTGTCACCATCTCATTAGAGTAACCGAGTACCTGTTACAAGCCTATCTGGGTACCCGTGTACCTGTCACCAGCCCATCAGAGTACCCTAGTACCTATCTGCAGCCCATCAGAGTACCCGAGTACCTGTCTCCAACCCTTCAGAGTACCAGAGTACCTGTGACCAGCCCATGCCTCATAAAATATATATTGTGGTGTTTACTTTCCAAAATGGGGTAATTTTGTGGGTAATTCCACTGTCCTATTGCTCCAGGACCTTCAAAAGTGTGATAGGTAGGAATGAAATTAGATGTGTAATTTATGCTCTTAGAAGGCCTGAAGGTACTACTTTAATGCTGGACCTCTCTATGTGGCCAGGCTGTGTAAAAGTCTCACACATGTGGTATCAACATACTCGGGACAAACAGCAGAATATATTTTGGGGGGGTAATTTTTGCTATGTACATGCTATGTGTTAAAAATATCTTATAAATTTACCACTTTGTGTAAAGCGTTTTCATTTTCTTTCCACATTTTTCGAAGACTTGTGAAAAACAATGAACTGCACAAAAGACTCATAATGCCTCATAGAATATAAGTTAGGGTGTTTGCTTTCCAAAATGGGGTCATTTTGTGGGTAATTCCATTATCCTCGTGCTCCAGGGCCTTCAAAAGTGTAATAGGTGGTTAGGAAATTAGATGTAAAAATTCTGCTCCTAGAATGCTTGACGGTGCTCCCTGCGTGTTGGACCTCTGTATGTGGCCAGGCTGTGAAAAAGTCACACACATGTGGTATCGCTATACTCGGGGCGAGTAGCAGAATGTATTTTGCGGTGTAATTGGAAGTATGCATATGCTGTGTGTGAGAAATAACTTGTTATGACAATTTTGTGTAAAAAAAAAATAATAATTTCTTTATGTTCAAAAGAATTGTGGGAAAAAAATACAACTTCAAAAAACTTGCCATGCCTCTTACTGAATACCTTGGAATGTCTACTTTTCAAAAAAGGGGTCATTTGAGGGGTATTTGTACTTTCCTGGCATTTCAGGGCCCCGAGAAATGAGATCGGCCGTTAGTACATCAGGTGTGATCAATTTTCGATGATTGGCACCATAGCTTTTAGACTCTATAACTTTCACACAGACCAAATAATATACACTTTTTTGGGTAATTTTTACCAAAGATATGTAGCAGTATAGGCTTTGGCCCAAATTAAAGTGGAGGTCCGCCTAAAAAAAAAATTAAATGTCAGCAGCTACACATACTGTAGCTGCTGACTTTTAATAATAGGACACTTACCTGTCCTGGAGTCCAGCGATGCCGGCACCCGCCGCCGATCTTCGGATTGGGGGTTGGGTGCAGCCGCATCCATCACGGGTAAGGGAACCCGGTGTGTAAGCAGTACAGCTTCACGCGGGGTACCTTACTGTGCATGCGCGATGCTCTGCCGTGCTCTGCTATTGGCCAGGCGGCCAGAAGCAGAGCAAGCAGGGAGGAGGCAGCCGGGCTGCTGACATCAGCAGCCGCTGCCGCCGACCAGAGCTCCCGGATGTGTGGAAAAGGACACCTGTCTAAAAACAGGTGTCCTCTTCCCCCTCCCCCCGAGAGGTGCCAAATGTGACGCCTGAGGGGGGGAGGAATCCAACCAGCGGAAGTTCCACTTTTGGGTGGAACTCCGCTTTAATGAACAAAAATGAAATTTTTGCAAAATTTTATCATAGAAAATAAAAAAAGTGTTTTTTTTAAAAAAAAAACGCTCTTTTTTCACTTATGTCACAAAAAATAAAAAGCCCAATGGTGATTAAATACCACCAAAAGAATGCTCTATTTGTGTGAAAAAAAATGATAAAAATGTTGTTTGGGTACAGTGTAGCATGAGAGAGTAATTGTCATTCAAAGTGTGAGAGCACTGAAAATTGGTTTGGGAGGGACAATTGGATCTCTTCTGAGTATCGCTCCATACTCCTCCTGTACATCACTTCCTATCTTCTAAGTATCGCTCCACCCTCCTCCTGTACATCACTTTCTCTCTTCTAAGTATCACTTCATACTCCTCCTGTACATCACTTCCTGTCTTCTAAGTATCGCTCCATACTCCTCCTGTACATCACTTCCTATCTTCTAAGTATCACTCCATACTCCTCCTGTACATCACTTTCTCTCTTCTAAGTATTGCTTCATACTACTATGAATCTTCTCTCTTTCACTACATGTCCTCCTCCCACCTCGCTATGAATCTTCTATCCTTCACTACATGTCCTCCTCATACCTCGCTATGAGTCTTCTCTAGGTTAACAGGGAGGGTTTGGTTAAAAGTCACGAGAGTGTGAAACTTACTGTTAATGAGAGAGTACGATGTGACATGGGTTTGTTGTAAAAATAGTAAAAAAAAGTGTGTTTATCTCGTAAGAAAACCACCATAAATTAGTGGTAACCCGAAAAATAAAA
>BLSH010018283.1:574979-588326 GCA_018402905.1 Glandirana rugosa | reverse complement strand
CCTTTGCCGTGGCTTACCTGGACGACATCGCAGTGTTCAGCCCTACCTGGGAGGAACACTTGGTGCATCTGTCACAGGTCCTGGACCGACTGACAGCTGCCAATCTGACTGTCAAGCCCAGCAAGTGTCAGATCGGCATGACTGATGTCCAGTACCTGGGGCACCAGGTGGGAGGAGGCACTCTAAGACCTGAGACAGGGAAGGTGGAGGCCATACTGGCCTGGCCAACCCCTCAAACCAAGAAACAGGTTATGTCATTCTTGGGGACAGCTGGCTACTATAGGAAATTTGTAAGTAACTATAGTAGCCTGGCCAAACCTTTGACTGACCTAACCAAGAAGAAACTGCCCAAAGTGGTGTCCTGGACGCCAGAATGTGAGAGGGCATTCCAGGCCCTGAAGGAGGCGCTGGCCAGCGCCCCTGTGCTACAGGCTCCCGACTTCACCGGCCGTTTCTTAGTGCAGACTGATGCCTCTGCCTATGGGTTGGGTGCAGTCCTGAGCCAAGTGGACGACACTGGAGAGGAACACCCCATCCTCTACCTGAGCCGGAAACTTCTTCCCAGGGAAGTAGCCTACGCCACGATCGAAAAAGAATGTCTCGCGATCGTGTGGGCCCTTCAGAAGCTGCAGACGTACCTTTATGGGAGGCACTTCACGGTGATCACCGATCACAATCCCTTGAGCTGGCTAAATCGTGTTGCTGGGGAGAATGGTAAGCTCCTTCGTTGGAGCTTAATACTTCAGCAATATGATTTTACCATCCAGCACAAGAAAGGCAGCGCCCATGGGAAAGCTGATGGTCTGTCCCGCCAAGCTGAGGCGTGGATTGCGTCAGGACGGGAATCGTGTTCCCCTCCCATGCAACCACCTCAGGGGGGAGATGTGATGGTATCATGCGGGAGACCCACGCAAGGTAATGATACCAGGCCTAAAGCGACACTGACTCCATCTTGGAAGGGAAGCTAGGTAGATAGTTAAGTTTTTTTTTCTTTCTCTCTCCTTCTGACCTGGCTGTTTGAAAGGCTTGTCACCCCCCTCTGAGTGAGTACAGGCTTAATTTAAAGGAGGCCTTTGATTACGGTTTATAGCGGGGCCAGGAAGAAGGTCTGTCCCCTTATCTTGAACAAACATACAGGACCATGCTGTTGGCCCATAAATTACCCTGGCAGGTCTGCCCTGTGCGTGACTCTATCTTGCTGCTTAAACTTACATGAAAATATACATACAGTCATAATTTCTGCTATAGAAACGCCAGAGTGATGAACATGACATATTTGAATGTAGAATTTCGGTCCGGATAATTTAAGTGTAAACGTCTACCCTTTGTCATCCACGGAAGGATAGAATTAGTCCATTCCCTTCCCAGGGTCCTATAAGGTTTTAGACTTCTCATGTTTGGAGTCAAATGAAAGCTTATTGCAAGCTGAGATTAAATTCCATTCTACCAAATATGTAACATAATTCAGTAACAAGTTATGATCCATGCATGATTATGCAGCTGTATCTCCACGGTCCGCCCTGGAAACTCCCTCTCTTCTACGAATGGCCAGGAGAGGTACAGCCCCACCCCTGGTGGTCCAGAGAAAAGAGACTGTGGCCATCAGACAGGAGTTCCACCTTAACATCAACCATCAGGGAACCAGGAGATCTTCTTCAAACACTGATTAGGCAAAGACATTTAAAAGGCAAGGTATCTTTCAATCTGTTTTCTTTCGCTGTACATTTGTCTCACTTTTTACTTTTATTTTTCTGTAAATATTTTATTGCACCTAATGCTTGACCTTTTCATTTATTAAACCTTAATTTGAAAAGTGTTAATTCTGTCTCTAAAGCTCTTAACGCAACTATCACGAATCTGTTCCTTCGAAGAGCGCTACTGTATTGTAGAATAACGCATCTGAATATCCCTGTCTGCAGGTGACAGTGTGTGCACAGGCGTTGCTCTAAAATACTGGTATTGCTAAGACGGTCTTCTGGCGACTCCAGAAGTGGTGGCAGTGAAAGGGTTAATTGAATTTGCCCGGTAACAATCGCTCTCAGGCGGCTGACACTTAGACGGTGATCCCGCAAACTGGGAAATCTTTGTGCTGAAAGCAGCTGAGAGTGGCATTGTTACGTTCGTGACAAGTGCGGTATTGGATCAGGGGGGTCCTTGGTCGCCGATCGGTGAGGAGGCCAGCGATCTGATACCCGCGTTCGTCACAGCATTATGTCCCCAGCACCAAAATAGCTATAATCGCCAGTGCAACTTATATATTGTGTCCAAACATATTGCCAAAACTGGGGCCAGTTGTCTATGGCCCAGGTCCTGCCCAAGTGCCATGAACGGGGCGCCGGGCGGACTAACAAGGCCAAGAAAGCATCATTATAGTCACTGAAAAGGCCGCATATCTACCTAATCCACGGGAGCCGTCCAGCTCGCATCCATGCGTTGGGACAGCCATTCGGATGCTGGCATTGGGACTCGGCCAGCCCTCCCGTCTTATACTCAGTTTCGCCGAAAGTGACAAGGCCAGCGCCAGCCTCCTGACGTCACTTCCGGCCTGGGGGCCCTCACTAAACGTGGAGGCCATTCAGGACGCCACCCCATGGGCGGTGCCGTTCTGGACCCCAGGTCCTCCCGTGCTAGAGAAAACAGCGTGGGGAGGTGGGGGCAAAGATGGAATCACTCCTCGCATGTGTCACGGGCGCCCCAATATCTGCCCACTGGCAGAAGTGTTCCCATTAGGAGGAAAATCAGGGCAAGGGGGGCAGAACGAACAGCTGTGATTTAACATGTCATCTCTAGATAATCCTGATGTTACCCATTATACATAATAACATAAATCACATACTAAACACAGTGACATAATATACCTTTTGCTTTTTACCTATATGGCTACAGCTACTATGGTCATTAAGGATTTGTAGTGAAGAATAGCTATCATAAGAAAAGTGAGCAAACCCTCAAACCCATTTGGTACTTGTTGTACCCGCCTACATCTGGAGACCCCAGGGGTTCTACAGAAAAGGTTTAAAAGACAGACATGTATTTAAACCAGGGGGCTCAGTGGCCCTCTGGTTAAAGATCGAACACAATTCTATTCTGAGGATACTTTGGTCAATATCACCTCCTCGTGGATTCGGGGGCACATGGGCTAGTACAAAAAAGGAAATTGTTGTAGGGTCATAGCCTACATGCTTTCCAATGGGTGTATATAAAAGCCCAGCATCTATGTAATAGAGGTGATCTTGAATCTGTCTGGCAAGTGTGCCCTTGGTCTTTCCTATGTAAAAGGCACCACAGACACACGTTGCCATGTACACCACCCCCTCTGTTTGGCAGGTGGTGTACATGCGAGGTCTGTGGATGCCACCCCTCAGCAGGGGATAACTAGACCCCTCCCTTATCCATGGGCAAAACTCACACTCCCCACAGCGGTAGGTGCCCCTTCCCCCCTCAGCTCCCTCTGTTGGGGCAGCCGGGAGGTAGTGACTGTTGATGAGCCTATCTCGGAGAGATGGTGCTCTCCTGAACACCATCTCCGGTCGATTGGAGACAAATTTGCCAATTATAGCATCCTCTGCAAGGAAATGCCAATTATGAGATAGAATATTGCGGACTTGCTGGTGCTGACTACGGAAGGTGGTGATTAGCTTCGTAGTCAAGGGTTTTAAATGTCTACCAGAGCCAAAGACCAGATCAGATCTGGTACGGGCCTTGGCCTTTTGGTAGGCTTGCTTAAGTACTTTCTTACTGTAGCCCCGCTCTCTGAGACGGTTATAGAGAGCCTCTGCTTCCCGCTCAAAGTCCTCATCCAACGCACAGTTTCGACGTATCCGCAGATAGTGGCTAAAGGGGATGCTGTGGAGCAGGGGGCATGGGTGAGAACTGCGATAATGTAAAATAGTGTTCCCTGCCGTGTCCTTCCTGAACAAGGTGGAGACAAGAAAACCGTATTCCCTTAGGACCAACCTGATATCCAGGAAGGACACAGAGGAGGGACTGTGATTCATGGTAAAGCGAAGGTTAAAAGTATTAGAGGACATATATTGAAGGAAAGATTCCAGCTCAGACACCGACCCCAACCAGATGACCAAAATATCATCAATGTACTTCCGCCAAAGGAGAACATGGCGGAGGTACACCGATGCTGCTTTGTCCGAAAAGAAAGACCTTTCCCAACCCCCAGGTACAGGTTGGCGTACGATGGGGCACAACATGTCCCCATCGCAAACCCCTGTACCTGGAGGTAGGTGGACCCGTTGAAAACAAAGCAGTTGGAAGTAAGAATCTGCTCCAACAGCTGCAATACAAAATCACAAATAGGCCAACTATCCTGGTTGCGTTCTCTAAGAAAGCTTGAGACTACCGCCAGCCCCCTCTTGTGTGGGATGCTGGAGTACAAGGCCTCGATATCTATGGTGACCAGGATAGAGCCTTGGGGTACCACCACACCTTCTATAACTTTAAGGAGGTCGGGAGTGTCCCTCAGATAGGAGGGCAGGCTGGTAACATGGGGCCTCATAACATGATCAACATATCTACTGGCCATCTCCATGTGGCTACCAATGCCCAAGACAATGGGGCGACCCGGCGGGTTGGTTATGTTTTTATGGACTTTTGGCAGTGCATAGAAAGTGGCCATAATTGGCCACTTCATCTGCAGATACTCTAGGAGGTTGTTAGGAAAATGGACTTCCTGACCACTTCTGGCTTCCTGTGCGCGTTCGCGTGCGCTAATGGTGCCAATAGCGGCCATTTAAGCAGGACAGCACCAGGAAGCAAGTGCTGTCTGTTCTACAGCGTTACCGTGTTCCTGAGCAACCCGTTCTGAGCTTCCTGTTACCTGTGACCCGGCCTGAACCCGCATCTGCTTGAACTCTGCCTGCACCGATCCCCGGCTTGCCTACGACCACTCTTCTGTCTGTTCCTTGTGTACCTCTACCTGCCTGCCTGTTAACGACCCTGCCTGCACCTGACCACCCGATTGCCTGCTCCTCCTGTACTGCTTTGCCCGCAAGTTATTGACCTGGCCTGCACCACCACTCTTCAGTCTAGCACGGACTACTGGACAACCTCTTACCATCACCTGTGTCCAATCCAGCCCTCGTGCTCCCCTGTGCTCCAGCGCTCCGTCTACTCTACCAGGGGTTCTGGAACCAGGGCCGTAAGAGAGGTTGCCTACTGCATAAGTCAGACTCTACCACCAGAGGTACATGACAGCAACGGAGAGCCAGTCCGAGTCTGTGCAGTGGCCCTCTCCTATGGAGGATTTGAGTATACACCCTGTTCCAAATTATTATGCAAATTCTATTTCAGTGTCACACAGATTAAATATTTTGTTTTTCAGTTTAACTCATGGATGGCATTGTGTCTCAGGGCTCTTTTGATCACTGAAAACAATCTCGGACACCTGTGATAATTAGATTGCCAGGTGAGCCCAATTAAAGGAAAAACTGCTAAAGGAGGGTGTTCCACATTATTAAGTAGAGTACCATTTTCAAGCAATATGGGGAAGAAAAGGGATCTCTCTGCTGCCGAAAAGAGTGAAATAGTTCAATGCCTTGGACGAGGTATGAAAACATTAGATATTTCACGATAACTTAAGCGTGATCATCGCACTATTAAGAGATTTGTGGTTGATTCAGAGCACAGACGGGTTTGTGCAGATAAAGGCATGTTGAGGAAGATTTCTGCCAGATCCATACATCGGATCAAGAGAGCAGATGGATGTAGTAGTGGATGGTTGGTGGACGGCCACCCTGTTCCAACAAGGCTGCGACATCAGCAAGGCGGTGGTGGAGTCATGTTTTGGGCTGCAAACATGGGAAGAGAGCTGGTCGTCCCCTTTAGGGTCCCCGAAGATGTAAAGATGACCTCTGCAAAATATGTGGAGCTCCTGACTGACCACTTCCTTCCCTGGTACAGAAGGAAGAACTATGCTTTCCGTAATAAAATCATCTTCATGCATGACAATGCACCATCTCATGCTGCAAGGAATACCTCTGCACCAATGGCTGCTATGGGGATAAAAGGAGAGAAAGCCATAGTGTGGCCTCCATCCTCCCCTGACCTCAATCCTACTGCGTACCTTTGGAGCATCCTCCAGCAAAAGATCTATGAGGGTGTGAGCCAGTTTACATCCAAACAGCAGCTCTGGGAAGCTATTCTGACATCTTGCAAACAAATTCAAGCAGAAACTGTCCAAAAACTCACAAGTTCAATGGAGGCAAGATTTGTGAAGCTGCTATCAAATAAGGGGTCCTATGTTAAAATGTAACGTGACCTGTTAAAATGTTGTTCAAAGTTTGATTGAAATAGCTTTTGATTTCAGTAAATATGCCGCAAACACAACAAATGACAATTTTTAGTTCTTTGCAACCTATAAAGTGTTTTGAAACTTACTGTGCGTAATAATTTGGAACAGTGCATTGTAAGTTTTTTATTTTGAATAAAATACTGTTATCATTAGGAGGTTTGTTCAAATAAAATTTGAATTATACTCTTAATAGTTGATAACATGAGAATTATGCTGACTGCTGTTTACATCAATTATTTAGGTAAATGAGAAAAATATAATTTGCATAATGATTTGGAACAGGGTGTACACTTAACCAGGCTCACCAAGTGGGGAAGGACTTACATGGAGAATACACCCGGTTGGAAAACCAAATTCAGGAACTCTCTTTGTCAGCCTCTCCCAGTGCCAGCCTGCTGGATGCTCACACCACGCTGGCCCTACCTAGGGAGCCCGAGGTACCTTTGCCCGAGTGGTTCACAGGGGACTTCCGGAAGTTTCGGGCTTTCCGCAGTGCATGCGAGTTGTATTTTCTTCTGCAACCCGGCACCTAGAGACTACTAAAGTGGGACTGGTCATCTTGCTACTTCGGGATGCGCCACAAGCATCATCGATTGCTGGAACAAAAGGCTCCTGAAACGACCAACCTGGGCCTTTTCTTTCAGTCCATGGCTTGGCTGTGCGAGGATCCCCATCAGGTTGCCACAGCCGAGGCGGCTCTCCACGCCCTCCAGCAAGGCCACCGTACGGTGGAAGACTACGTGGCAGAGTTCCGGCGCTGGAGAGCAGATACCTCTCGGAAGCCCTGATCAACCTGGCCATCCAGGTTGACTGACGCCTGCAGGAGCGTAGAACAGAAGTATCCTGAGGTTTGGTTTGTCCTGCCTGGACGCAACCCGGACCTCCACATTCCTCCTTCACCCCTGATGAGAGACACAGACGCCTGACCCACAGTCTCTGTCTCTACTGTGGTGGCGCCGGACCCCCTGTCAAGTCCTGTCCGGTTAAGCCGGGAAACAGGCTTCACGCTACCTCTGGAGGACTTCTATCTGTGCCTGATCTACCCAATCACCTCGTTCTGCCACTGCATCTCCAGCTCCCTGATTGGAACATCCAAGTCCCAGCTGTCTAGGACTCCGGAGACTGTAGCTGCTTCATTGACCTGGCCTTTGCAGCTCAGCACCAGATCCCACTCAAGCCTAAGGCCCTTCGGATGGCCATCCGCTTGGCTGATGGGTCTTCCATTAAGTCCGGAGCAGTCACCCACGAGACAGTTCCTCTTCTTGCCCGGACAACGGGCGGCCACCTGGAACACCTGTCATTGGATGCCATAGCGTTCCCTCTCTTCCCAATCATTCTGGGCCTACCGTGGCTCCGGGCACACCGCCCCACCGTTGACTGGTTCACTGGAGAAGTACAGTTTCTGTCTCCTTACTGCCAACACAACTGTCTGCCACTGGCTCCAGAGTTCCCCGCTGCTGTGCTTAGTCTGAACTCTGATCCTGATCCAGAAACCCATCTCGCTGTTCCATCTGTCTACCATGAGTTCTTGGATGTGTTCAGTAAGAAGGGGGCAGACCTCATAGGTCCTACGATTGCCCTATAGAACTGCTACCAGGGGCAGAAGTACCTTTTGGCCGAATCTACCCGCTCTCGGAGTTGGAACTGAAAGCCCTCAAGGCTTACCTAGACGACAACCTTAAAAAAGGTTTCATTCGGACCTCTAATTCACGTGCAGGGGCTGGGATATTTTTCGTGGAAAAGAAGGACCACACTCTCAGACCCTGCATAGACTATCGAGACCTTAACAAAATTATCGTTAAAAAACGGTTGGAACTGCTGCTGTGTTTACCAAGCTGGATCTGCACGGAGCTTATAATCTCATTCGCATCCGGGAGGGTGACGAATGGAAGACCACCTTCCGGACACGGTTCAGGCACTATGAATATTTAGTGATGCCCTTCAGGCTCTGCAATGCTCCAGCAACATTTCAGCACCTGGTAAATGATGTGTTTCGTGACTACCTGGACCAGTTCGTCCTCATTTACCTTGATGACATCCTCATTTTTTCGGCCTCTCTGGAAGAACATCGCAGACATGTCAGGTGCGTCTTACAACGCTTACGCCAGCATGGGCTCTATGCCAAGGCCGAAAAGTGTGCCTTCGAGTGTTCTAGTATCTCGTTCCTGGGCTTTGACATTTCAGTCACCGGAGTCATCATGGATCCTCAGAAGGTCTCTGCAATCATAGACTGGCCAGCTCCCGTTGACAGGAAAGGGGTGCAACGATTCGTAAGCTTCACCAATTTCTATAGGAAGTTCATTAGAGGATTTTCTGCAGTGAGCTCTCCTATCACCCAACTCACTCATCAGGGTTTCCGCTTCCGCTGGACCCCCGAGGCCCAAGTGGTCTTTCTGAAACTCAAAAGACTGTTTACTACAGCACCTGTTCTTAAGCACCCAGACTTCGCTCTGCCTTACATCCTAGAGGTGGACGCGTCGGAGACAGCAGTGGGAGCAATCCTGTCCCAGAGACGAGGTCCAAAGGCCTTACTCGACCCCATAGCCTTTTTCATTCACAAACTTACCGTGCCTGAGAAAAATTATGATGTGGGAGTCTGGGAACACCTGGCAATCAAGTCCGCCCTGGAGGAATGGCGGTACCTGCTAGAAGGAGCTCTACACGCTGTCATGGTCTTCACAGACCACAAAAACCTAGAGTACCTGCGCACAGCTAAAAGACTGAAGCCACGCCAGGCACGATGGGCTCTATTCTTCTCTCGCTTTAACCTGTACAACAGTTACAGGCCTAGGTTGAAGAATGTAAAGCCGGACGCTCTGTCCAGGATGTTCAGTGAGCTCGGCGACTCCACGCCACCGGATACCATCCTCCCCTCCCGGAGCTTCTTGCTGATGCAGGAAGATCTGCTGTCCCGGGTTAAATGATCCCTGGCTGGGTCTACCGTGCCTCCTGACCCTAGACTGGCACTAAAAGATGGACTATGGTGGTTCCAGGACCAACTCTACATCCCAGAGCCGCAACGTTTGACTTTGTTGGAACTTTGCCATGACCATCACCTGGCCGGGCACTTTGGCGGTCGCAAGACTGCGGAGCTGCTGTCGCGCTCCGTTTGGTGGCCCACCACTGACAAGGACTGTCGGAAGTATGTCAGCCCTTGTCCAGCCTGTGCCCAACATAAGACCAGCCGGGCCAAAGCATGGGGTCTGCTGAACCCGCTCCCCATTCGAGAGTGGCCATGGTCGCACATATCAATGGACTTCATAGTGGAATTACCCCCGTCAGAGGGCTTTAATACCATTTTTGTAATTGTGGACCGCCTCACTAAAATGGCCCACTTCATTCCAATGAGGGGCACCCCCACCGCAACCGAGACTGCTGGGGCATTCATTAAGGAAGTGGTCTGACTGCACGGGCTCCCTGTCAACATTGTCTCAGATCGCAGGGTGCAGTTCACCTCCCGGTTTTGGAAAGCATTGTGTTCTGCACTAAAGATCGAACTGGCATTTTCATCTGCTTATCATCCTCAGACAAATGGTCAGACCGAGAGGACAAACCAGACCCTTGAACAATACATCCGATGCTACTCTTCCTTTACCCAAGATGACTGGGTCTCGCTGCTACCTATGGCTGAATTCACCTATAAAAACACTGAGCATTCAGCCACTAAGCAGTCCCCGTTCTGGGTGAACTTGGGGTACCACCCTACATTTATACCCAACCTGGTTCCGGAAAGGGAGGTACCTGCGATACAGAAGACTGTGTAATTCCTGACAAGGAATAGTAAGTTGTTACAAGAAACCCTAGCTCGAATGCAGGATTCCAACAAGAAGGCGTTTCGACAAGGGAAGACGTGGGGAACTGGTCCTACAACCGGGTGACCGAGTGTGGTTGGAAACCTAGAACTTGAGGTTGTCATGCCCATCAAGGAAGTTAGGGCCAAGGTTCATTGGTCCTTTCCCTGTGAGAAGGAAAGATCAACAGGGTAGCATACGAGTTGGACCTTCCTCCTTCCCTGTGAGTGCACCCGGTATTTCACGTCACCTTACTGAAACCCGTGACACAGGATTCTTTCCCGGGTTGGAACTCGGCCCCGTCTGAACCAATTCTTGTGGATGGCGAAGAGGAATTTGAAGTGGAAGCTGTCCTTGACTGCAGGAGAAGGGGTGGATCCACTCAGTTCCTGATTAAGTGGAAGGGGTATGGCCCTGAAGAAAGTTCTTGGGAACCCGAAGACCACATCCACGCTGAAGAACTTGTCAGGTCCTTTTGGAGAAAACACCCAGAGCTAAGAGCCCGTTTGGGCATCCGGAGGCATGGGGGGGGCAATGTTAGGAAAATGGACTTCCTGACCGTTTCTGGCTTCCCGTGTGCGTTTGCACGTGTTCACGTGTGCGTGCGAGCGTCCGCGTGCGCTGATGGTGCCAATAGCGGCCATTTAAGCAGGACAGCACCAGGAAGCAAGTGCTGTCCATTCTACAGCGTTACTGTGTTCCTGAGCGACCCGTTCAGAGCTTCCTGTTACCTGTGACCCAGCCTGAACCCGCATCTGCTTGACTTCTGCCTGCACCGACCCCGGCTTGCCTACGCCCACTCTTCTGTCTGTTCCTTGTGTACCTCTACCTGCCTGCCTGTTAACGACCCTGCCTGCACCTGACCACCCGATTGCCTGCTCCTCCTGTACTGCTTTGCCCGCAAGTTATTGATCCGGCCTGCACCACTACTCTTCAGTCTAGCATGGACTACTGGACAACATCTTACCATCACCTGTGTCCAATCCAGCCCTTGTGCTCCCCTGTGCTCCAGCGCTCCCTGTCTACTCTACCAGGGGTTCTGGAACCAGGGCCATAAGATAGGTTGCCTACTGCATAAGTCAGACTCTACCACCAGATACGTGACAGAGGTCCTTGTTGATCATACCTTCCTGGAAGGCCTTTAGTAGGAGGGACTCAAATCGGTCGCGACATTCCGAGAAAAATGTTAGAGACTGGCCGGTACCACTCCGCATTATTCAAAATGCTCATGCACATGGATTCATATTGGTGTCTGTCCATTGCGACCACATTCCCTCCTTTATCCGAGGGCTTGATAACCACTTGATCGTTCTGGATAAGGCCCAGATATGCGGAAAGTTGGGCGTCATAGAGGTTGGCTGCTAGCTGGATATGTGTGGGTAGATGTTCCAATTCTTTTAGTGTTTGTTTGACAAATGCCCAGATGGCCAGGTATGTTTGCAATTTGGGGAAGTAAAGGGATTTGGCCTTGAATTCAAGGGGTGGGGGTCCCTCGTCGGGCCCATCCTCAGAAGAGCCCCACCCACTGCTTCATTTTCACCGAGGAGTTGTATCAAGATTTTCAGTTTTCAGTGCAAGGTAATCCTGCACCTTAAAATCCTTATATATTTCATCCTATTTGTAGGTATCCCCCGACCGCTGGTCCTTGTCATAAAGGTAATGCAGTCTTAGCTTTCTGGCAAAGAGGGACCTATGTGAATTGAATGCGGGTTTCCCGCATCTAATTCTCATAGCAGGAGATCGTGACCGGCTCTCTATGTAGCCGGTTCTCCGCTGTGGCTCCAGTGCGAATTTGCACAGGGGTCCTGTTCCTCTTTTGGTCCATTTCAGGTTCGAATTCAGCCCAAAATTCAGGCTGTAATCGGACCTGAAACGATGAATGGAGATGCCCCTGCTGTGAGCCGCATTTGGCAATAGTGTGAACCCAGCCTTAAGGCTGCATTTACACAGGGGAGACCCAACTTCAGCCTGACTTTGCTAGGTGATTTCAGCGCGACTTCAGGTGACTTGCAACGCGACTTTATGCCAGGCGACTTTGCCTGTGGCCAATCAGAGCAGGGAGAGAGGGGGCTGCCCTGTTTAAATTATTTTCTTTTCACGGTAAAGTCGCTTCCACTTAGATGGGGGATCCGACTTGGAGGCAACTTCTATTCAATTCTATGTGCACAAGTCGGATAGAAGTCGCCTGGAAATAGTACAGGAACCTTTCCTGAAGTTGCTCCGACTTCAGTAGTGTACATTAAGGTGGCTCCCATTCATTTCAATGTGATTTCAAATGTCAAGCGTTTTGGGGCGACTTGAGGCTACTAAAGTCGGAGCGCAAGTCGCCCCTGTGTGAATGGGCACTCAAGGATTTGTAAAGGCAGAAGGTTTTTTATTTTAATGCATTTTAGTGCAGCCTCCCCAGCACCCCCTAATTACTTACCTGAGCCCCATTTCTCTCCAATGATGTCCACAAGTGTCTTAGCTGTCCAGGGCTCTCCTTCTCAGCGGCGGCTGGTGTATAAGAGGCGCTTGGGCGCCGGCTCCCTGCTGGCTAAAAAGAGAAAAAAAAAGGCAGCCCGGCCCCTACAGGAGGCGCCGGTACATTGACTTTCTTTTTTTTTTTTTTTTTCGGCTCCTTGGCTGTCACTTTGCAGCCAAGTAGTGAGCCTATTGGTCAGCCATTAAAAACTATGCGTGTGCGCTGAACAGGAGCACATACATAGACTGACTGGCTGCCCTGAGTCGGCGGCTCAGTGTGATTGGATGCTGTGTGTGGGTCACTGTGGCGGTGGACGTGACTCCTGCTCCCACAGAGACCCTGACCGGTGACCGACGAGCTGATGGGGACAGCCGCTCTCCGCATGCCGATCTCTGCAGACTGACAGCCCGCTTGTCCATATGCCGAACTCTGCAACACTCCTGCCTGCCTATTGGATGGGGTAAGTGGGGGGGGGGGGGGGTCTCTGCAATGTACCCCACCTGTGATACTGCCTGCAAAGTGCCCCATCTGTGACACTGGCTGCAAAGTACCCCCACCTGTGATACTGGCTGCAAAGTGCCCCCACCTGTGATACTGGCTGCAAAGTACCCCCACCTGTGATACTGGCTGAAAAGTGCTCCCACCTGTGCATGGGCGTCCGCAGATAGGGGCAAGGGGGGGCAAGTGCCCCCCCCCCCCGGAATTAGGGTGGAACGCTAGGGATTAAGGCCCCCCCCCCCCGTGAACGGGGGGGAACGGGGATAGACGCCTGCGGGTACGTGTCCACC
>BLSH010018283.1:539928-552696 GCA_018402905.1 Glandirana rugosa | reverse complement strand
AAAAAAAAAAAAAAAAAAAAAAAAAAAAAAAAGCAAAAATTTTGAGGAAGGAAAAAGAAGAAATTTTCTTTTTCCGTCACAAAACTTTTATGTTCTCCTTCACTGATGGGCACTGATGAGGCAGCACTTATGAGGCAGTACTGAAGAGGTGTCACTGAAGATAAGGCACTTGTATGCGGCACTGATGGGAGCACTGTCATCCCTATTGCATATTGGGTGGGCTCCCCTGGTGGTCTCTGGGTGGTCTGCACTGATAAACAATCAGCGCAGACCCCCCCCGCTCAGGAGAGCCACAGACTGGCTCTCCTCTACTCGCAACTGCAGACGCGAGTAGAGGAAAAGCTGATACATGGCTCTTCCTATTTACGCTGATCAGCCGTGATTGGTCACAGTTGATCACATGGTAAAGAGCTTCTGAGAGAAGCTCTTTACCTAGATCGGAGATGCGGTTTGTCAGACTGGCACACTGCACCTCCGATCACTGTGCTGCGCGCCCCCTTGTTATCCTGCTGGACGTCATATGACGCCCAGTCAGGATAACGCAACCACTTCCCGGCCGTCATTCTGCATACGGCAGTAGGGAAGTGGTTAATAGAAAAACTTATGACATAATCTTACATTTATTAGATAACATGCAAAGCTGTTTTTTTAGTGAAAAGGGGGAATTTCTGCTTTAACCACTTTAAGGGCCGGACGGCCCTTAAACACAAAATCGCGTACCTGTACGTGATTCCTCGGATTGGCGCTGGGGTGCGCACGCCGCGGGAGCCAATCAGCAGGTCCGGTGGCCGTGATGGCTACCCGCGATCGTTGACCGGAGAGGCAGACCGCCGTTCTGTCAGAGGAAGAGAGAGATCTTGTGTTCCTGCTAATCAGGAACACAGATCTCTTTTTCCTCCAGTCAGTCCATCCCCCCACACAGTGCGAAAGCACTCCCTAGAATAAGGCTTACCTGTAGGTACCCTGCATATCTCCTAAACCTGCACGGTTCAGGAGATATGCAGTTTTCTACATGTGCCAACGTCATTTCTGCACATGCGCAGTGAAGAAATGGCCTCTGTGCCGTTAATCCACTGACACTGTGCCGTGACTGGCGGCTCCCGCACGCATGCGCGGGAGTGACGTCACGCGATTCCGGCCAGTCAGAGTCGGAGTCGCGGCCCCGGAAGGAAAAGGGGCAGAAGATGGATGTGGCCAGCGCAGGAGACAGCGCTGGACTCGTTCGCAGGTAAGTGGCACATAATGGGTTACTATGCGATGCATAGTAGCCCTTTATGTTTCTAATTTACAGGTGTGTATATAGAGGTTTACTTCCTCTTTAACCCTTGATTGCCCCTGATGTTAACCCCTTCTCTGCCAGTGTCATTTATACAGTGGCAGTGCATTTTTTTTATTTTATTTTTTTTTTTTTTGTGTCACTGGTCCTCAAAGTGTCACTTGGTGTCAGATTTGTCTGCCGCAATGTCTCAGTCCCACTAAAAATTGCCGATCGCTGCCATTCCTATTAAAAGCAATAAAAAAAGTCCATAAATATATCCCATAGTTTGTAGACGCTATAACCTTTGCACAAACCAATCAATATATACACTTTTTGGGGATTTTTTTTTTTTTTTTTTTTACCACAAATCTGTAGCAGAATACAAATTGGCCTAAATTGATGAGGAAATGTGTGTTTTTTTTTTTTTAAATTATTGGATATATTTTAAGTCTGATTATCTTAAGCCCATTTAACCACTTCACTTCAGCTCCGGAAGGTTTTACTCCCTTCCTGACCAGGCCGTTTTTTGCAATACAGCACTGTGTTGCTGTAGCCAAATTGTCTTTTTCCCCACAAAGAGAGCTTTCTTTTGGTGGTATTTGATCACCTTTGCAGTTTTTATGTTTTGCGCTATAAACAAAAAGGCTGGCAATTTTGGGGGAAAAAAAAGAATTATAATAATTATAATTTTTTTTTCTTAACCAAAATTGCTAGCCTTTTTTGTTGTCACTTTACATAGGTTAAGGCTCAGGATAGAGCGGAGGTCCCAAGAGGAAATGTGCTGTTTGTGCGGCCAGGTTGAGTTCTGCATGGGAAAAACCACTATGCCACAGCTGTGTAGATAGCTTGGTAAAAGACGAATCTACTACAGCTTGTCACAAAATTTTGTGTTCAGTGAAGGATGAATTGACTTCAACCTTCAAATCCTTTAGGGGTTTAATTTAAAAACTGCAGGTCCCTGCATCCCCGTCAGGCCTATCCCCACCAGGAGGGCGGAGGATAGTCCTGAGGAGGATCCAAGATCCCAGGGCTCTTCAGAAGCTGATTCCGGCTCAGAAGAGAAGGGATGCGGAATCCTCAAGGGGCTTGAGATACAAATTGTCGCTAGAGGATGTAGACGACCTGCTAAAAGCCATATATGACATTCTTAAGATAGAGGGGGAGAAGGTACTTTTGTCCAAACATGATTTGATGTATGAGGGGTCACGGACAAAAAAGTTAAGAGTGTTTCCAGTCCACAAATCCCTGGAAGATGCAATTAATTTAGAATGACAGGATCCAGAAAGGAAGCCCCTTTTTTTCAGGAGGTCTGAAAAGATGATTTCCTTTTGAGGAGGATGCATCCAAACCACGGAACAAGGTTCCTAAATTGGATGCACTCCTCTCTAAAGTTTGCAAAAAGTTGGACCTCGCATTTGACGATATGGGAACACTAAAGGCCCCGATGGACAAAAGAGGAGATGTCCTGTTACGCAGAGCGTGGGACCTCATTATGTCTTAAACCAGCTTTAGCAGCAATATGTGTAGCCAGGAATGTAGACCGTTGGCTTACACAACTCCAGACACACCTATCGGCTGGAACCTCTAGGCAGCAGATTTAGAAGTCATTTCCGCTGCTGTTCAAGGCAGTGGGGTATTTAGATGATGCTTCGGCAGAATTGGTGAAACTGGCTACCAGATGCCCTGGTCAATTCAGCCAGACAAGCACTCTGGCTGAAGACCTGGACAGGGGACTCGGTGTCCAAACTGTGCCTTTGCAGCATTCCTTTCTCAGATGACCATCTGTTCGGTGCAGGTCTGGAGGAAGTGCTGGAACACACGGCTGATTAAAAAAAAAAAGGCCTTTCCGGAAGCCAAAAGGAAATCCATTAACCGGAGGCCCTTTTGTGGTCCAAGGCAGCAAGCGACAGAGTTGCAAGACTGCGCCAAAGAAGCACTGGACGGGGGGCATAAGGGCAGAGGTAGAATACCCTTCAAACCTCCTCAAAAGCCCGCAAAGAGTCAATGACTCCTGTCTCGCAGTGGGAGGAAGGCTGGGGAGCTTCTTCCCACAATGGGCAGCAGTGTCTTCCAATGCGTACATTCTGGATTTGATCCAGAACGGCTGCAAATTGGAGTTCGAGTCGGTTCCCCCTGCAAGATTACTGGTAACAAGGCCATCCAAAGATCAGGAGAAGGCAGAAGCTTTGAGTCTCCTGGTAGGAGATCTCTTAGACCAAAAAGTGCTACTTCAGGTGTCCAGGGACAAGCGGGGTCAGGGATTTTACTCGCATATCTTTGTGGTAAAAAAGCCCTCTGGCAAGTTGAGGCTAATTCTGAACCTTGGCCCCTGAACCAGTCCTTAAATTACAAGCAGTTCAGGATGGAGTGATCTTTTCCATAAAGAACATAGTGTTCCAAGATTGTTTCATGGCCACGCTGGATCTCTGAGATGCATATCTCCACGTGCCAATACATCCAGCATCGCAGAGATATCTCAGATTTGTTGTCAGGGCGGGGGTAAGAGTGTGTCATTTTCAGTGCCGGGCTCTTCCTTTTGGTCTGGCCTCGGTGCCAAGAATTTTTACAAAGGTTCTAGCGGAAGCCTTAGCGATACTAAGATTGAAAGCAATAACGATCAGTCCATACTTGGACGATCTCCTGGTGATCGCAAAATCGTTCCACCAGTTAACTGCAGAACTGAGGGAGATTCAGGACTTTCTCAGGTCTCTGGGGTGGCTAATCAACCAGGACAAATCCTGCCTAGTTCCTTCCCAGAGGGTATTTATATCTGTGATACCAGATAGATTCCGTAGAACAAAAGATCTTTCTACCAAAAGAAAAAAATCTTGAAGATGGACCAATTGACAGCAAGACTGCAAAACAGTCTATCAGTCTCTCTCTAAGGCAGATAGTGGGCCTAATGACATCTTGTTTTCCTGCAGTACCCTGGGCAAGATACTACCAACACCCATTACAGGCCTTTCTCCTAAGGACTTGGAATGGGAGCAGGGAGACCCTAGATACCCAGGTGTTCCTTCCCTCAAGGATCAAAAGATCCCTCTGGTGGTGGCGATCACAGCACAACCTGAGCAAAGGACTGGATTGGACCGCTGCGCAGACAAAGATTCTGACTACAGATGCCAGCCATTTTGGCTGGGGAGCGCATTTGGGAGACAGACGGGCGCAGGGAACCTGGTCCCTGATGGAAGCCAGAGGGTCCTCCTATCAGAGAGCGCTGTTAGCAGTCCAGAGAGCAGTGAGTGCTTTTCAGACAGAACTAGAGAACGCTCACTTGCAGATGCGCTCGGACAATATAACCACGGTAGCTTACATAAACGTGGGCACGAGAAGTCAGTGGCTCCAAGAGATTGCAAATGTGATTTTTGCATGGGCAGAACAAAAATTAGGCTCAATATCAGCCATTCACCTAAGAGGGTCACAGAACTCCCTGATTTCTCTGCCATCAGAGGCCAAATCAGGATGCGTGGGCTCTGAGCCAGGAGGGGTTTGCAACTATCACTCAGAGATGGGGGGGGAATGCCAGAGGTGGACCTTTTCGCCTCCCAAAAGAACAAGATCGATAGATTCTGTTCTCTGGATCCAGAAGATCGTTCAATAGGCATAGACGCCTTAACTATCCCCCTGGACATTCAGCCTGGGTTATGCTTTTCCTCCGATGAGGTTAATTCCTTTAGTTCTCCAGAAATTCATGACAGAAAGAACCAACCTCATCCTGGTAGCTCCTTTCTGGCCAAAGAGGTTGTGGTCCTTCATTCTAAGAAGCCTCTCGACCGTTCCACCTTTTCTCCTCTCTGAGAGGGAGGATCTGGTGATGCGGGGACCAGTGCCGCATCCCCAGATAAAGGCGTTAAAACTATCAGCGTGGTTTCTGAGGAACAGATCTTAAGTTCCCAAGGGTTCTCTGAAGAGGTGATTAAGACCCTAGTGAGCTGTCGCAAACCAGTCACTAGGGCGATATATTCCAAGACTTGGAAAAAATTCAATTCTTGGGTTTTCAAATGAGGGCTAAACTCCCCCAGATATCCCTGGACTCTCAGTAAGTACCCTAAAGGTACAGGCCTCAGCCCTCTGTATTCTTGCAGAACACTCTACAGCAGAATATTTTTGTTTCAAATTTTTTCAAGGCCTTATCCAGAGCTAGACCACAGGTAGTTAACCACTTCCCGACCGCTTGGCGTGTTTTCACGGCGGCAGTGTGGTTGCTGTTAGTGAATCGCCGTAAAAAGACGGCGATCTGCGAATGGCCGCTAGGGGGAGTGCGCGCGCATGCCCGCCGCACTCCTGAGGAGTGTGCCCGCAGCTCGGGCGGACCAGATGTCTGCCGGTGAGCCGCGATGAGCGGCCACAGGCAAAGAACGGGGAACCACCGATGTAAACACGGCAGTTCCCCATTCTGACAGTGCAGGCATGGGTGATCTACTGATCCCTGTCACTGGGATCAGTTAGATCTATCATGCAGATGGTAGCCCAACCCCCCCACAGTAAGAACACACCCAGGGAACACGGTTAACCCATTCACTGCCAATGACATTTATACAGTAATCAGTGGACATTTTAAATTTCTGATCGCTGAATAAATGTCATTAGTCCCGAAAGTGTCAAAAATGTCCGACATGTCCGCTGCAATATCGCAGTACCGCTAAAAATCGCAGATTTCCTCCATTACTATTAAAAAAATAACATAAAAATAAAACCACAGAAATTAATTCTCAACATCCGTAAATGTGGCCACTTTTGCGCAAACCAATCAATAAACGCTAATTGTGGATTTTTTTAATTTTTTTTTTATAACAAATATGAGAGAGAATATAAGCCGGTGAAAAAAAATGTTTTTATTTATTTTTATGGGATTTGAATTTTAGCATAAAGTAAGAAATTTGGGTTTTTTTGCAAAATGGTCGCTTTTCCTTTGTTTATAGCGGCGATCAGAAATGACGCAGAGGCGATCAAATACCACCAAAAGAAAGCTCTATTTGTGGGGAAAAAAGGACGCAAATTTTTGTTTGAGTGCAACGTCGCACGACCGTGCAATTGTCAGTTAAAGCGACGCAGTGCCAAATCGCAAAAAGTGCTCTGGTCCTAAAGCTGGAAAACCTTCCGGTTGCTAAGTGGTTAAATCCTGTCCAGCCTGGGACCTGTCTTTGGTTCTTAAAGCATTAATGCTAGACCCCTTTGAGCCTTGGAGAATTCCTCCATTAAATGGGTAACGTTAAAAAAACGTTTTTTTGGTAGCCATCACATGCGCAAGAAGGGTAAGTGAATTGCAGGCCTTCTCCATTAGAGAGCCATTTTTGCCTCCCTTTGAGGATAGGGTAGTCCTCAAGATAGATCGTGCATTTCTCCCAAAGGTTGTTTCACCTTTTTATAGATTGCAGGATACGATTTTACCCACGTTTTATCCCTCCCTTGCTAATGAGGAGTCGTCGCTCAGAAGCTTGGACGTTAAAAGAAGCTTGTGGAGTTACGTTGAGGTTTCTAAAGAATTTAGAAAATCAGAATCCTTATTTGTTTTTGCGGGTGCTCGCAAAGGCCTTAAAGCATCCAAGTCCACCCTAGCTAGGTGGATAAAATCTGTTATTAGTGAATGTTACAACCGGCAGGGGACCCCGCCTCCATTTGTCAACGCACACTCGACCTGTGCAGTATCAACATCCTGGGCAGAGAGAGCTGGTGCTTCGTCTGAGCAGATATGCAAGGCGGCAACTTGGTCCAGTTACTCTACCTTTGCAAGAAATTATCGCCTGGATCTGCTTACAAGCAAGGATCAGGCGTTTGGACATAAGATCCTCTAGGCGGTGGTCCCACCATTAATGGTAAGTTCTTGAGAATCGTCTCAGAGGCTGTCCTGGAAGACGACTTGAGAAAATCTGAGTTAGACTTACCGGTAACTCATTATCTGGGAAGTCTTCCGGGCCAGCCGGGATTCCCACCCAATCGGTTTTGTGATATGGTATTATCATGCTGTAATAATTGTGCTTTGTCTTCCAGAGCCTTCCTTGGTGATACTGAGGTATGGGCCTGGAGGACTGCTTTTTTATTTAAGCTTGGGTGTGTGTTTCCTGTCCGGAGGGGAAAAGCCCAAGGTCTCAGAGGCTGCCCTGGAAGACTTCCCAGAAAATGAGTTACCTGTAAATCTAACTCAAGTTTTTTTTAACAACATATTTATTTCTGCTAAAAAATAGTTCGAAAAGAATATTAACCTCTTCACTGCTACAGCACTGACCTGAATTGCCGGGCGGATGTCCATGGACATCCTCCCGTGCACGAGCCGCCTGCGCGCCCCCTGCGAGGTGAACGCGGCATGCTCTGTGGTTAACGATTCTGAGACTTGGCTGATCAGGTCCCGGCCCCTTACCAAGTGATCAGCTGTCAGCCAATGACAGCTGAGCATGTGATGTAAACAAAAGATCGGCAATCTGCTTTTTTTTTTTTTTTTCCCGCAGACAGAGGGACATCGGCCCCGCACACGGAGAGGCACTGCTGCTATGCAGTGCCCTCTACTCTAGTGCCACCTACAGGTGCACATCAGTGCAGCCTACCAGCTCCCATCCATGCCACCTATCAGTGCTGCCTCATCTGCGCACATCAATGAAGGAGAGAAACTACCTGTGTTTTTTATTTTATGAAAAAAAAAAAAACCTAGCAGTGATTAAATACTACCAAAAGAAAGTTCTATTTGTGTGAAAAAAATGATAAAAATGTGATTTGGGTACAGTGTTGCATGACCACGCAATTGTCATTCAAAGCGCTACAGCTGAAAATTTGGCCTGGGCTGGAGGGGGGTTTAAGTGCCCAGTAAGCAAGGGATTAAATAAAACTGTTCCTACACTGATACATCCACTGAAGACTGACTACAAACATATCACATACTCCTTAAAGCCATTGCCAGAGTGACTCCTACCAATATATATTGATCAGTAGAATTTATTTGATCGGTCAGCTTGGGTACAACCAGCGTGCCAGATTTTACATGCGATTACTGCAAACGGCTGTTGTAGTCGGTAGCAATATTCAGTCTTCTCCCGGTGGGGACTGCTTAACACACAAACCCCACCCTGCTAGCTATATTCACGGTCTTCTCCCAATGGGGACAGCTGTACTGCTGGGACCTTGAAGGGGACATACCCCGAAAGCTTGTCCTGAAAAATTGTATGTTGCTGCAAATAAAAAAAAGTATCAGAATTGTCTTTGTAATAGTTGGGTTTGTTAAGCTTTTAATCAGGGCTGTTTGGGTGATTTTTGTTTATGATTTAAAAAGGAGCCAAAGAACTGTGATCATTATCATCGTGATCCCCATCCTTAAATGTCATTTTTTTTTTTGGCATGATCAGTCCTATTTTTAATATCAATGCCAACATTTCACCATTTCTGCCAGTTATGTAACTTTTGAGCACAACTATAACAGAGTTTGCATACTCTCAAAGCAACTAAAGGATTAATTGTGTGTAGAGTAAGGTGACCGGATTTTTAAAATGAAAATCCAGGGACATTTTTTTTTTTCTTTTTTTATAGGCAAATAGTAAACTATTTTATATGCATTTTTTTTTCAATGATCTATGCAGTGTATGTGGTATGTGTTTTATAGAATGATTGATTGTATGATATATACGTTATTACTGGAAATCATTTCATACCAGCCCCATAGCATTATTTTACCAGCTCAACCGTATAACCTCATTATTTTCTTGTTCATAAAAGGGAAAACCATGCATTTTAAAGCACATTTGAAGTGTATTATACTCATCAGTGCCCTTCAATGCAGCCCCACCAGTGCCCATCCAGCTCTGCCTGACCAGTGCCCATCCAGCTCTGCCTGACCAGTGCCCAGTGTATAGCGAGAAGAGTAGGATTATGCAGAGTGGGGATCTCCAGTTTACCCCATGTGGCTTTTGTCCTCAAGCGAAGTCCCGCCTCCTATGGTAGATGTCACCAGTGTGCTGCCTATCATAGGAACCGGCCTAGGAGGCTGGACTTCGCCTGACAGCCGGGTAATTGGGAGATCCCCACTATGTGTAATCGGGTGGCCCTCGCCCAGGGTCGGCCTGCCAATACGGGGACAAAACCTGGGACAGACCACCTCCGGGGACTACCCCCGGAAACCGGGGATGTCTGGTCACCCTAGTGTAGAGTAAAATATACCTGGTTGATCTTGCCTTCAGGTGTCTCTCCCATCTTCTTCAACACCCTGATGAAGTCACGTGACGTAACGCGTAGGACATGGCTGGATTGTAAACAAGCATTGGAAGCACAGTGAGGAGCGGTCTGGCACCGTGTTCACATTTTATATATCCACAGCGTTTTTTACTATTTTAAATGTAAGCAGGCACTTGTTACTTAACAAACATGCTGTTTTTATAAGATACTACACTATGGGGGAACTCTTTTATTCCTTTGTATGACGGAGTATTAGCCCAGCTTAGACCAGTGGAGAAGTAGGCTGACCCTGGACCATCCAACCGCATCTAGGAGGCACCCCTATGCCACCACCATTCCCTATACACCTATTAGATCTAGATGAGAAGGTGACGGCCCTAAAGGAGAGGAGGACCATCCTACAAGGATATCCGTTGAGGACCCATTACGCTTTTGAGAGTTACTTGAGGTAAGAGGCCTGTGAGCCCGGGGGTCCCCAACACGTATCTCTGTTCCCCACCTGGCGGGAGGACGAAGAATTGCAACCACTAATTGGGGATCACTTACACTATTTGAACTATTCATGTTATTCATTGAGACACTGCACTTTCCTAAACATATTGCACTTGGACCACTACTGTTGGACATTTAATGATATCCTGAGACTGCACTGATATTGATTTTTAGATTATTGTTTTGTGTTATTATTTGGTTGATGTTTATTTATTGCATGTCACTTACTTTGGCAGCATGCGCAGATCCTAGGGGGGGGGGGGCTGTACTGAAACAATCAGCGCAGGCCCCCCCCCACGTCAGAGCCGCCGATCGTCTCTCCTCTACTCACATCTGCAGACATACGGCTCTTCCTGTTTACACTGTGATAAGCCGTGACCAATCACGGCTGTTCATGTGGTAAAGAATTTCCAACGGAGACTCTTTACTGAGATCGGTAATGTGTGTCAGACTGACACACCGTGCCACCGATCGCCGCGATGGGCGCGCAATCTCGGGTTATCCGGCCGGATGTCCTGTGACGTCCGGTCAGGATAAGTGAACCACCGGCCAGCCGTAGGCCGGGCGGGAAGTGGTTAAAGTGTTGCTTGCTTTTCCAAGTTTTTAGTTCTCCACTTAAATGTGTTCCACCTAATAGAGTGATACATTTTGTTCACAAACGTAATTTGTTCCACCACTCTGGTTGCAAACTGAGGCAAATTTTTCCTTAGGGTTCAATGTAAATCAGGTTAATCCGTTCTGAACTTTTTTTTTTTTTTTTGCTTTTGAACCACAAAAATATGAAAGTACATTATGAGGAAAGAGAACACTAACCTTGCTTGAGACTACTTCTGGTGTGGTAGGAGGCGTTGGTTAGTCAGACGGAGAGTCCCCCTCCATAGGGACACTGCACTGCATAACCCTCTGGAAATGACACCACGTTATCATTCATCAGATTTAACGCTCTGTTTGTTAGTTATGTTGGGGTGGTGTTTCTTAAACTCATGGCAATCATTCCATTTTTCCATAATTGATTTTATGGTATCACTGCTAACCTCCTCCCCATCTTCCTCAGTGAAATGTTCCTCAATAAGCGCCTATTGCTGCTCACTGTGGAGTTCAGAAAGTTCTTCGATGGTAAGCTCCTCCTTTTTATGTTCCTCAACAAGCTCCTCTGTCTGCACCATCAACACCCAGACCCATACTCTTGCCCATGGACACAATCTCCTCCACTACCTCTGCATCAGACCCTTCAAGGTCACCTTCAGTGACACATTCTGGTGAGTTAACAGGGTGATTGATAGTGCCAATAGGATAAACAAGAAATGATGGTTAAAAAAAAACCACAGTACTTCTGATCCACGGCGTACAGGATGATATATCAAATCGGGACCAGGAAATGAAGGGTTAAACGGATCACTACTGAAGGCAAAGGAAGCTTCTGTCTTGAGTGAAGTCAGATCAAAAGGTCATGTGAAGGAAGGAAGCACAGAAAAGCGCCACTCAGTAACATGATTTTATTATCCATAGAACAAGCTAAAAACACTTGCATGTAAATAAGGAAGTAACCGCTCCTCAAGATGTAGATTAGCCTCTCTGGTGAACCAACACGCTGACAGTGTGAGGGGGAGACAGTCCTGTGGAGACTCTAAGTCAAAGCCGGCTGTCTGTACTGTGTGTCCGGGAGGGAGAGCCTAAAGGGACCAGCTTGGACTGCACAGCTGCGTGTGTAATGTCACTGGGGGAGGGCCGGGAACACAACGCGTTTCCGAGCATGCGCAAACTCCGAACAGAGCAAGAGCGCTCCTTTTATCAAGTGTTGCCCTTTGGTCTCGCCACCACTGCTCGGTTTTTCCCAAGGTGTTGCCCCGGATTGGGCGTGGTTATGTCAATGGGGGATTGGCTGCTTGGACAACCTGCTGCAAGCAGAGCCCTCGACTACCCCGAGGGGTGACGTAGCTTCTATACAGACCTTGACAGAATTAGTTGGCTTCTATACTACCTGAAGTCTGCTCTGGCTTCTTCCAGAACATTGGATTATTTGGGCCTCACCCTGGCTTCAGCTCTGGCCGGGGTGTTTTTTCCTCAGGACTAACTCCAGAAGTTTGTATGCTACGTTTTCATCTGTTACCCGGCTGATGGGCCTCCCTGTGGACCTGCATGTGGGTGTTGGGCATGATGATATCTACCTTTTTTTACCTTTTTCGAGGCGATTCCACTTAGTTTCATACAAGCTCCCTTCAAGGGAGATCCTGGCATAATGGGGCAAGTGCCTGAGGTCTCTGGACAATCCCATTAGGCTGAGCCAGAAAACCAGGGGATTCCTGGTCTGGCGGCTTCGCTCTCCGGGTCTTCGGCAGGGCAAATCCTTTTTCCCCTTTTGTGTTGGACAGTGGTCCTCACCAATGCCAGTCTGTCCGGGTGGGGAGGTTTCCTGGGCCTGTGCTCTGCTCATGATCATTGGATGCTGGAGGAATCCAGACTGTCTGGATCATGGACGGCTCGACTTTGGGGGCTGTATGGATCCAGTCAGACGATGCAACAGTGGGGGGCCTATGTCAATCACCAGGGCAGAGAAAATAGCGTGTTGGCAGCCCTGGCAGTAGCCAGAATCCTCAGATGGGCTGAACGTTCCGCTCTGGGCCTTTTCGATGTAGACATTCCAAGGGTTGAATACTGGCAGGCGTATTGCCTCAGTCGGCACGTGTTGGCCCCTTCACCAGGCAGTGTTTCACTGGATAGGTCTCCAGTACTGGAGTTTCTGGCAAAGTTGGGCACCTCTGGTGAACACCTCAAACGCTCTGGTGGCTGCTCTGGGCTGACGTTCCTAGGCGACACCTAGGTATGTCGGGGGTTTCAGCTCGGCAGGTACTAGGTCTGTC
>BLSH010018283.1:510904-522076 GCA_018402905.1 Glandirana rugosa | reverse complement strand
CTCCTGATGTTTTTTGAATTTTTGTTATTGAAGTTATGGGTGACCTTTGGGATAGAGCCTTGGCCAGAAGTCGGCCTGGCTTATTTCCGTTTTGGAAAAAGAGAGCCCGTACTCTGTCCCTCGTCCGTAAGGATTGCTCATTTAATATATTCTGTAGCTCGTTTCTTTTATTTGTTAGTGTCATTATTCCTACAGAGGTTGGGTTTTGTTTATGTTCTCTTTCTATTTTCGTGATCTCTTTTAATATATTTCTTATTCTGTTATTTTTAATTGCCTTAAGTCTGGTGCCATATTTAATATATATACCCCTCAATACACATTTCAGTGTCTCCCATTGCATGGGTCGAGATGTTGGATCCTCTTTATGGATTTCAACAAACTCCGTTATTGTTTGACGGATTTCTAAATCGCATTTTCCATCTCATTATTGTTGAAAAATCATCTTCTAGTTCTAAAGGGAGAGTTTCCAGCTGTTGCTTAGAGAGACAGATTCTTGTTCAAAAACCATTGCCTACTCCTATAGGACCAGCTGTTGCTGTAAGTGACACATTATTGTTGAAAAATCATCTCCTAGTTCTAAAGGGAGAGTTTCCAGCTGTTAGTGTGAGCAGTGCATTTCTTGCACCAAAATAAAAAGTCCAGCTACATTGGTGTTTAAAAAAAAAAAAAGGTATTAATTGGTTTTAATAAATACTTGCATAGGGCTACATAATACATTTGCAGGCCCAATGAGGAGAGCAAATAAGGGACGTGGTCATGGTGCTGCTGCTGATTCTGGTGCTGCTGGTGTTGGTGGTGTTGGTGAACCTCCTGTTGGAAGGAGAGGACGTGGTCAAGGTGTGCCAGCTACACGCACAAGGGAAACACTTTCTTTAGGTAGCCAACAGAAATTTCACCGGTATATGGTAGGCCAGAATATCCCTCAACGATTGGTGAGGCCAGAACAAGTACAGGCGATAGTAGATTGGGTGGCTGACAATGCCTCCCAGTTCCTCCACATTGTCTCCCTCCCGATCCCTTGATGAAAGCTCAGAGTTGGCACCTGAACCCCATGGCCATCTGTCTTTCACCTCAGCCCCTTGTAAATTAGCCAAGCAGTCTGAGCCCCAAGTCCTGCAAGAGACTCTTATGCTTTTTGATGACTCTCCTGGTGTGCTTTCCGTGGGCCATCCACATAGCGCTGCCCCAGAAGTGGAAGACATTGAGTGCACCGATGCCCAACCACTTGTATTGCAGGATGAGGACATGGAAACACCAGCGCAGCACATTTCTGATGACGAAACACAGGTGCCAACTGCTGCAGCTTGCCTCAGTGTGCAGACCGACAAGGAGGACAGTGGTGAAGGGTGGGTGGAAGATGATGTGGAGGATGATGAGGTCCTACACCCCTCATGGAATGAGGGTCATGCGAGTGACGTGTGGAGTTTGGAGGAAGAGGTGGTGGTCGCACAGAGGCACCAGCACAGCAAAAGAGGAAGCAGGTTGCAAAAGCGGAGCGAGCGTCCCCTAGACAGTATGCCTGCTACTACCCACCGCACCCAGGGACCTAGCACACCAAAGGCAGCTCAAAGGCGTTCCCCCGCGTGGCAGTTCTTCTGACAATGTGCTGACGACAAGACACGAGTGGTTTGCAAATTGTGCAATGATAGCCTGAGCCGGGGCATAAATGTTCCCAACCTGAGCACAACCCCCATGACCAGGCACCTAAATTCAAGGCACAAGCTGCATTGGAATAATTGCCTCAAAATCCAAGAAAGGTCTCGGCCTCCTCCTGCTTCCTCTTCTGCTGCTGCCTCGGCCTCTTCCTCCACCTCTACAGTGACAGCGTCACCTGCCACCCAGCAAACAGACGATATGACAGCAACGCCACCATGTCCGCCACCGTCCCCAAGCATTTCCACATGGTCCCATGGAAGCTTTCAGCTGCCTATCTCCCAAACCCTGGAGAGAAAGAGGAAGTACCCCCCTACCCACCCGCGATCCCCGGCCCTTAATGCCAGCATTTCAAAATTCCTGGCCTTTGAAATGCTGTCATTCCGTCTGGTGGACACGGACAGTTTCAAAAACCTGATGGCGGTGGCTGTCCCACAGTACGTGGTACCCAGCCGCCACTACTTTTCCAGGCGAGCCATCCCTTCCCTGCACAAACAAGTCGGGGACAAGATCGGGTGTGCACTGCGCAACGCCATCAGTGGCAAGGTCCACATAACCACTGATACATGGACCAGTAAGCACGGGCAGGGGCGCTATATCTCGCTTACTGCACACTGGGCAAATGTAGTGGCGGGTGGGCCTGAGCCGGCTAGCCATTTGGCGCATGTCCTTCCACCACCGAGGATTGCAGCGCATTTCTCTTTGCCTCCTGTTGCCTCCTCCTCCTACTGCGCTTCCTCCTCCTCTACCACCTCCTCATCCGCTCAGCGTAACACCTTCACCACCAACGTCAGCACATCCAGGGGGAAACGACAGCAGGCTGTTTTAAAACTGATATGTTTGGGGGATAAACCCCACACTGCGCAGGAGCTGTGGATGGGCATTGAACAACAGACCAATGAGTGGTTGTTGCCACTGAGCCTCAAGCCCGGCCTGGTGGTGTGCGACAATGGCCAAAATCTCGTAGCGGCTCTGGGCCGAGCCAGTTTGACGCACATCCCTTGCCTGGCGCATGTGCTGAATTTGGTGGTACAGAATTTTCTAAAAAACTACCTGGATATGTCAGAGCTGCTGCTTAAAGTGCGGGCTGTCTGTGTGCACTTTCGGCTTTCTCACCCTGCTGCTCGCCTGTCTGCGCTGCAGCGGAACTTCGGCCTTCCCGCTCACCGCCTCATATGCGACGTGCCCACAAGGTGGAACTCCACCTTGCACATGCTGGAGAGACTGTGCGAGCAGCAGCAGGCAATAGTGGAGTTTCAGCTGCAGCACGCACGGGTCAGTCGCTCTGCAGAACAGCAACACTTCACCACCAATGAGTGGGCCTCCATGCGAGACCTGTGTAGCGTATTGCGGTGTTTTGAGTACTCCACCAACATGGCCAGTGCCGATGATGCTGTTCTCAGCGTTACTATACCGCTTCTATGTCTCCTTGAAAAAACACTTAGGGCCATGATGGAAGAGTATGTGGCACAGGAGGAGGAGGAAGAGGGGTCATTTCCACGGTTATCAGGCCAGTCATTAGCAAGTGACTCGGAGGGTGGGTTCCTGCACCAGCATAGGCCAGGTCCAAAATATTCAAGCAGGGCACAGTTGAGGAGGAGGAATTGCAGCAGGGTGCCACCCAACACAGCTCGTGGGCATCACTGGAGCATGGCTGGGGGGATACAGACGACACAGATGATATACCTCCCACAGAGGACAGCTTGTCTTTGCCTGTGGGCAGCCTGGCACACATGGCCGACTACATGCTGTAGTGCCTGCGCAACGACAGCCGAGTTGCCCGCATTGTAACTTCCTCTGATTACTGGGTGGCCACCCTGCTGGATCCCCGTTACAAGGACAATGTGCCGTCCTTAATTCCCTCACTGGAGCGTGAGAGGAAGATGCGCACCCTGGTAGAGGCGCTGCTGAAGGCATTCCCAAATGACATCGGGGGCTCAGCGGAAGCACATGGTGAAGGTAGAGGGCACCTCAGAACGCAGGGTTAGCATGGCTGAAATGTGGCAAAGCTTTGTCAGCAGCCCGCCACAACAAACAGCACAACCAGCCGATAGACAACGTCTTAGCAGGAGGCAGCATTTCAGCAACATGGTGCAAGAGTATGTGTGCTCACGCCTTCACGTACTGACTGATGGGTCTGCCCCATTCAACTTCTGGGTCTCCAAATTGGCCACATGGCCTGAGCTTGCCCTTTATGCCTTGGAGGTGCTGGCCTGTCTTGCAGCCAGTGTATTGTCGGAACCTGTGTTTAGCACAGCAGGGGGCGTTATCATCCAACGTGGACAAGCTAACCTTTATTAAAATGAATCAGGCATGGATCCCACAAGACTTGTCTGTACCTTGTGCAGAATAAACATTTAGACCGGACTCACACAGCCATTCATATACTTGTTTTTTTGAATAGGCCTCAATACAAAAAAAAAAATACCATGTTGGCTACCACCGCCACTTCCACCTACACTGCCACGGTCACGGCCTAGTCAACCTCTAGGCTCCTACTCCACATCCACCCCCTTCCCATTTTTTTATTTGATTTTAATTTATTTTCCCCATCCCCATTTTTTTTGTAGGGCACTTGCCCTACCCTTACCCCCATTTTACTTCCTTTTGCAGCCCTCTAGGGCTTTTCAGGACTTTGTCACAGCCATTTTTGTGCCTAAAAGTTCGGGTCCCCATTGATTTCAGTGGGGTTCGGGGTCCATGCAATCGTTCGGGTTCTGTCCGGACCCGAACCCGGACTTTGTCCCGAAGTTCGGCCGGACCAGCAGAACCCGAACTTCCAGAGGTTCGCTCAACTCTACTCTTGAGATAGAAGAGAAGGTACAAATGTCTAAACATGACCTTATGTATGAAGGAATGCCTAAGAAAATGGCTAGAGGTTTTTTTCCCGTGCATAGTTCCCTACTTGATACCTTTTTTAAAATTTAGAATGGGAAAATCCATTTTTTTCCAAAACTGTGTGTATTTCAGGACAGCACCTGAGATGGTGACTCCTCCCTCTGGACCACAGGAAACCAATTCTTCCCCCAAATCTTTAAAGGGAGGCTCCTCCCTTCCACTCAGTTTTGTGTTTCCTCTGACCCAGGGAGGCAAAGGCTTCCCTGTCGTGGTTGTTTTTTTTTTTTTTTGTTTTTTTTTTTTTGTTTTTTTTTATTAAGAAATTTTCGGCGGCCAGATGCAGGGGTAGAAGTCAGGGCAGGAACTGGGGCTTATTTCTGCTTCCGGTCCGACAGCGGCACTATGGGAGTCCAGAGTCGACAAGGAAAGCCACAGGAGCACTGCACACCCGCAATAGAGGGTATGGTGGCGTCTGCAGCCCAGGTAAGGGTAGTTCTGTATTCTCGCCCTATATTTCTTTCTGGGTTTCCAGTCTTCCTCTGATGGGTTTCTCCCCCCTGGTGGCAGGGGCCTGTCTGGGCACAAAGGTGTTCCTAGTAGTATTCCCTCTTAGTGCACCTTGTGGGGTGAGCCATGGGCAGAGACAGGGTCTCAAGCAGGGCCCCCAATGTTTCTTTTCCTTTCTCTTCCTCCTAGGCCAAAAGCGACTCAGGCAAAAGGAGATACCCTTCTGGCAGGGCCAAGTTGGGGGATGATTTGAAGAAAGCCTTATGCAGTACCTGCATTGCTTCATTGGTCCACTTGGGTCTGTGAGGATCTAATGGCCTCGGTAAAGGAGATCCAGGCCATGATTCAATAGTTTTGTGATTCATTGGCCAATCCTGCTACCAGTCAGGCCTCCACATCTGAGTCTTCCCAGGTTTCACTCCCGGGTCCAGTGTTAGAGACCCTATCCCAAGATCCTCCTACCAGGGACAGGCAATATTCGGCACCTTCCAATGATGGTTCAGAGGAAGATGAGGCTGAAGGGACAGATTTGACCCCCTCCAAGTTCAAGTTATCACTGGAAGGGGTTGACGGCCTATTAAAAGCTATTCAGTCAACTCTGGGCCTGGGGGAAGAAGAAAGAGAACTAACACTTAATGACCGCATGTATGCGGGTCTAAGTGAGCCCAAAGGGCGTACGTTTCCGGTGCATCCAGCAATTTCGGATTCCATCAAAAAGAATGGCAAGAGCCAGAGAAAAAGCCTTTTTTCTCAAAAGCACATAAAGAGATGCTTCCCTTTTGAGGAAGACCCGGCTTCAGTATGAAACAAGGTCCTGAAGCTCGACGCCGCTTTTTCCCAGGTCTCTAGATCCACGGGCCTGGCCTTCGAGGACATGGAGATCCTAAGAGATCCCATGGACAAACTAATGGATTTCCTATTCGAGATCGTGGCACTCGATCCATGAGCAATTTGAATCCTTCTATGGCTACGACATGCGTGGCCCGAAACTTAAAGTACTGGGTTACCCAGCTCGAGGCTCATATAGTGGCAGATTCGCCAAAACAGAAAATACTGGTTACTCTCCCAACCTTGTCCTCTGCCATGGCCTATATTGTGGATGCCTCAGCTGAAGCAATTAGAATGTCGGCTAGATCAGCAGCCTTAATGAATTCCGCAAGAAAAGCATTGTGGTTTAAAGACCTGGTCTGGCGATGCGGCTTCCAATGTAGGCTCTGTAGTGTTCCATTCTCGGGCGATCTTCTTCTTTTTTTGGTCTTGAACTAGCTATGATCTTGGACAGGACAGCAGATAAAAAATAATCTTTTCCGATTTTCAAAAGGAAGAAGCAACCCCTGAAGAGAACAGGTCCCAGGCAAGGAGGAAGAATTGGTCCGCACAAAAAGTTAAAAACAAAGGCAGACTCATTCTCCATCCTATTAGGCAAACTGAAAAATTGCGATGACTCGAGCCTTCGGTTAGGGGGTAGACACCAGAGTTTCCTTCCGCAGTGGTCAAGTGTGACGTCAAATCAGTTAATTTTGACCACCCTCTCCCAAGGTTGCAAAATGGTTAACAGAATCCCCACCAAGAAGGTTCCTGGTGACGAATATCCCAAAGGATCCAGAAAAAGCTCTGGCTATGAAGTCCCTGATAGATGAACTGATGCAACAGAGTGGTGGTCCAGGTACCGCCAGTAGAAAGACAGCAGGGATTCTATTCTCACATATTCCTGGTAAAAACAGTCAGGAAAATTCAGGCTGATCCTCAACCTAAAGCCACTAAACAAGTCCTTGAAATCCAGAAAGTTCAGGATGGACTCCATATTTTCTGTCAGAAATCTTGTGACCCCAGAAACGGCGGTGGCAGGGCCGTACATAATTTTTTGTCCTGGAGGGGTTCAGCAGGTACAAAGTGGTGAAGCGGGGGAGTGGGGGGGGGGGAGAACCAAGCAGCGCTGTGGCTGTGTGGGTCTATAGAGCAGGGCCACTCTGTGCAAAACCATTGCACAGAGCAGGTGAATATGACATGTTCTTCATTTTAATTTTAAAATGTGGTTTCTCTGCGGCTGTGTTTTTAGAAAAGGTGCAAGGACATTTTCCTTGCATTTCCCGCAGGGACAGCAGCCCATTCCCATGCAAACACAGGCCACACCGCATGCATAGGTGTGAACTACCCTTAGCTTTGGTTCACGCTATGAATCACACAGGAACTGCATCACATTTCTGTGCAATTTACATGCGATTCAGTGCAGTGCGATATGAGCCCATTCATTTTGAATGCATTGAATTGAATTGCACTGCATTACACCAAAGTTGTGCATGCACCAATTTTAGGAACGCATTCAAACCGGATCACATGGTCGTTTTTGTATCATCGAATCTGGGGCAGACAAGCACACTGCATTTGCAGCCCCTGACACACCAAAGGGTTGCATATCATTTACTGCCAGACATACTACGTGAGATGGTCAGAGACTGCAGGCGTACAAGAGATGGTCAGACTGCAGGCGTACAAGAGATGGTCAGAGACTGCAGGCGTACAAGAGATGGTCAGAGACTGCAGGCGTACAAGAGATGGTCAGAGACTGCAGGCGTACAAGAGATGGTCAGACTGCAGGCGTACAAGAGATGGTCAGAGACTGCAGGCGTACAAGAGATGGTCAGAGACTGAAGGCGTACTACAGGAGATGGTCAGAGACCATCCATATACTCTGATCTCCTATCCCTGTACATTGTCTGCTGAACACTCACAATGGTCCTCCCTGATCACCAGAACAGGTGCCGTCAGTGTGACGCCAAAAATGAGGACCAGTTCCAGACTTTCAGCATGGACTGTACAGAGGAGGGAGGTGCCGCCCCTACCTCTCCTCCCCACTCATCACAGGTCTGGTTGTAAGAGGGGGGAGTGAATGGCTGTTAAGGGGATGCGGAGGTCACGTGATGGCAGGTCAGGCAGTGGGTTGGTTGAGAATTGGAAGACATGACGAAGTACCAAGCCGCAAAGCTGTAGTCCAACTCCACCCCAGTAGTATTTGGCTCTCATCTTTTTTTATGAGCAGCACAGGTGCAAGGGGCAGCTGCTTTGTGCCCCACAATGGTGCAAGGGGCAGCTGCCCCTTTTGCCCCGTGTTAAATACAGCCTTGTGCGGGAGATGCGTTACAGGTTTTCTGCACCACATCCTAGTGTGAACCGGGGTTTATTATTGCCTTTTCAACACCATTAAAAAAGGGCCAGGGCACTGAGGGCAGCACACAGTCCAGTCTGGCTCTGGCAGCAATCTTGTTGTGCCTGGTAACCCCTCAGCCCTTTGGCTCTGCAGTCAGCACCACAACATAGCTGACAGAGCCAGGCTGGACTGTCAGTACCAACCAAGTAGTCAAAAATGGTAACCCACGAATCCAGTGATTAGTTTATAATTTTGCCAGTTGACATAGACTCACTTATCTCAATCGCAGCACATCAGTGGTGGTAAGTGGTCTGTGATGACCGTGTCTCGGGCAGCAAACAAGCTGAAAAGGAAAGAGGGAGGCTCAGGTCCTTGGCAGCAGTACTGCTACCTTGCGCGTTCTCTGCCCAATTCTCTTTTGAAGTCCAAGGTGGGAAGTACAGAGTGTAGAGACAGTTGGGCATGGTGGCCGGGACTACAGACGCCGCCCGCTCCCACTGTGTCCATGATCTGTCCACCGGGAACCCAGCACCCCCTGGTCGTAACAGTGTGCCTGTGATAGTGTGCCTTACACCCGATCTGCTGCATCCACGTCGCCTGCAATACTGACTGCTGTGCGCCGCTGTTTGTTGTTGCGGTGCTGGCACCGTGAGAGGTAACAGGGCAGAGACACTTTTTTTATTTTTGTCAGGGTGCTCGGGGGGGGGGTTTGAACACCCCAAACCCCCCCCCCCCTTATCTACGCCCCTTGGCGGGGGGGTGTATTACACACAATCCCAGTGGCTGCAGCCACCTTGATTGTGTGCAACTGATTGGCAGCCTCCTGCCTGCCGAGTGAGATTGGTCGAATGGCGCCGCTGCCGCCCGATCGCTCACGGACCCCCGGTAATGGCGCCCCCTCCTGCCATGCTTACCGGGCTCCGCGGGCCCAGGATGTCCATGGTGGGTGTCGGCATATAGAGGGGAAGGAGGAGAGTCCTTACACGTCTGCTCTCCTCCCTTTCTTGCAGTCACCCGGAAAAATCGACGTCCCTTCCAGGTCACATTCTCTGTGTCCCCGGCTCACTTTTCTGGGAAACATTCAGTGGAGCACAGGGGAATTGTGCAGGGTCTTTTAGACCCTGCACGTCTCAATAAAGAGAACCTATTACCAAAAATCATCACATGGGGGACTTGTCCCCTATGTGATGATGATGATAAAAAAAGTTAAGTACAAAAATGTTTTTCTTTCTTGCAAAAAATTGTTACAAACACTTAAAAGCCTCCAAATGTTTTTGAGGCCCCCCCAAAAAAAGTGTGTGTGTGTGTGTGTGTGTATATATATATATATAGATAGATAGATAGATATGCGCCCAGAATATGGTGGAGCTTGTATGTTTACACACCTAAAGCGACGGCAGCACGCAACGCACACCCGCCCCTTGGGGTGTGTATATAAGCTGGCAGAGTACCAAGATGGCCACCGCTTCCGACAATGTCCAATGACGAAACGCGTTAGACAGGGCCAGCGTTCACGTCCATCACGGTGTTAGCACGTCACTTCCGGGTTCGGTGGTTACGCGATCTGGAACGCAAGCCGCAAGTAGAGGAAGGGAGACGTCCCTTTCTCAAACGGCAGCCGCGAGGCTGACTCCATTTGCTGTAAACCACAAACTTTTGTGTGCTTTTGCTGGTATTGTTTTTATCCTCTTTTACTGGATTTAATAAACTGTCATAAGGATACACACTATATTGGGCTTCTCATTCATTATATACCACCTCGAACGGAGGAGGATCCATGGCCTAATACCCCCGGGACACAGACTGACCGATTTAGGAGATTGGAGTTGGGAACCGACAGATCGTTCGGCCGGACCCATAGGACACGGCAGGTGGGACCGGAGGCTGAGGGACCATCCAGGTTATCGGAACCGTCCAGGAGAGCACATACAGATGTGTAGCCCTGCAGGGTTCTGGTGAGTAGGGATACAGGAGGGGAGCACAGTGTGAAGCCACCATTTTTTGCTTTGGATCAAGGATGAACACTATCAAATAAGCACGAATGTATGGACTGGTTCATTTTCTGAGTGTTTATTTTTTCCAGAGACTTGTTTGAATGTACACAGATTTTTACTATATCGTGGACTCTTTCTACACATATAATATTGTGGAACTAAAGATTTTTTTGGAGCACTGCCACTTTAGATTTGCGATGAATAGCACATTTGGGTGAAGGCATTTAATAAGGCATATATATATATATGCCTTATTAAATGCCTTCACCCAAATGGCGATAGATAAAAAACAGTAAGTGAATAGTGTTTAAAGTGGCAGTGCTATTAAGTCTAATTTGGCAATAGTGCATATAAAGAACAAATATGTGTGAGGGTTATTCCAAAAGGCATGCAAAATCAATAATTTGAATCTGTGCACAAACAAATTCTGTGCTATTTATCGCAAATCTAAAGTGGCAGTGCTCCAAAAAAATCTTTAGTTCCACAATATTATATGTGTAGAAAGAGTCCACGATATAGTAAAAATCTGTGTACATTCAAACAAGTCTCTGGAAAAAATAAACACTCAGAAAATGAACCAGTCCATACATTCGTGCTTATTTAGTGCCTTGCGAAAGTATTCGGCCCCCTTTGAACTTTGCAACCTTTTGCCACATTTCAGGCTTCAAACATAAAGATATAAAACTGTAATTTTTTGTGAAGAATCAACAACTTAAAGCAAGGTGAAGTACTAACACAGGGTGAACAACAACTAAGAAGTGTTTTTTAATGTCAAAATATAGAAATACAAACTTCGGACTTTACACCGTTTTCCAACGTTTCAAGTTTCCCCCGGCTTATGAAAGCGTTCCGTGATTTATTCGTGCTTACATACCTGACCAAGTAAAAGACTCACAAATAAAAAAGGTCTCTGAACAAACTTACATGTGTCTAAAAATGATATAGCACCTGAGAAAGATGTGTATATTATAACACCTTGATTTCTAAAAAAACCTCGTGACGGTGAAATCTAAACGCTATTTATCGTGTCTT
>BLSH010018283.1:476177-486590 GCA_018402905.1 Glandirana rugosa | reverse complement strand
TTCCCCCCCCCCCCCCCGCACCTAATCCAGCTGGCTGGATTGACCGTCCTGTGGCCATCCACCATGCTCCCCCCTATCATGTCCTGGAAATTCATGCTGAGAGCCGTGACACTCACTTCCCGCCCTCCTGAGTCAGTGTAAGGCCGTGCAGATGCTGGCACCAGGATTACTGATGGAGCATGTGGCTCCACCCCCCGCCATCTTCCCCCTGCCTAGCCCCGAAACCCCAGGTGAAGTGAGCCGTGACCCTCACCCTCCCTTTGTGGCTGTGAGAGGTGCCAGTCTGACCATCAAGCATGCCGTCCCCCCCTCCCTCCGGACCTGCTCCTACCTCCTCTGCCAATGAACGATCGTCCTACGTGGGCTGGGACACCAGTCTGGTGTATAAGCAGGAGGGTCCTGGACTCGGAGGCGTCCGTGCAGCAGTGTGCCAACAGACTGGCGAACGGCGGTCGGGACCGGAAGTGACGTCACCGGGGGATTCCCTGTATATAGCAGAAACGCCGACGATCGAGTGGGAGGAGGAGGGAGCTTATGAAGCCCAGACTCCTCCACAAGAGCGACTTCAGGAACTTAATCTGTACAGTCTGGAGGAAAGAAGGGAGAGGGGAGACATGATTGAAACCTTTAAATACATCAAGGGGGTGAATAAGGTTCAGGAGGGCAGTCTTTTCAATATGAAACCAAAATCAAGAACACGGGGACATGACCTCAAACTGGGGGGGGGGGAAGTTCAAAACTAATCTTAGAAAGTATTATTTTACTGAAAGGGTGGTTGATGATTGGAATAAATTACCAACAGAGGTTGTGAGATAGTCAACAGTAAATGGCTTCAAACATGCTTGGGATTAACATAAATCTATAGTCCGACAACAAGGTTAATGTAAAAAAAAAAATAAAATAAATAAATAAAAAGGGGCAGACTCGATGGACTACTCAGTCTTTTTTCTGCCGTCACTTTTCTATGTTTCTATGTTTCTACAAACAGACTAGCCTGCGGCCAGTCTTAATACTTGTTATTTTTATACAAAATTGTTACAACTTTTTAAAGCGGTTGTATACCCTGAAATGTAATTTTTACCTACAGGTAAGCCTATAATAAGGCTTACCTGTAGGTAAAATTAATATGGTTTAGGAGATATTCGCTCTGCATGTAGCTGCTAAAATCTGCGGTGTATGCACTCTGAAGATCCGGCAGAGGCTGCAGGAAAATCGGCGCTCCTTGCCGGAAAGAAGAACTCAAGCGTGCATGCACAGGAGTGACATCTCGCGGCTCCGGCCCGTCACAGGGCCGGAGCCACGAACTCGGAAGAAAGAACATGGACATCATGTCTGCTCCCTCAGCGCTGACAGAGCCAGGCATCAGGGGCCTCGTTCTAAGGTAAGTATTTCATAATGTGTTAGTATGCAATGCACTATGCTATTGTCTTGCATGGTTATTTTTTTTTTTCTTTTGTGCAGGTTTACTACCATTTTAAGTGGTAAACAAGCGTTTTGTTTTTCCCCACACCAGACTTTTTATAATTGAAAGACCACAAAGAGCATGCAGAGCTGCTTGTTGTGTGGAAATTCCTCTTTTGTGTCACAAACTGGGATCTCCCATTACAGATTATAAGCAGTGGGGTGGACTGGTATACAACAATGCCTAGATGAAAAGTATAAATTGGTGAGTGAGTAGGCAATTGCCCTGTATTTATCTCAATGTTTACATTTACAGCTGGACTGAAGCATACCGTGTAAATGAAATCTAGAAACAATTAGGAGAGCCAATAAAAATTGAGCTAGTGCTTCCTTTTTATAAAATTGTATTGCCTTCATTGCATTTTGTCTTGCTATACCGGTTTAACCACATGTAAGAAACAAATGCATAGCCACACCCGTTGTAGTATTCAGTCGAATTTTACCATATTTGCCCAGGGCTGCATACAGTTCTACTGTGACCATTTTGTTAAAGCTCTCTCTCACACAACACACATTTTAACACTTGTTAATACAAAGCACTGTGGCTGTACATTGCAGTGCAACATTAACTGCAAGCTAACACTAATCTCTTTAGGCTGGGTTCACACTAGTCCGATTCTCGGACCGACATGAAGAGCACAAGTTGCATTACGTCACAAAAACAATGATTCCCTATGAGAGCCGTCTTAACTGCTCCGACTTGTGTTTTTCAAAGTCGGACCGACTTTGAAAAAGTTTCCTGTACTACTTTTGTCCGACTTTGATCCTACTTCAGCCCATTGAAAGGCATTGAAGTCGGATCAAAGTCGTATCAGTGTCTTCACTGATCCGACTTTGGCATGCGACTTGTGCTCTGGGGATCTTGAAGGGAAACTCCACACCATATTTTTAAAGAAAAAACTGGCATGGGGTCCCCCTCCAGGAGCATACCAGGCCCTTTGGTCTGGTACGGGTTTTAAGGGGAACCCCATGCCGAAAAAACAGTGTGGGGTCCCCCCCAAAATCCATACCAGACCCTTATCCGAGCACGCAACCCGGCAGGCCAGGAAAGGGGGTGGGGACGAGCGAGCGGCCCCCTCCCTCCTGGACCATACCAGGCTGCATGCCCTCAACATGGCGAGTATGGGTGCTTTGGGGCAGGGGGGCTCTGCGCCCCCCACCCCAAAGCACCTTGTCCCCATGTTGATGAGGACAAGGGCCTCTTCCCGACAACCCTGGCTGGTGGTTGTCGGGGTCTGCGGGCGGGGACTCATCGGAATCTGGAAGCCCCCTTTAACAAGGGGTCCCCCCACCCTATGTAAATGAGTATGGGGTACATAGTACCCCTACCCATTTACCTGGAAAGAAATATGTACACAAAAAAAAACCACACAGCTTTTTAAAATATTTTATTAAATCTACTCCGGTGGTCTTCTCCCCTCTCCGGTGTCTTCTTTTCTTCGGCTCTTTTGCGGGGTCTTTCATCTTCTGAGGGGTCTTTTCTTCTCCTCTGCGGCGTCCTCTTCCCTCTCTTCTTCTTTTCTTCTTCTTCTTCCCATGTTGACACGACGCGTTCTCCTTCACGAATGCCCTCGCCGCTCTGTGCTGTGCCTTATATTGGCATGGGGCGTGGCCACCAGATGACATCACCTGGAGGTCACGCCCCATATGAGGTCACATCCTGGGGGCGGAGCTGTGACCTCATATGGGGCGTGACCTCCAGGTGATGTCATCTGGTGGCCACTTCCCATGAGCGGCGAGGGCATTCGTGAAGGAGAACGCGTCGTGTCAACATGGGAAGAAGAAGAAGAAAAGAAGAAGAGAGGGAAGAGGACAGCGGAGAAGACCGGCAAAAGAGCAGAAGACGCCGCAGAGGAGAAGAAAAGACCCCGCAAAAGAGCCGAAGAAAAGAAGACACCGGAGAGGGGAGAAGACCGCCGGAGCAGATTTAATAAAATATTTTAAAAAGCTGTGTGGTTTTTTTTTTTTTTTGTGTACATATTTCTTTCCAGGTAAATGGGTAGGGGTACTATGTACCCCATACTCATTTACATAGGGTGGGGGGCCGGCATCTGGGGGGGCCCCCTTGTTAAAGGGGGCTTCCAGATTCCGATGAGTCCCCGCCCGCAGACCCCGACAACCACCGGCCAGGGTTGTCGGGAAGAGGCCCTTGTCCTCATCAACATGGGGACAAGGTGCTTTGGGGTGGGGGGCGCAGAGCCCCCCCTGCCCCAAAGCACCCATACTCCCCATGTTGAGGGCACGTGGCCTGGTATGGTCCAGGAGGGAGGGGGCCGCTCGCTCGTCCCCACCCCCTTTCCTGGCCTGCCGGGTTGCGTGCTCGGATAAGGGTCTGGTATGGATTTTGGGGGGGACCCCACGCTGTTTTTTTTTCGGCGTGGGGTTCCCCTTAAAACCCGTACCAGACCAAAGGGCCTGGTATGCTCCTGGAGGGGGACCCCATTCCAGTTTTTTTTTTTTTTAAATTTGGCGTGGAGTTCCCCTTCAAGATCCCCAGAGCACAAAGTGCCTGGTATTGTCGGGATCAAAGTCGGATCCCTGTTCACAGACAAACGGTCCAACTTTGACCCTATGTAGGACCGTAAATCGCACAGCAAAGTAGGATCAAAGTAGGACCGTTTTTTTGTCGGATAGTGTGAACCCAGCCTGAGTGTGCTTAAATGCATATGCTTTGTGCAAAAAAAAATGCACGTGTTCCAGCTCATTGTGTTTATAGTGTGACCAGGCCATTTTGCCTTCTTCCTTCTTACACTTTGTAATGCAGTGACATGTCATGGCGTAAATGGCAAAAATTTCTAGTTAATTGCTTAGCAGACCAGAAAAGCTTATTTCTTTACAAAACTTTTTAAAATTCATTACATAAACTTTATACAGTCCTAAATTAACTATGTTCAGTGATGAAAGTTTTCATAGTTGCAAGTCTGGGAATAGTGCCCCTGTTTTGTCCTCCAGAACAAATAAGTTTGCACAATTCCAGCATATTACACGTGACAAAAATGGTACACTTAAGATCAGTGTAAACAGTCAAACGTTCGCCCAGATTTTATTATTTTATATTATACACAGCATCTCACAAAAGTGAGAACATCCCTCACATGTTTGTACATATTTTATTATATCTTTTCATGTGACAACACTGAAGAAATGACACTTTGCTACAATGTAAAGTTGTGAGTGTACCGCTTGTATAACAGTGTAAATTTGCTGTCCCATCAAAATAGCTCAACACACATCCATTAATGTCTAAACTGCTGGCAACATAAGTGAGTACACCCGTAAGTCAAAATGTTCAAATTGGGCCCAAAGTGTCAATATTTTGTGTTGCCACCATTATTTTCCAGCACTGCCTTAATCCTCTTGGGCATGGAGTTCACCAGAGCTTCATAGGTTGCCACTGGAGTCCTCTTCCATTCCTTCATGACGACATCACAGAGCTGGTGGATGTTAGAGACCTTGTGCTCCTCCACCTTCCGTTTTGAGGATGCCCCAGAGATGCTCAATAGGGTTTAGGTCTGGAGGAATGCTTGGCCAGTCCATCATCTTTACCCTCAGCTTCTTTAGCAAGGCAGTGGTCATCTTGAAGGTGTGTTGGGGGTCGTTATGTTGGAATATTGCCCTGCGGCCCAGTGTCCAAAGAGAGGGGATCATGCTCTAATTCAGTAGGTCTCCGCACGTGTTTGCATTCATGGTTCCCTCAATGGACAGCAGCTCTCCAGTGCCGGCAGCACTCATGCAGCCCCAGACCATGACACTTCCACCACCATGCTGGATTGTAAGCAAGACACACTTGACTTTGTACTCCTCACCTGGTTGATTCCACACACTTGACACCATCTGAACCAAATAAGTTAATTATTTACAGGACATGGTTCCAGTAACCCAAGTCCTTAGTCTGCTAGTCTTCAGCAAACTGTTTGCAGGCTTTCTTGTGCATCATCTTTAGAAGAGGCTTCTTTCTCGGACGACAGCCATGCAGACCAATTTGATGCAGTGTACGGCGTATTGTCTGAGCACTGACAGGCTGACCCCCCCCCCCCCCACCCCTTCAATCTCTGCACCAATGCTGGTAGCACTCATACATCTATTCCCAAAGACAACCACTGGATATGACGCTGAGCATGTGCACTCAACTTCTTTGGTCGACCTTGGTGAGGCCTGTTCTGAGTGGAACTTGTTCTGTTAAACCACTGTATGGTCTTGGCCACCGTACTGCAGCTCACTTACAGGGTCTTGGCAATCTTCTTATAGCCTAGGCCATCTTTATGTAGAGCAACAATAATTTTTTTTAGATCCTCAGTTTTTTGCCTGGAGGTGCCATGTTGAACTTCCAGTCGCCAATATGACAGAGTGAGAGCGATAACACCAAATTCAACACACCTGCTCCCCATTCACACCTGAGACCTTGTAACACTAACGAGTCACATGGCACCGGGGAGGGAAAATGGCTAATTGGGCCTAATTTGGACATTTTGGTTAAGACCTTAATCCCTTCACCCCCGGAAGGATTTCCCACTGTAGGACCAGAGCACTTTTTGCGATTCGACACTGTCGCTTTAACTGATAATTGCGTGGTCGTGCAACATTGTGCTGAAACAAAATTTGCGTCCTTTTTTACCCACAAATAGAGCTTTCTTTTGGTGGTATTTGATCACCTCCTGCTTCATTTCTGATCACCGCTCTAAACAAAAAAAGCGACAATTTTTCAAAAAAAAAATCTTCCCTTTTGTTAAAAGGCAAATCAAAAAAAAAAAAAAAAAAAAAAGTATTTATTCATCTGTTTTGGCTGATTTATATTCTTCCTCATATTTTTGGTAAAACAAATCGCAATCGGCGTTTATTGATTGGTTTGCGCAAAAGTGGTCATGTTTACAAACCATGAAAATTCATTTCTGCCGTTTTTTTTTTTTTTTTTTTTTTTTTACATGATTGCTTATTACTGTATAAATGTCATTGGCATTGAAGGGGTAAACCTGCAGGGGGAGATCTAGGGGTTAACTGTGTTCCCTAGGCGTGTTCTAACTGTGAGGGGGCTGGGCTACCATGGGCATAAGAGATCTAACTAATCCCAATGACAGCGATCAGGTCTTAGATGCCCACTGACAGAGCAGGGAACTGCCGTGTTTACATTGGCGGTTCCCCGTTCTTTCTCTCTGGCAGGTCATTGCATCTCGCCGGTGGACATCGGGTCCGCCCGAGCTGCGAGCACACTCCTGCAGAGTGCGGCGGGGACGAGAGCGCGCCGCGGCCGGTGCGCTCCCGCCCGCTAACTGCGCACGTGCGGATTGCTGCTTATATACGGCAATTTGCGGAATAGAGCCACACTGCCGCCATACATATACAGTACATGGTTGGTAAGTGGTTAATGGGTTATTTTGAGGGGACAGCAATTTTACACTGTTATACAAGCTGTACACTCACTACTTTACATTGTAGCAAAGTGTCACATGAAAAGATATAATAAAATAGTTACAAAAATGTGAGGGGTGTACTGACTTCTGTGAGAGTGAGAGTGAGTGTGTGTGTGTATGTATGTGTATGTATATGATATTTATATTATACACATTATACACACACACTGAGAAAAATTATAAACGCAACACTTTTGTGTTTGCCCCTATTTATCATGAGCTGAACTCAACGAACTACAACTTTTTCTATGTACACAAAAGGCCTATTTCTCAAGTATATTTCAAAAATCTGTCTAAACCTAGGTTCACATTGGAGCGATTTATCATGCGATTTGAGAGATCACATCACATGACAAGTCGCACCCTTTTGCCAGTAATGGCATTGTTCCAATTGGTGCAGCACTGATTTTTCAGCGCCGCCCCGATTTGCAAAAGTAGTTCCTGCACTACTTTTGCCAATTTCAGGTGCGATTTCAATAGACATCTGTGCATGAAGCCACACAGATGTCTATCAAGTAACACCTGAAATCGCGCTGACCTTGCTACTTTGAAATCATGCTACTTCATGTGAAGTAGCAGCGATTTTCAAAATAGCATCAATGTGAACCAGGGCTTAATCTGTGTTAGTGAGCACTTCTCCTTTGTCGAATAATCCATCCACCTCACAGGTGTGGCATATTAAGATACTGATTAGACAGCATGATTATTGCACAGGTGTTCTTTACACTGGCCACAATAAGGGTCCTTTCACACCAGCGGACCGTTCAGGTTCGCTTTTCGTTTTTTTTAAGCGGACCTGAATGGACGCTCTATTGTCCTCTATGGAGCGACGGATGTCAGCGGTGACATGTCTGCTGACATCCAATCCGATCTAATCCGCCAAATATGGTGGATCGGATCGGATGAACACGGACAGACGGTCCCTGTTCATCTGATCCCCCATAGAGTAGAGCGGAGCTCTGACAGGTCCATTTCTGCACGGAGTGCAGAGACGGTCCTGTCATCCGCCGGCTCAGCAGATGGATCCCCGCTCCCAGTGGAGCCTGTCAGCTAGTGTGAAAGCACCTTATAAGGCCACTCTAAAATGTGCAGTTTTATCACACAGCACAATGCCACAGATTTCTTAAGTTTTGAGGGCACGTGCAATTGTCATGCTGACTGCAGCAATGTCCACCAGAGCTGTTGCCCTTGATTTGAATGTTCATTTCTCTACCATAAGCGGTCTTCAAAGGCGTTTCAGAGAATTGGGCAGTGCATCCAACTGGCCTCACAACTGCAGACAACGTGTAACCACACCAGCCTAGAATCTTCACGTCTAAGATCGTCTGACACCAGCCACCCAGACAGCTGCTACAACAATCGGTTTGCATGACCAAAGAATTTCTGCACAAACTGTCAGAAACCGTCTCGGGTAAGCTCATCTGCATGCTCATCGTCCTTATCGAGTTCTGGACCTGACGGCAGTTTGTCATTTTAACTGACTTGAGTGGGCAAATGCTTACATTCAATGGCGTCTGTCACTTTGGAGAGGTGTTCTCTGCACAGATGAATCCCGGTTTTCACTGTATAGGGCAGATGGCAGACAGCGTGTATGGCGTCGTGTGGGTAAGCGGTTTGCTGTTGCCAACGTTGTGGATCGAGTGGCCCATGGTGGCAGTGGGGTCATGGTATTGGCAGGCATATGCTTAGGACAATGAACACTTGCGTTTTGATAGCATTTTGAATGCACAGAGATACCGTGACAAGGTCCTGAGGCCCATTGTTCACCATTCACCCATGATCATCACCTCATGTTGCAGCGTCATAATGCACGGCCCCATGCTGCAAGGATCTGTACACAATACCTGGAAGCTGAAAACATCCCAGCTCTTGCATGGCCAGCATACTCACTGGACACGTCAACCATTGAACATGTTTGGGATGCTCTGGATCGGCGTACAGTTGTGCTCATAAGTTTACATACCTTGGCATTATTTATGATTTCTTGGCCATTTTTCAGAGAATATGAATGATGACACAAAAACATTTTTCACTCCTGGTTAGTGTTTGACTGAAGCCATTTATTTATCAACTGTATTTACTTTTTTTAAATCATAATGACAACAGCAACTACCCAAATGGCCCTGGTAAAAAGTTTACATACCCTGGTAATTTTGACCCGATACCATGCACACAAGTTGACACAAAGGGGTTTGAAAGGCTATTAAAGGTAACCATCCTCACCAGTGATCTGTTTTCTTGTAATTAGTGTGTGTGTGTATAAAAGGTTAAGGAGTTTCTGGATTCCTGACAGACCCTTGCATCTTTCATCCAGTGCTGCGTTGACATTTCTGGATTCTGAGTCATGGGGAAAGCAAAAGAATTGTCAAAGGATCTGTGGGAAAAGGTAGTTGAACTGTATACAACAGGAAAGAGATATAAAACGATATCCAAGGAATTTAGAATGCCAATCAGCAGTGTTCAAGTGTAATCAAGAAGTGGAAAATGAGAGTTCTGTTGAAACCAAACCACGGTCAGGTAGACCAACTAAAATTTTAGCCACAACTGCCAGGAAAATTGTTCGGGATGCAAAGAAAAACCCATAAATAACTTCAGGTGAAATACAGGACTCTCTGAAAACATGTGGTGTGGCTGTTCCAAGATGCACAATAAGGAGGCACTTGAAGAAAGATGGTCTGCATGGTGGAGCCCCCAGAAGAAAGCCATTACTACGCAAATGCCACAAAGTATCCCGCTTAGGCCTCATTTACACTGCTGCTGGTAAACGGACATTTTGAGATATTTGTGGGGGTTTTTCAGCTGCCCCTGAACTTTACTCTGTTATCTTATCAATACATTTACACAGGGTTGTTTTAAGGTCGTTTCCAGGCAGTTGAGTTTAAAGGCTTTTTTTGGAACGCAAAAAAATGTGTTCAGATGCCAGTTCAGAGGCATATGAAATGCCAAATAGCTGGTAAATGCAGCTAAACACGGTAACTCACGTCTAGGACTGTTTAATTTACAGGCGTTTCCATTTAAAAAAAAATAGAAAAAAATGTTCTTTAAAAACGCTCATAGATGTCAAGGCGGCAAAACACAGCTAAACGTGGCATGCAAAACGGACGTTTTAGACGCTGGCTTCTAGCTGTCAAAAAAAATCATTCAGAGGAGGTTGAAATAGTGTTTCCTGTAAATGGAGCCTTACAATACGCCAAACACAAACCGCATAACATTCCGAGGTAAATGTCCTTTGTGATAAAGTTGGAGGAGACTTACTAAAAAAAACTGTCGATCTTCGGTCGCAGATTTTGCAGGCAAAACGTACGGTGCAAATCGACACAAAACGGCGGAACTGTAGATACTCGCAAAAATTTCTTGTAAAAAAAGATAAAAAAAAATTTACCTTTGCGGACATTTAATTTGTCAGGATCTGCACTCAATGGCACAAATCGACGTAAATGGTCGATAAACCGTAAAGTATACGGAGACTTGACCGTAGACTTGTGTAAAAAAACGCAAGGTTTTTTTCGGAAATTTGAGTTGACGGACCTTTGCTGGAATTTTG
>BLSH010018283.1:457333-470319 GCA_018402905.1 Glandirana rugosa | reverse complement strand
AAAAACAAAATCATTGCTCTACATAAAGATGGCCTAGGCTGGAATAATTTTGCCAAGACCCTGAAACTGAGCTGCATCATGGTGGCCAAAACCATACAGCCATTTAACAGGACAGGTTACATTCAGAACAGACCTCGCCATGGTCGACCAAAGAAGTTGAGTGCACATGCTCAGTGTCATATCCAGAGGTTGTCTTTGGGAAATAGACTTATGAGTGCTGCCAGCATTGCTGCAGAGGTTGAAGGGGTGGGGGGTCAGCCTGTCAGTGCTCAGACCATACGCCACACACTGCATCAAATTGGTTTGCATGGCTCTTGTCCTAGAAAGAAGCCTCTTCTAAAGACTAAGCACAAAAAAGCCTGCAAACAGTTTGCTGAAGGCAAGCAGACTAAGGACAAGGATTACTGGAACCATGTCCTGTGGTCTGATGGGACCAATTTATTTGGTTCATATGGTGTCAAGCGTTAGTGGCGGCAACCAGGTGAGGAGTACAAAGACAAGTGTCTAGCCTTCAGTCAAGCATGGTGGTGGAAGTGTCATGGTCTGGGGCTGCATGAGTGCATGGGGAGCTACAGTTCATTGAGGGAACCATGAATGCCAACATGTACTGTGACATACTGAATCGGAGCATTATCCCCTCCCTTCGGAGACTGGGCCGCAGGGCAGTATTCCAAAATGAAGGCGACCCCAAAATCCAACCCCCCCCCCCCCCTCCCAAGACAACCACTGCCTTACTAAAGGAGCTGAGGGTAAAGGTGATAGACTGGCCAAGCATGTCCCCAGAACTAAACCCTATTGAGCATCTGTGGGGCATCCTCAAACGGAATGTGGAGGAGCGCAAGGTCTCTAACATCCGCCAGCTCCGTGATGTCATCATGGAGGAGTGGAAGAAGACCCCAGTGGCAACCTGTGAAGCTCTGGTGAACTCCATGCCCAAGAGGGTTAAGGCAGTGCTGGAAAATAATGGTGGCCACACAAAATATTGACACTCTGGGCCCAATTTGAACATTTTCACTTAGGGGTGTACTCGCTTTTGTTGCCAGTGGTTTAGACATTAATGGCTATGTTTTGAGTTATTTTAAGGGGAAAGCAAATTTACACCGTATTACAAGCTGTATACTGACTACTTTACATTGTAGCAAAGTGTCATTTCTTCAGTGTTGTCACATGAAAAGATATACTAAACGATTTACAAACATGGGGGGTGTACTCACTTTTGTGATATACTGTATATATGTGTATGTATGTATGTATGTATCTATATAAAAAAGTGAGTACACACTATTATCAAAAGTATTGGGACGCCTGCCTTTACACACATATGAACTTTAATGGCATCCCAGTCTTAATCCATAGTGTTCAATATTAAGCTGGCCCACCCTTTGCAGCTATAACCGCTTCAACTGTTCTAGGAAGACTGTCCACAAGGTTTAGGAGTATGTCTATGGGAATGTTTGACCATTCTTCCAGAAGTGCATTTGTGAGGTCAGACAGTGATGTGGACCAGAAGGCCTGGCTCGCAGTCTCCGCTCTAATTCGTCCCAAAGGTGTTGTGTGGTCGAGGTCAGGACTCTGGGGTGGAGGAACTTGACTGGCCTGCACAAACTTGCTCATCCATGTCTTTATGGACCTTGCTTTGTGCGCTGGTCCAAAACATTTGGTGGAGGGGGGATTATGGTGTGGGGTTGTTTTTCAGGGGTTGGGCTTGGCCCCTTAGTTCCAGTGAAAGGAACACTTAAGGCGTCAGCATACTAAGACATTTTGGACAATATCATGCCCCTAACTTTGTGGGAACAGTTTTGGAATGGCCCCTTCCTCTTCCAACATGACTGTGCACCAGTATGCATCGAGAAACTTGCCTTGCATGTGCTAGTATGCATTGAGAAACTTACCTTAAAATGAAGCCCTCCAGCGCTGTGCTGTCACCACTGAGGGCTTCCACCTTCCCCTGGGTTTGCGGCCTCCGGCTACACGAGTGGCTGGGGGCATGATGACACTCCTGCATGCTTCCTGCAGGAGCCACAGTTTATGGCACAGGCTCTGAAGGTTCAGCACTGTATGCCGGACCCTCAGAACGCATGCGCCGGTGGCATTACCGGCTGCATGTACGCTATATATCTCCTAAACTATAAGTTTGGGAGATTTTCACAGTACCTACCTCATTATATAGGCTAACCTGTAGGTATAAGTGGTGTAACAGAGTTTTCTACCAATTTAAGCCTTTGTGTTTTTTGTTGATTATTTATTAGTTTTGATGCATGGCGACATGGCCCCCCCCCAATAAATTTTTGCAACTCGCATTTGGGGTGTCGTTAAATTTTACACTGACACCCGCGGCAGATTGCAAGGTCAGTGCAACTGGAATGCGGTGCAGGAAGCCGCATAAGAACGTGGCTTTCGCTTGCCACATTCTAGTGTGAAAGACCCCAAGCATGGGTTCACACTGTAGTGATGCGGGAACCAGCACGATTCCAGTGCCCGTTCCCACATTGCATCTCTTCCGCAGTTCACACTGCCTTCTGTGAACCGCTGCGGCTGTCAATACAATGTTAATGACACCCCCAGATTGGTTCACAGATCGCAGTGTAAATTGTGGATTCGGACAGCAATCGGATCACATGGGTGAGAACACCCATGCGATCCTATCCCAGTGTGGGGGCAAAAATTCCCTGCACCTTTTTGTGCGAATCCAATACGAGTTCAGCCATACAAACTGAACTCTCAATGCACAGACATCGCATGTGATCGGCACTGCAGTGCGGGTGCAAATCACCTGCGTTGTCTGTGTCACATGCGTTGTCTACAGTGTGAACCCAGGCTTAAACTGTGAAGCAGTCCTATGCAGCCTGGGATAGCGGAGCAAGGAACTCTCTCATGGCCTGTTCACATTGGTACATGGTGCGGTAAAACCTGCGTTTCTTCCGCATCATTCCAAACCCACTGCCCTTGCGATCTGCAGTGGGAGTCAATGCAATATTCAGGATACTCCATATAGAGGTTGCAACTGCAGTGTGTTGGCCCCAACTGTAGTACCATGCAATCTAGTTGTAGTGCATTTACAAAAGTAGTGCAAGCACTACTTTTGGTGTGTGATTTCAGTCCAATTGAAATGAATGAGCTGAAATCGCACTGTACTCGGATCACGTGTAAATTGCACAGGGACACATGGCGCGTTCATGTGTGATTCATAGTGTGAATGGACCCTCAAGCTGTGAAAAATAAACATGAATACAGTTCAAAACGACCTGAAACACAGAATTTTATATGAGTAAAACTAAGACACTCACAAAAGGAGAAGCGAACAGTGGTGGCCCGTCCATAAGGGGCGCAAGGGCGCTGCCCTCCTAATCCATGCTCCTCTGTCCCTAATCTACATGCAGGGTGCTGGACGCATGGATTTCAATGTGTTTTTTTTTTTTGAATCACATGATTGGAGACGGACTTACCGTCAGTGTACCGCGCGGGGGGATCGCCGCATTCCTGTCTGTCTCCTGCCCCCCCCCAACAAAAAAAGAATTGCGCACCAGCCACCACTGGAAGCGATCATTTAAACACAACTGTGGGGAAGATGATGCACACTGCATCCAATCACAGCCTGAGTGGGGAGAAGAGCTGGCCAGAGCAGACTAAGAGGTTCCATCACCGCTTGAAGCTGAGGCGCCAATGTCTTCATGCTACTCCAGCCGCTGTGAAACAAAGTTCCGCCTCCTGGATCGGATCTTATGATAGAAATCACAACTTCCCAGCAATGGACGAGTCTGGCCTTCATCGTAGGAGCCGATTCAGGAGGCGGGACTTTGGCAACGGCCGGTGTCCCTGCTCCAAGCGATGATCGATCCCCCACGGGGTGTGCACTCACATTTAAAACCATAATATCAATCATAATCAGTGGAGTTCTCAGACGAAGGAATCATGAAACGCATCAGGGCGTGACCAAGACGGCATCTCTGGCAACCAGGACAGTCAGAGGGGATCTCACCCGGGAACACCGCGGATCAGCTGTTTAGCAGAGAGGCGGTGAGAGGGATCTTTCTTTGGCGTCCATTCAAACTCCACTGATTATGATTGATATTATTGTTTTAAATGTGAGTGCACACCCCGTAGGGGGGTATTGTTATCTTAATCAATAAAGGTTTGCAAAAGATAATGCACTATTGAAGCTTTTATTCATTGAAGGACACATATAGATCAAACCATCAGAGACCAGTTGGAAGTAACGGAGACCAGGTGTGGATGTGAGATTGAATATCCTCCTATCCGGCAATGCATGCACCTACAAAGAGCTGTTTTTGATCTCAGCTTCGGTGAGTCTCTCCGTATAGGGGGAAAGCCCCCCTTTCCTTCACAGTTTGGTGCGGTGGTGGACCTCTAATATGAAGATATAGTTGGAATTACCCCTCATCTTTGGATGTATTCACAGATTGTTTTATTGTGTTTTATTTGGACTTATTCTCAGATGCCACGATCATGCTAAGATCTCACCCAGGCGTTTGATTAGTGCCATCTGTAGATATGTTTATTAGATTGTTTTAAATTTTTCTGGGATCCGCAACTCTGTGTTTTTCAGATTTCTTACACATGATATGAGTTATTTATGTTTAATAGTATCATCTGATTAAGAGATACCAATAGACAGTACATATGTTACCATTTATCCTTCTGCTTCAGAGGTTCTAACCAATTGTTTTAGCGCTGCTGAATTCAGTTAATTGACTATTTGCTAGCTGAATATCTTTGGACATTTTAATATATACAGCAGCAGCTGATGGTGCGTTTTTTAATTCTAAGATTGTTTTGGCTGGCTGTAGTTTGTAGCGCAGATATCTTTTCTCATTTGTATTGACTCCCTTAGGGAGGTCAGTTGGCGTGTGAGACGGATTTTGAACTTTAAATTTAAAATATTATTATTATTTTTTTTGTTCAAAGAGCAAAAAATAAAAACCAGAGGTGATCAAATGCCCCCAAAAGAAAGCTATTTGTGGGGAAAAGGGACATACATTTTGTTGCGCGACCACACAATTGTCAGTTAAAGTAACGCAGCGCCGTATCAAAAAAAAATGGCCTGGTCATGAAGGGGGTAAAGCCTTCCGGGGCTAAAGTGGTTAAAGACTGATTGCTTCTCAACCTCTTCTGCTGCCCCTGCATGTCTGCGGCAGAAGCGGTGCAGCCTTTTGGGGGGCATCAGAGTGGCCTGACTCAGTCCGCCCCTGGTGTCCCCCCCTCTAGTGACACCACTGTATATGGGTATATTTATAAAGCCCATGTGTCTGTGTTGGTGTGCAACATTTTTCATCTGACATTTCCTGCAGGGAAATTGGATAATTGCTGCAGGTAAACCTTCCACATTCAGGTGTCTAAAATTCCAGTAATTGATTTTCCACCAGCGAGTATAAATCGCATCCGCTGATTTATAAATATGCCCTTTACGATAAGCAGCATGCTTGGGAACCATATCCAATACCAATACCCTGCAGTTTAGGATTGCACTTGGTTATTACAGAAGACTGTGGGGGAAATTTACTAAAACCTGGCGAATGCAAAATATGGTGCAGCTCTACATAAAGAATCGGCTTCCAGTTTTTTTTTTTTTTTGTCAAAGCTTAATTGAACAAGCTGCTGATAAAAGCTCGCTACCATGCACATCTGCTCCAGTTTTAGAAAATCTCCCCCTATATGGAGTAAAGCCAGTTTTGTGGACTACAAATATAGCAGTAAAATGTACAGTGGAACCTCGGATTTCGAGCATAATCCGTTCCAGAAGAATGCTTGTAATCCAAAGCACTCGTGTATATATATATAAAAGTAAGTTTAGGAAGCAATGTAAACTCAGATGATTCCTTCCACAATGACTGCTTGTCTATGCAGTACTGTATGTGGCCAGAGGTGCGGGGGCGCTGGTGAGGCTCGGAGATGCTTGGAAACACTTGGAGACACTCGGGAACTGTTGACACTTTCGGGTGCTCCGAGTGTTTCTTAGCGCTCCCACACCTCTACTCGCATACGGTATTGCATACGCAGAAGCTTGAATCCTGCTAGTCTTGCAAGACAGCGCTCGCAAACCGAGTCAGGATTTAGAAAAAAAAACACAGCTCGTATTGCAAAACGCTCGTAAACCACTTAACTTGCAATCTGAGGTTCCACTGTATATTAAAACCAGGGTGTTTTTCTTCCAGGAAAAGTTTGCACAATCCAGAACTCGCAAAGGGATATTTTTAAGAATGAGGAACTCCAAGAATTAGCCCTGGTTCACATCGCATTCCAAATTGGTAGCAATTGTCGGCAATGACACCGTCCTAATCGGTGCGACGCTGCACTTGTGGCGCCGCATTGATTTCCAAAAGTAGTTTCTGTACTACTTTTGACAATTTTCAGGTGCAATTTCCATTGACATCTCTGCAGCAACCCACATTGATGTCTGTGAAATCACACCTGAAGTTGGGACTGATATGTGGGAATAAAATCGTGCCAATTCAGCTGACCAATGTGCACCTAGAATGACTGAACTTTTAAAAATGTGCTGGTAAATAAGGGGTGAACTTGATTGTAAACTCCATTTTTTTTTTCCCTGTATAAATAACAAACCTGTTATACTTACCTGCTCTGTTGCAATGAATTTGCACAGAGCAGCCCAGATCCTCTTCTGTGCTCCTGGCACCTCCCTCATGTTGATTGCCCCCACAGCAAGCAAAGGGGGAACCCGAGCCGAGTCACAGCTCCCTGTGTCCAGAGACAGAGCCCTGACCCGCCCCGCCCCCTCTCTCCCCTGATTGGCTAGTTGACTTTGATAGCAGAAGCAGCCAATGGTGCTGCTGCTGTGTCTTAGCCAATCAGGAGAGAGAATCTCAGAGGGCTTAGACTTGTGGACATCGCTGGACAGAGAAGTGAACTCAGTTGAGTGTTAGGGGGGGCTGCTGCACCCAGAAGGTTTTTTACCTTAATGCATAGAATGTATTAAGATGAACCTTATGACTTTACAAACCCTTTAAGTCTTATAAGGATTTTATTACTATTTACATTTTTACCGAGTGTCAAGAATATAGGTATTGCTACACTTCCAGCACTCCGATACTGGACCTTTTGGGTTCTGCAGCTCCAGAGTCATTTGCAGGCGCTCTGTCTGCCCCTCCTCTCCTGTTTCCCAATCACAGAGCACTTTGTATTATGTGAACCCATTCGCAAAATATGAAGTATTCTGTGATTGGAGGGGCAGGCAGAGTGGTTGCAGAGTAACAGAGTGCATCACTCCTGTCAGAGTGCTGGGAGTACAGCGAATGTGGTAGTTCTGGTACTCAGTAAAAATGTAAATAAAAGAAGTCAACAAGGTGGTATACACCTTATTGGCCTTAACGCCTTTATAATCCAGCATATTTTTAAAAGTTCTGCAGTTCCTGAAGTAGTTATTTAAATATTTATAGAACCACAAATGTGACTTTCACTGACCACTTACTGCTTGTAAATCAATCACTGCCATTTAAAACATGCACCTGGAAGATTCACCTGCAGTGAATGTTTGTTGGATAGAAGAGCTGAATATTCTGCCTTTTCTAAGGCTCAGTTCCCACTGCCTCGACCTGAAAGTCATGGGACTTGGTGTGCGACTTTGCCAGACGACATGAGTACAACTTGATGTGACTTTTAGGAAATGCCTGGGTAATCTTCCTTTGTCAGATCAAAATCACATCAATATAGACAAGGATACAACTTGGAGACGACTTCCATTGAAGGCTATGGGCACAAGTATGAAAGAAGTCACCTTGAATTAGCACAGGAAACTTTTTTGTTAAAGTCTGAGCGACTTAGTGCTAACTAAGGCAGCTCTCATTTAGTAACATGGGATTTCACGTGTCGCGCGACTTGGGGGTCGCACAAGTCGATGCCAAGTCAGGGCAGTGTGAACCAAGCCTTAAAGGCTAAGTTCACTTTTTTTTCCCCTACGTACCAGTATACCAGTAATGTACCTCTGTTGCACAAAAATAAACATTTTTTTTAGTTTTGAAGACCAGGCCTTACCTCCATCCTTGGCTGTAGTTTGCAGATCATTTCAGAAACGTCCTGGTATACAGAGGACACACACAGGATGCAGAAACCAGTAAGACCCAGGAAGGAGTTTACCAGCTGAACTCATTAGCACACATTCACCTATCAACTAAGTTTTCACAGCACCCCCGGCGTGAATTTGCCTGACTTCCCCAGCGTCCCTTTCGATGGTCTCAGGGTGAATGCTAAATTCCCTTTTGCCGCATGCAGCCCACAGGACACCCCTGATGTAATGCAAGAAGCCTGCCTGATTGGATACGGATTGATTGGATAGATGGTGTGTCCTATTACATAGTTTTGGTAAATCTAAAGAAAATCAGATTGTACAGTGTATGGCCCCATTTTTACACCTAAAATTACCTAGTTGCGCCTTCAGTGTCATTGTTAATCGCACACCAAACATAGAAGCAAACACACCTTTTGCCACATGAAAAAACAGATGACAAATGCAATAAAAACTTACAAAAATGTCCCATGAGCTACTTTCCCATGTGTAGCACAGCCCATTGGAATCAACGGGCTGCCCTATATGTGTCTAACTTCAAAAACGAGCCAAAAAACATGCACTCCCACTACTCTAGGTGTGAATGGGCCCTGAAAGTGAAATTGGTGCATTTACACAAGAACAATTTAGCTCCATTCACATCTGTGTGTTTCCAAACGCATGGCAAACTGCACAGAAAATGTGCACTTTTACCATGCTTTTCAGAAATGCTGCAAATGCGCATGGTGTTTGTGTTATTACATGTTAAAGGATCCCCAAGTGTGGCAAATGCACCGAAAACTGCAGTAATGCACCATGCGCCGCTCCACAAAATAGTTCTGGAGCTTCTGTGGGGCGATATGTTCTACATAGGGCAGTCCATTCACTGAATTCCATTGAATGGGATGTCCTAGGCTCGACGAGTGAAAACCCTTTAAAACACCCAAAAAAAAAAAAAAAAACGCATGCGGGAATGTGAATCTTCCTATGTGGAGATGTGAAAAAGGCCTGAAAACTGACTGTCTCTGTCCACTGCCTCCTATGTACTTGCATAAAGATAGCCATACACTGCGCAATCTCAGTGTACATTCTGTGTACAATTTTCTTTGGATTTACACGACCTTTGGAATAGGCACACCAAAACAATTTATTCAATTTGTGTCAATTCAGACAGGCCCTTGTACTAGCTGATGGGAGATCTAAAGCAGATTGTACAATCAGATTGTATAGGAAGTGGGTGGAAGGTAGTATTGTAATGAGGGAGGTGTGGTCTACAGTGGTGAACATGCCCTATTACACCCGCTTCTGTGATGCAACAAGAAAATGAAGGCTTCTGGGAGATGACCTACAGGCATTGAATGTTGATACAAGCTACAGGAAGTGATGTAATCTGAAAATCCATTAAAGAATACAGCAAGACTGACAAGATTATGAATATCATGTGGATAAGGTAAGTGAGAGAAACGCACTTTGGGATAGCTGGGCCAGTAATGACATTGGAAAACACTTCTATTTATTATGAAAAGTGAAATTATGCCAGAAAAGGTGAACTTTAAAGTGCTTACTAAACCCAGTAATATGAAAATGGTTAATCTGCCCCCCCCCCTTCAGTGCCCACAGCTTATAAATCATCTTTTTACATAAAAATACTGCCACTATATACCTTTTTGGCTGATCTGTATACCACGGTTACATGATAACCTGCAGAGTTTCTCCAATGCTGAGCACTCAGGTAGATTTCCACTACAGCCTGTATATACGCCCACATGCGTGATGTCAATATCATGTGACCTGGCTATCTTTGAGAACAAGTAAATATTCTCTCCAGCATAAAAGACACAACTGAGCATGTGCATGTTGGCTACTCTTCCTGTGTTAGCTGGTTTTCCCCAGATAGACAGTGCAGGAGGGAATGATCTATGCATGCAAGATAAAATAGCCTTTTAAAACAATGCAGAGGATTAACCCCTTAAAGTGGAGTTCCACCCTGTTAAAAGTCAGCAGCTACCAAAAGGGTAGCTGCTGACTTTTAACAATTGGCCACTCACTTGTCCCTCGTTCCAGCGATGCGGCCGCCCGAGGGCTCGCTTGTCTCCCCCTCCCCTCGGCGGTGCCGGCATCACAAGTGTGGGCACCGGGCTTTGGCTTCAAAGCCGGACGCTCACTGCGCATGATGTGTCCCAGAAGATCGCAGAGAGGGAGGGGGGAAGGTGAACTTCCTTTCCGGAGCCGCGACTTCAGGGGAGGAAGAGGACCCTTTGAAAATGGGGTCCCTGGTCACCCCCCCAAAAAAAAGACATGCCAATTGTGGCATGTCAGGGGGTCACCTTCCCTTTAAAGTGGAAGTTCCACTTTTGGGTTGAACTCCGCTTTAACTTCCACAGTGAGTATAACCAGCATGCTATGCTGCATATACAGACTGATTTTTACTGTTGTGGGTTTAGAAACACTTTATCAATCCTAATCCTAAACCTAAACCAGTGTCAAAATTATCAGTGAGTTGATAAATGTGAATTAAAAAAAAAAAAAGCGTTGTGCAATAAATATATCCCTCACAAGAATGTATAATGCTATCATATTAACCTCAGTGCAATTTCAGATGATGTTTCTCAAGATTTAAAAGAGAGAAAGGGCTCCCATAGCAGCAACTGTCCTTTTAAATCACTTTTATTAAACACAAAAGCAAAAATGACCCTCATAAATAAGGTGCTGGAACAGTACAGGTAAATTGGGCACCCTTTTGTCCTTTAAATCAGATACCCTCTGAAGCTGGCAAAATCATGGACTCCGGAGACTGTATAGTGGATGAATTAAGATGGTCATTGAAAGCACCTTTTTGATAATGTAAGCTTAATGTACAGGGGACGTTGCCCTGAATGATTTTAACTTGACAGCTAGAAAACGTCTGTTTAGCCGTGTTTGCCTCTACAGGCAGCTTTCATAATAAAAAAAAAAAAAAAAAAAAAAAACGCTTCTAAAATAAATGCAAGTTGCTGCGTTTGGCAAGCTGTTGGGCTTCATTTACACGGGATGCTATATCAACCTCCCCTGAACGATTTTTTTTTTTTTTGACAGCTAGAATCCAGCGTCTAAAGCGGCCATTTTGCCGCGTTTTGCATGCTGCGTATAGCGTCGTTTTGCGTCTGGGATCGTTTTTTGAAGAAGAAAAAACATTTTTTAGAATGGAAACGGCTGTAAATTAAATGGTTCCAGACGCGAGTTACCGCGTTTATCGGCATTTACTAGCTGTTTGGCAAATGCCTCTGAACTGGCGCCTGAACCCATTTTTTTTTGCATTCCAAAAAAAGCCTTTACACTCAACTGCCTGGAAACTACCTTAAGCAACCCTGTGTAAATGTACTGATAAGATAACATAGAGGAAAGTTCAGGGGCAGCTGAAAAAAATGCCCAAATGCCTCAAAACGTCAGTTTAGCAACAGCAGTGTAAATGAGGCCTTACAGGCACTTGGCGTTTCAAATGCCTCTGAACATCCGTCCCGAACGCATTTTTTTACTTTCCATTCCAATAAATGCTTCTAAATTCAACTGCCTAGAAACTACTATAAATGACCCTGTGTACATGTACTGATAAGATAACCTAGAGGAGAGTTCAGGGGCAGTTGACAAAAATGCCCAACTGCTCCTAAACGTCCGTTTACCAGCAGCAGTGTACATGAGTCCTGACACTACCCTGTCCTGGTGTCATTACATCCCATCTGTGGATGTTGCACTAAAAAGTCCTGCATCTATTGTTGGGACTATTTAATGGATATTGCTTTGATTCTATACAGCACTTTGTGGATTTTGTTTTTCTTGCATTCTTATATTATACTTATGGTGAGATTTTTTACATTTTGGTGCATTGAGGTTTATTAGATATGATATTTAGTATTTCATATTTTTTGAGTGGTTGGGGTTTATTTATAGAGCAATGCTTTTTTTTTTGTTAGATTTACTTCTTTAGAAACATACCCTTAAGGCCTCATTTACACTGCTGCTGGTAAACAGACGGTTTGAGGCATTTGGGCGTTTTTGTTCAGCTGCCCCTGAACTTTCTTCTGTTATCTTATCAATACATTTACACAGGGTAGTTTGTCGTTTCCAGGCAGTTGAGTTTAAAGGCTTTTTTTGGAACGCAAAAAAATGGGTTCAGAGGCATTTGAAACGCCAAACGGCTTGTAAACGCAGTAACACTCGTCTAGGACCGTTTAGTTTACAGGCATTTCCATTTAAAAAAAAAAACAAAAAAAAGTTTTTTATTTAACCACTTCAGCCCCGGAAGGATTTGCCCCCTTCCTGACCAGAGCCCTTTTTGCGATTCGGCACTGCGTCGCTTTAACTGAATATTGCGCGGTCGTGCGGCGTTGTACCCAAACGAAATTTGCGCCCTTTTTTTCCCACAAATAGAGCTTTCTTTTGGTGGTATTTGATCACCGCTGCGTCTTTTCTGATCGCTGCTATAAACAAAAGAAGAGCGACAATTTTGCAAAAAAACCCAAATTTCTTACTTTTTGCTAAAATACAAATCCAAAAAAACAAATATAAACTTTTTTTTTTCATTGGTTTTGGCCAATTTATATTCTTCCTCATATTTGTGATTAAAAAAATCGCAATCAGCGTTTGATTGGTTTGCGCAAAAGTGGCCGGGTTTACGGATGATGAGAATTAATTTCTGGGGTTTTTATTTATTTTTTATTTTTTTACTAGTAATGGCGGTGATCTGCGATTTTTAGCGGTACTGCGATATTTCAGCGGACATGTCGGAACATTTTGACACTTTTTTGGGATAACAGCGAGAAGAAAACAAATATCGTCGCTAGTCTTTTCTGCGTCGCCACTAGTTTATGGTGGTTTTCTTTCGAGATAAACACCCTTTTTTTCCCGCGTTTAAAGCAAACCCATGTTGCGGCGTGCTGGCGCGTTATAAGTCAATTTCGCTGCGTCACGGCTTAGCGTTTTTCCCGAG
>BLSH010018283.1:437058-450316 GCA_018402905.1 Glandirana rugosa | reverse complement strand
CTCATGCCCATGTTAGCCCAACCCCCCCACAGTAAGAACACCCAGGGAACACAGTTAACCCCTAGCTCTCTCCCCCAGGTTAACCCCTTCACTGCCAATGACATTTATACAGTAATCAGTGGACATTTAAATTTCTGATCGCTGAATAAATGTCATTGGTCCCAAAAAAGTGTCAAAAATGTTCCGACATGTCCGCTGCAATATCGCATTACCGCTAAAAATCGCAGATCGCCGCCATTACTAGTAAAAAATAAAAAATAAATAAAAACCCCAGAAATGAATTCTCATCATCCGTAAACGCGGCCACTTTTGCGCAAACCAATCAATAAACGCTGATTGCGATTTTTTTAATCGCAAATATGAGGAAGAATATAAATCGGCCAAAAACGGTGAAAAAAAAAATTTTTTTATATTTTTTTTTTGGATTTGAATTTTAGCAAAAAGTAAGAAATTTGGGTTTTTTGGCAAAATGGTCGCTCTTCTTCTTTTGTTTATAGCGGCGATCAGAAATGACGCAGCGGTGATCAAATACCACCAAAAGAAAGCTCTATTTGTGGGAAAAAAAGGACGCAAATTTCGTTTAGGTACAACGTCGCACAACCGCGCAATTGTCAGTTAAAGCGACGCAGCGCCGAATCGCAAAAAGTGCTCTGGTCCTAAAGCTGCAAAACCTTCCGGGGCTGAAGTGGTTAAAGCGACACAGTGCCGTATCGCAAAAAGTGCTCTGGTCCTAAAGTGGGAAATCCTTCCGGAGCTGAAGTGGTTAAAATGACACTAAGGCTCCTTTCACACATCCGTTGATGGATGAAAAACAGACATCAATGCATCTCTATGGAAAAACGGATAACAACTGATGATTAATTTGCATCCATTTTCATTCGCTTCCGTCAATATCAGTTTTTTTTAACGAATGAAAGCCATATTTTTTATCCGTCAAAAAAACGGATCGGACGAAAAACGAATGTAAACTGACGAATGGTCAGTTTTTTCCATCCGTTTTGGCATTGGTAGTGGATGCAAAATTAAAAACTGATGACCACGGATGAAAAAACTGATGAAAAACTGATGAGCACTGATGAAAAACGGATGGATACTTCATCCGTTTTGACGTGACTGAACGGATGAAATGAACGGTCCGTATGTGTGAAAGGACAGTTAAGCCTTGTTTTTTTTTTTATGTTTTAAAAATAACAAACACATTCTGCTTACCTTCTCTGTACAGTAGTTTTGCACAGAGCAGCCCGGATCCTCCTTCTCGGGTCCCTCGCCAGCACTCCTGGACCCTCCCTCCTGTTGAGTGCCCCCACAGCAAACCGCTTGCTATGGGGCACCCAAGCTGCAGCTGTGTGTGCCCATTCAGACACGGTGCCGCGGTTCAGCCCCACCCCCTCTCTCCTCATTGGCTAACTGACTTTGACAGCAGCAGGAGCCAGTGGCGTCACTGTTGTGTCTCAGCCAATCAGGAGAGAGAGTCCCGGATGACACTTGTGAGACCTGTTTCATGATTGGCCAAAGCATCAGTCAATCCTATTGGATGCTTAGATGGAAGAGAGAGGAGACACACGGTGGAGGAAGCCACTGGTGGAGCGGACACGAGTCTCTACCCGCACCCCAGGAGAGGAGGACACCACAGCCTTCCAGCCCTAGATCGAGTAGGTGCTGGACCGCCAGCTGCCTGTAGGGTGGGAGGTGGATGTTGCGCTGCTGGCTGCCTGGAGGGGGTGGTTGCTTACGAATGAGCGGTGATCACGAACGGGTAACAAGACCGTAACAAGGCTCGTATATGTTACACGAATGACCAGTTGACATGTGAGCGCATTTTATCATTAAAACTGTTCTTTTAAATGAAATACTACACGGAGAGGTCATTTCTCCTTTTTCCCATACAAGCAACTTTTATATTGGAAGGATTAGACAGAGGAAGCAGGTGACTCTGTGGAGCACTCTGTTGAGGAGATTGCCGTTTGGTTTATATGATATGCTGATTAACCTCAAAACGTCTGGTGAGCCTCAGTGTGTTTAATGTTCTCATGTGGTGGCACTGGTGGAGTCTTTAGGCTTGAGTTCCTACCAGCCTTACAGCACTTTTTGGACAGTTGAATTTTAAATGAACTTTGAGCACATGCATGTTATATTTGGGACTATTTTTTTTTTTTTTTTTTTATCTTTATTTTAAACAAGCAGAAGATAGTTGCAAACATACACTGTGATGGTTCATGCATAAGGAGCATGCAGGATCATCCCACCTTCCTAGTACATCAATATTATCCTGATTCATGCTGCATCACCTCACAAACTATTTCAACAGTGGACTTCCAGGTCAGCCCAGGGAGGCGAAATAATGTCCAAGGGCTGGGAGTCTGGCGGAACCCCTACATCCCCTGCCTAGATGCTGGTGTACAATTCACCAGGGCGTGCGTGACCCCATACCGTCCCTTCCCAGCGGAGAAGGGGGGGCTACAAAGTGCCTTCAGCATACCCACTCCACCGAGGAGGTTTCCCAGAGGGCCGACCGGCCTTCGGCCACACCTCATTAATGGGCCCCCCCCTGCCACTGAGGAGAAGGTCACTATTTGCTTTGGGATGAGGGGTCCCCTCCATCCCCTTGAGCCCCCTGGTACTCAAAACATCAATCATTAGTCCTAGCTGACCTCTACAGCCCTGAAGATTTGGGACTATTTAATCATATTGTGCTGCTGAAAACCTTGTATTTTTGGTTTTCAATTTCTCTATACTTTTTCAAATTACTTTGGATTCAGCGATAATCCTACCCTATAAATCCCATGATGAATAATCACATGCATTGCACTGAGGCATTTATTCATGTACGGTTTCTCCCTTTTTGTCACTGTAACTGACAGTGTTGAGCACAGCATAACAGAGCCAGGTTTTCATTAGAACAATTTTTTACCGCAGTATGGGCATTAAGACCGCTTAAAACTCTGCAGTCTGCTCTTGTAGGAATGTTAATTTTAACCACTTCAGCCCCGGAAGGATTTCCCACTTTAGGACCAGAGCACTTTTTGCGATTCGGCACTACGTCGCTTTAACTGACAATTGCGCGGTCGTGCGACGTTGTACCCAAACGAAATTTGCGTCCTTTTTTCCCCACAAATAGAGATTTCTTTTAGTGGTATTTGATCCCCTCTGTGGCGTCTCTGATTGCCGCTATAAACAAAAGAGCGACAATTTTGCAAAAAAAACCAAATTTATTACTTTTTGATAAAATACAAATCCAAAAAAATATAAAAAAAAATTTTTTTCCATCGGTTTTGGCCGTTTTATATACTTCCTCATATTTTTGGTTAAAAAAAATCGCAATCTGCGTTTGATTGGTTTGCGCAAAAGTTGCCGCGTTTACGGATGATGATTAATTTCTGGGGTTTTTAAATTTTATTTTTTACTAGTAATGGTGAACTGCGATTTTTAGCGATACTGCGATATTGCAGTGGACATGTCGGACCATTTTGACACTTTTTTGGGACCATTGGCATTTATACAGCGATCAGTGCTATAAAAATGCACTGATTACTGTGTAAATGCCATTGGCAGTGAAGGGGTTAACATGCAGGGGGTGCTTTAAGGGTTAACTGTGTTCCCTGGGCGTGTTCTAACTGTGTGTTGGCTGCCCTGGCTGGGGAAAGGGGATGATCATGGCTTCCATATACAGGAAGGCTGTGATCCTGGCCCTTCCCCCTTCAACAGAACGGAGATCCGTGTTTACATACACGGATCTCCGTTCTTTCAGTGCGGGGGAGCCATTGCGGGTAGCCGGCGGCGATTGAGTCTGCCCTATCCGCTCCCTGGCTCCCCCCGAACACAGTGCTAGTTATCGCGGCCGCCGTCCTGTGACGGCTGTTTGCGATATCAACCCACCTTGCTCCCGTCACGCTGTGGCTGGCGGTCGGCAAGTGGTTAATATATGATTTGCCTTGTTCATAACAAATAACCAAGGATAAATAGGCCCCTTTCACACTGATATGTTTTTCCTGCATTTTTTTACCTTGCAAGAAACTCACAACAAAAATGTTTCCCTTTAAATCCTTTGAGCCTTTTCACACCACTGCGCTGTGGGTGTGGTGCATTTTGAAAAGTCCTGCATGCTGCATCTTTGGTGCAGTTTTGAAAACCGCCCCAAAAACGTAGCTTCCTATTGAAATTAATGGAAATCATGGCAAAATTGCAGTAAAAACACACAGCAATTTGTGTTTTTGGTGTGTTTGAGTCGTCTGTAAATTTTTCACAGGTGAAGGCAACCCAAAAACGCACCAGAAACGCATCTGAACTACAGCAAAGTGGTTTTACCATGATTTTGCTACAGTGCTGTGTGAAAAGGCCCTTAGGCTCCATGCAAAAAAAAAAAAAATGTCCTAAAAACGTCAGTAGCTTTGTAGTGAGTTTTTCAGCTTTTATCGGTGTTTATGCACTAGCGTTTTTGATTATTATTTTTTTTTTTTATGGATCAAAAACGTCCAAAAATGCTGGGGAGCCGCATTTTTGCTCCTTTTTAAGCTTCTGACATTTTTTGTGGTCCAAAAAACGGCTCTTTAACGCTATTTTAGGGCATTCTGACAACAGCCCATAAAGGCCACTGCTGATAAACGGCAATAAATGTCCATGTGTGCATGGACACACAGAATAACATAGAGGGGCGTTTATGGGCTGTTAAAAAAAATGCCCAAAAATGACCGTTTAGTAGCTACAGTGTGCATGGAGCTTAAATCATAGTTGGGGTTAACTAAGGGTCTGTTTATAAAACATTCATTAGACGGATGTCACAAGCCTTTGTCCAGGCTGCACAAATTTTCCCTCTATTTTCTCAAATCCTATGACTTCCTATGATTATCAGTTTAGTGGTGGTAGCAAGTACCAAACCTAGACACTAAGGCCTCATGTATACTGCTGCTGGTAAACAGACGTTTAGGAGCAGATGGGCTTTTTTTTTCAGCTGCCCCTGAACTCTCCTCTTTTATCTTATCAGTACATGTACACAGGGTCATCTATAGTCGTATCTAGGCAGTTGTGTTTATAAGCTTTTTTTTGGAAAGCAAAAAAAGAGTTCAGAGTCAGACGGATGTTCAGAGGCATTTGAAACGCCAAATGGCTGTAACGGCTTGTACACGTGCCTTAACGCGGTAACTCGTGCCTAGGATTGTTTCCTTTACAGACGTTTTCCATTTTAAAAAAACGCTCCTAGACGTAAAGGCGGCATGCAAATGCGCCTAAACTGATGTTTTAAAAGGTCGGTTTCTAGCTGTCGAAGTTCAATCATGCAGGGGAGGTTGAAAAACGTTTTGTGTACACGAAGCTTAAGATTGACTTAATAAAATGAAGAGTGTTTACTTTGCAAAGTAAATTTTCACTAAGCTTAGTGAATATAGTGGAGGTGGAGGAAAAATCACTTTGCAAAGAATACCCAATCTTGCACAAATAGAGGATTTAGTGTGAGCAAATATACAGTTTTTCCAAATAATTTCCTTGTAGGCTATTGGCTTTTCTTTGAGACATATATTTTCAGTTAGCTTTGTCTCCTACACAAATTTAGGTGCAAATTGAGCATGTCTTATTCATTTAGTAAATCACCTATGTAACATTTCTGTGTAGCAATAAATGAACTGGAGTGATTGTATAACTGGACAGCCAAGTTTAATACTGTGTGGTTACATAGTCAGCGAAGTTGAAAAAAGACATAAGTCCATCAAGTCCAACCTATTTGTGTGTTTTTATGTCAGTATTACATTGTATATCCCTCAATGTTGTGGTCCCTTAGGTGCGCATCTAATAGTTTTTTTTATATTATCTATACTCCCAGCAGAAACCACTGCTTGTGGAAGAGAATTCCACATCCTCACTGCTCTTACCGTAAAGAACCCTCTACGCAGTTTAAGGTTAAACCGCCTTTCTTCTATTTTTAGTGAATGGCCTTGTGTCTTTGTGTACTCCCTTGCGCTGAATAGTTTTGTCCCTATTGTGGCGTCATCAGTACAGTATTTGTACATTGAAATCATATCCACCCTCAAGCGTCTCTTCTGTAGAGAGAATAAGTTCAGTGCATGTAATCTTTCCTCATAACTAAGGTCCTCCATTCCCTCAATTAGCTTTGTTGCCCATATCTGAACCATTTCCAGTTCCAGGACATCCTTCCTGAGGACTGGTGCCCAGGACTGGATGGCATACTCCAGGTGCGGCCTCACCAGAGACTTGTATAGTGGGAGAGTTATTGATTTATCCCTGGAGTTGATCCCTTTCTTGATGCATGCCAACACTTTGTTAGCGTTGCTTGCAGCAGCTTGGCATTGCATGCCACTGCTGAGCCTGTTCTCTACTACGACCCCTAGGTCCTTCTACATCCTAGATTCCCCCAGAGGCTCCCCCCCCCCCCCAGTGAGTAGTTTATGTTCTTGGTACCCAAATGCATTATTTAAAATTTTTCTACGTTAAACCTAATTTGCCACTTGTCTGCCCACCCCATTCATTTGCTCAGATCTTGTTGCAAGGTTTCCACATCCTGTGGAGATTTTATTGCCCTGCTTAGCTTGGTATCTTTCTCAAATATTGAGATTGAGCTGCTTATCCCATCCTCCAGATCTTTTATAAATAAATTGAATAGGATTGGTCTCAGGACAGAACCTTGGGGAACCCTACTTTCTACACCAGACCATTCCGAGTACTCCCCATTTATCACCACCCTCTGGACTCGCTCCGTAACCAGTTTTCAATCCAGGTACTCACCCTTTGATCAATGTTGAGAGACCTTAGTTTGCTTTGGCAAAATCTAGATACACCACGTCTATAGGCCTTCCTTTATCTAGATGGCAGCTCACCTCCTCATAGAAGGTTAATAGATTGGTTTTGCAAGAACGATTCTTCATGAAACGATGTTGACTACTGCTAATGATACTGTTCTCATTACAATAATCTTGTATATAATCCCTTATTATTCCCTCCAAGAGCTTGCAAATTATTGACGTTAAGCTAACTTGTCTGTAGTTCCCAGGGTTATATCTTGGTCCTTGTTTATATATTGGTGCTACGTTAGTTTTCCTCCAATCAGCTGGTATCATACCAGTAAGAAAACTGCTCTTAAAGATTAGGTACAATGGTATGGCAATAACTTGGCTGAGTTCCTTAAGGACCCTCGGGTGTAAGCAATCTGGTGTAAAGTTTTTCAAGCCTATTCCTAATTTTATCCTCAGTTAGCCATGAGGGTGCTTCCTGTGACATGTCGTGAGGACCAACATTGTAGTTCTGAATAATTGAGTTCCCCCGTTTCCTTCGTGAATACTGAGGAGAAAAATGAGTTTAACACCTTTGCCATTTCTCCATCCTTTGTTACCAGATTACCTTTAAAATTCTTTATAGAGCCAATATGAGCTGACCTCCCTCTTACTTTTTATATACTTAAAGAATTTCTTGGGATTCTTTTTACTCTCCTCAGCTATGTGTCTTTCATATTCTAGCTTAGCTGCCCTAATTGCACCCTTACATTCCTTATTGCGTAAGTTATAAATATGGAAATCTGACAGACCCCTCAGCCTTGTATTTTTTGAAGGCCTTCTCCTTTGCTTTTCTGTGTGCTTTTTACATCGGAGTTAAGGTTTCCTGGTCTTTTAATTAGCTCTTTTAAATGAATTTCCCGTTGGGATACACTGGCTACTATCTTTGTTCAGTGTGTTCTTGAAGCACTCCCATTTCTCCTATGTTCACTGACAGACGCAGCCCTTCATTGACAAGTGGGTTTATGCACATCCTACTAGGAGTAGACTAGGCAAATAGAAAAAAAGCAAGCTGACCCCTCCCAGGGGGCCGTCCTCACTCCAGCATATAACCCCCCAGCTTTGCATAGCATATCCGTTTTTTTTATGCCTAGTGCAAGGAGTTAGACTTTGTTCCCTGCTGGGACCTGCGGTTCCCCAATTTTTTTCTTCTTTTTGCTTCTCAAGCTATCTGATGAAGAATGCTATCAAGTAGCCGGCTGGGGCATAGAGGATATCTCAAATCCTGGAATTTCCCCAGCACGGCCGACCGATGCAAGCTACCCTTAGCCTTGGCGGGGTCCGCTGCATCGTACCCGTTTCGTGCAAGAGGTTAGTGTGTGACCCCCACTTGCATCCAGTGACCGGGCTGTGCTCGTGTCCAAGGGTGCTTGGCCTGCAGCATCCCTCCCCGCCTGATGGGAGGAAGCTCTGCTACCGGGTGACTACCCGCTACGCCCGTCGGATTGGTGAGTGACTCCCCTCTCTTCCCCCCCCCCCAGGGGTGCGGAGGTGGGGGGCTGGGCAATTTTGCGGACTGTGCTGGCCGGGGGAAGGTTCAGGGATACAGGTTCACCCCCCTCCTACACCCCCCCCACCGCACCCCGCGCTAAAACCGTCATGCGGCGATCCGCCGCCATTTTGAGGCGGGTCACTGCCATTTTGCCTTAGCTGCCGCAATTTTGTGGGCTATTTTGGCCTCTAGTGGTGGATTGGTGGCCATTTTGCTGTAGTCGCGGCCTGTGTGGACAGGCTTTGGCCTCTTGTAACCGCTCGGTGGCCATGTTTGATGTGCCTGCTGAAGAAAACGTACAACTGGCGCCGTTTCTTCATCTTTTCCTCTGGCACAGCGTGGAAGGCACAGTGGCGGTGAAGGCTCCTGACAGGCGGTCAAGCACTCCTACTGGGACGCAGCGCTTGAAGGGCAATATTTACACAGCAAGTATAGCTGGCTCTCCCTGGGGTGTTGGTAGCGGTGGGTGCAGTCCTCCTGGGTATTCTCCCAGTTGCTCTGTGGGGCAGTGGTGGGGCTGCATTGTGGGGGTGTCAGGGCCTATTGCCCTAGCAGTGTTCCGGAGGAGCCTGTGGAAGCGCAACCTGCGCTGGGCCCTCTGGTTCCCCTGGATCAGTTAAAGTCCATATTGGGGGAATTTTTCCCCCGGGAGGTGCTGAACCTGCTAAGGGGGAGGCTAAAAAGCGTCCACCCCCCCTCCTTCAGGGGAGGATTCAGAACTGGAAGGGGCCTCAGTGGTCACCGGGACCCCTGTGGAGCTCTCAGATGGTGAACTGGAGCCCTCGAATGGTGAGGAAGACCAGGGGGCCTCGGTAGCGCGCAAGAGGGCGCTGGTGGCCTCCCTGATCACCGGTATCCGTGTGTCTTTGCGGCTGGACCAGGCCGGGGAGTCGCAGGAGACTGCCTACGTTTTGAGGGTCCTTTAAGCTATCTCGGTCCCCTAGGGCATATCCTTATGATCAATTATTTTGACCAGCTGGTCTATAAGGAATGGCAGCGTCCGCAGAATTCCTTTTCATTGTCCAAACGTTTAGCTGTGCGCTATCCTTTTGAGGACAGTTTTGTGCAGAAGTGGGCATCCCCCGCAGTGGACCCTCCGGTGGCTCGCCAGAATAATGTAACGACCATCCCCTTGGAGGGGTCTCCCTCTTTTAAGGATTCGGCCGATAGGTGGCGGTATCCAAGGCACTGTTCTTGGTGGCAGGGTCAGCCATGAGACCAGCTCTGGCGTCGGCCATGGTGGCACGATCTTTTACGGAGTGTGCGACTGAGTTGCACAATGACTTGAGCTGCGGGTGTTTGCCTGAGGCTTCACAGCGGACGGATCATCTGATACAGGGTCTCTGGTACCTGTGTGATGCAGCTTTGGACCTGCTTTCCATTCGGTCTAAGATGTCTGTTTTTGCAGTCATTATCAGACGGGTGCTGTGGTTACGCTGTTGGTCGGTTGACCACGCATCTAAAAAGGGCATCACTGATCTTCCCTTTCAGGGTGGTCAGCTCTTTGGGGCACAATTGGATGAAATCATTAAGGATTTCACCAGGGGGAAGAGTACCTTTCTCCCAGAGCCCAGGTGGCGGGAATTCCGCCGGAAGCAGGGTCCTGCTTCTTCGGGTCGGAAGCATTTTTTTTTTGCGCGCCCGGTGCAGCAGGCAAGGGCTCAAAGCCTGGCAAGTCTGCCTCAGGGTCCAGTAAGCGGCCCTGGCAGCGCAAGAACGAAAAGACGGAGGAAAAGTCCTCTTCCGCATGATGGGTTGCCGACTTCTGGGGTTCGCAGACAGGTGGACTGCCCGTATTTCTGACCGGTGGGTGCAGGAAGTGGTGTCCTCCGGATACAGGATAGAGTTCAGCACTCTACCCCCAGACTGGTTTTTCCCATCGAACTTGAGACTCCCTCAGGGGCATTAAGAGGCTCTCCTAGGGGCTGTTCAGATGCTCTCTGAACAAGGGGTGATTGTGCCGGTACCTCCGCTAGAAAGGTTCCACGGCTTCTATTCAAACCTCTTTGTGGTGTCCAAAATTCAAGATGGAATCTGTCCGATCGGTCGTGGCCGCCCTGCACCAAGGGGAATTCATGGCGTCTCTGGATATCAGGGATGCGTACCTCCATGTTCCCATTTGTCTCTGGGACCAGCGCTTCCTGCGCTTTGCGGTGGGGGATCTGCATTACCAATTTGTGGCACTTCCCTTCGGTCTGGCCTCGGCTCCTCGGGTATTCACCAAGTTGGTGGCTCCGATGCTGGCGCTACTGAGGCAGAGAGGCATTGCGGTGGTAGCATACCTCGACGACTTACTCTTGCGAGCGGAGTTGGCTTCGGCCCTGGAGGAGAATGTGGCTATCGCCATGGCCTCGTTGAGAGACTTCAGCTGGCTGATCAATCTGCAGAAGTCGACGTTGGCCCCGTCCTGTCGACTGGAATATCTGGGTCTGATTCTGGACACAGAGCAGGCGAAGGTGTTCTTGCCTCCGGCCAAGTTGCTGACACTGCAAGCAGTGGTGCGAACCCTGCTGTCACGCCAGTGGTCTTCCTTACGGTTCTGTATGCGGGTGTTGGGGCTCATGGTCTTGGCCTTCGAGGCGATGCCTTATGCCCAGAGTCACACTTGGCTCCTACAGCAAATGATTCTGTCATGGTGGGACAAGTCTCCGTTGTCCCTGGACCAGCTAATCAGATTGAATCATCAGGCCAGAAGATCGTTGACCTGGTGGCTTCGGGCCCCGGCTCTAATGTTGGGAAAGTCGTTAATTCCCCTGAATTTGTCGATAGTCATGATGGACGCCAGCTTATCGGGCTGGGGTGGGGGGGGGTCCTGGGGCAGCTGTCTGCTCAGGGCCGTTGGTCGGCGCAGGAACCCCGACTTCTGATAAATGTGCTAGAGCTGAGGGTAATCAGGCTCTGCCTCTCCCACTGGATGGTAAGGCTGCGCGGCCTCCCGGTTCGGACAACACCACGGCAGGGGCGTATGTGAACCATCAGGGCGGCACGAGGAGCTTGGCAGCGGCTCGCATTCTGAGATGGGCAGAACTTCACGTGCCGGCAATCTCTGCCATTTACATTCCGGGGGTAGAAAATTGGCAGGCGGACTTTCTCAGTCACCAGACGCTGGATCAGGGGGAATGGTCCCTACATCCAGAGGTTTTTGGATCCTGGACCTAATGGCATCCAGGTTCTGCACACGAAGGTCTGCACCTTGTGATTGAACAAGGGATCCGTTGGCGGCCGCCACGGACGCGTTGGAAGCGCCTTGGGGTCGGCACCGGCTCCTGTACGCTTTCCCTCCTCTCCAGCTCCTACTGCGGCTACTGCGCAGGCTAGAAGCGGAGGGGATCCCGACAACCTGGTAGCTCCTGATTGGCCTCGAAAAATGTCCCCTGGCGTCTTCCGCTAGGCGAAGTTTGCTGTCACAGGGACCAATCCTGCACCCTGCTTTACCCTCGCTGGCTTTGACGGCTTGGCTATTGAGTCCCAGGTGTTGAGGGATAGGGGCGTCTCTGACTCCGTGATCCCTACCATGCTTAAGGCGCGCAAGTGTACTTCGCGCAAGATATATCATTGCATCTGGAAGGCTTATATTGCCTGGTGTGAGGCGGGGGGTGGAACCCCCACTCTTGCGTTGTGGCCCGGGTGCTGGCATTCTTGCCGCAAGGCCTGGATAACAAATTGGCATTGAGTACACTCAAGGGTCAGATCTCGGCTCTTTTTCAACGCCCTTTAGCATCACATTTGTACAGGGTGTATGCCATGTGGCTCCTAAGGTGCGGTCACCTTTGGCGCCGTGGAATTTGAATTTGGTATTTTCTGTACTGCAGAGACTGCCATTTGAGAAAAGCGGGGATATTCCCTTACAATTGCTGTCTCAAAAGGTGGCTTTTTTGGTGGCCATTACATCCGCTGGGTGGGTGTCTGAGTTGGGGGCGTTGTCATGTAGGTCTCCCTACTTGGTCCTTCATAAGGATAAGGCGGTCCTGCGACCTTCACCTTCGTTCCTACCGAAGGTAGTTTCCTCGTTTCACATTAATGAGGATATTGTTCTCCCTTCCTTATGTCCACAGCCGTCGCATCCCAAGGAGATTGAGTTGCATTCTCTGGATGTCGTGAGGGCTTTGCGGGTGTATTAGGCGGCTACAGCTTCTTTTCGGAAGTTTGATGCATTGTACTGACAGAAGGCCCACGCGAAGGGTTGGCGGCCTTGTCGGCTACTGTCTCCCGTTGGATCTGACAGACTGTGACCCATGCGTATACTGTTCGGGGCAAAGTCCCCCCTTTTCCAGTCACGGCTCATTGCACCAGGGCAGTTAGCACTTCTTGGGCTTTCAGACACCAGGCTTCGGTGTCCTAGGTGTGCAAGGCGGCTACTTGGGCCTCGGTGCACACTTTTGTTAAGTTTTTTACAAAGTTGATCTGTCAGCATCCGCGGATGCTGCTTTTGGCCGTAAAGTTTTACAGGCGGCAGTGTAGGCGCAGCTGGCGCTTCCTGAGAGGATTCTGTTGGGTACAGTTGTTGTTTACCCACCCCTCTTGAATGACACTGCTTTGGGACATCCCCACTTGTCAATGAAGGGCTTATAATCCCCCTGCTCTGCATAGCACATCAGTTTTCTTTTGCCTAGTGCAAGGAGTAGACCTGGTTCCCTTTGGGATCTGCGGTCTCCTGAAGATTCGTCTGATGAAGACTATCTGGTCCAGATGAGGAACGTGATCCGTTTTCTTTTGACTACACGATACGTCTCGTCCCCCTAATATTCGGGAAGTAACTGTTCACCCCTACAGGGTTTCGTCACAGTAAGTTCTCCCCACCCATTTGTTGTTGACATGGGTTGTCTTAGGAGAGTCCTTCGCGGTCGACGCGGATGTGACGGCGGACATTTTGAAATGCCGGTTTTCGTCGTAGGCGCCTACGACTGTCTAGTTGAAACATTTTTTGAATTGTTTTCACACGTGGCTCCGGGTTCATCGGCGGAACGTGTGGATCCTGTGGCTTCGGACC
>BLSH010018283.1:407926-431045 GCA_018402905.1 Glandirana rugosa | reverse complement strand
TGAGTTCACTGACAGACGCAGCACCCACCCCTCTGCGTTGGTTTTGTACAGCTTGTTACGAACTGATGTGCTATGCAGAGCAGGGGGATTATATGCTGAGGTGAGGACGGCCCCCTGGGAGGGGCCAACCTATGCTTTTGTTTGTTTTTGCCTAGTCTACTCCTAGTAGGATGAGCATAACCCCATGTGTCATAAGAAGGCTGCGTCTGTCAGTGAACTCGGAGAAAAGGATTTTATGGTAAGTTATACAAAAAATCCATTTTTTATTAAGAACTTACCATAAAATCCTTTTGTCTGAGTTCATTGACAGACGCAGCACCCACCCCTCTGTGTTGCGTTTGTACGGCTTGTTACGAACAGATATGCTATGCAGAGCTGGGGGGTTATATGCTGGAGTGAGGACGGCCCCCTGGGAGGGGTCAGCATTTTTTATTTTTTATATTTGCCTAGCCTACTCCTAGTAGGATGTGCATAAACCCACTTGTCAATGAAGGACTGCGTCTGTCCGTGAACTCAGAGAAAAGGATTTTACGGTACGTTCTTAATAAAATCCTATTTTTTCCCCCGCGCCCATTTATCTCAACTAACGTCTTCCAGCAAGGAGCGTAGTTTAAGGAAGTTGGCTCTCTTAACATTCAGTGTCTTTGTATTACCCTTTTGTTTCTTATTTGTGTAATTTATACTGAAACTAATTGACCTGTGATGGCTATTTCCTAGATTGCCCCTTACTGCCATATCTGTGATCAGGTCTGTTAGTAATCAGAAGGTTTAATAATGCTTTTTTTCTTGTTGGTGTATTTACCATAAGTCCTGCAGGACATTTAGGAAATGGCGAGCCTTGGCTGAATGTGCAGTACCTTCCTCCCAGTCAATATCTTGATAATTAAATTCCCACATTATAATGACACTTCCCATCCTTGCCGCTATTACAAATTGCGATAGGAGGTCCAGGTCCCCCTCCTCCCTCTGGTTAGGGGGACTATAGCATATTCCCAGTATTACTTTCCCCCTGGTATCTTCCCTTTGTAGCTCTACCCATAAGGCTTCAACTTCCTCCCCCAGATCCACCAGTAATGTCATCCCTCACATTTACTTGTACGTCATTTTTATATACAGGCATACCCCTCCCACTTTTTTGCCCTCCCTATCATATAGGGAAAACCCCTTAATGGTAGCCAACCAATCATGAGAGCTGTTGAACCAAGTCTCCGAAATTCCCACAAAATCGAATTCCTCTTCATATAGTAGCAACTCTAGTTCTCCCATCTTGTCCGCCAAACTCCCGCCATTCGTGAACAAGCCACGTAGTTTTGTTCGTACGCCTACTGTTTCCTTGTTGGGTATTCCTCGTTTGCATATAGGATTTGTTACACTACTTGCCTCGGGTTTAGGTTCTTTATTCGGCCTACCACTACCACTGGTTGGTGGCCCTATAACCGTATTTGTACTTGCCTTCTGAAAAGTCTGCAAGTGGGTAGCTTATTAGAGGGCACTTATTAGATACTGGTTTTATTCATTGAAAGCCTGCCACACTGCAGCTGCATGCATTAGAAGCAATTGCAGCGCAGTTGCTGTTCATTACCATTCACTCAAGTTTGCGTTTTGGCAGCTGTACTGCCTGCTGAATGCAACATGTGATTTAGTATTTGTCCATAGGCATGCACAGAGGGGCACACCCTAAGCGCCCCCCTGTGGCGTACATTCCCCCTTCTGCCTGGACCTGTGTCATTTGCTACACGCATGTGTGATTTGAGCTTTTGTTTGCACACCCTAATGCAATAGTCTGCGCACACCTATGTTTTTGCCCATGGCTCTTAAGCAAAGCATTGCAGCAACAGCATGTGCACCACCTCCTCCGAACTCTGTTGTGTTAAGGCAGGTACTTGGGGGCGGTACAACCACGGCTTGTCAATTTCCCATGCCTCCAAACCTCCCCAGGCTGCCGGTGAAATCAAGCCCTCATAAATTTGAGGTTGTATTTCATAGTTAATGAAAATTTTTTTTTTGGACCACTTCCCACCCTATTGACAAATGACAGCCGGGCAGTGGTTTCATTGGATAAGCCGCTAGCCGGACACAAGCCATCACCGATCACGGTAAACAACCAGTGAAATTGGCTATTTACCACGTGATCAGCTGTGTATAATCACAGCCGATCACATTACATGAGTAAAACAGAGGCAGGCCTGATGCGCACCCCCGCAGGCGCGATGGGGGGGGGGGTGGTGGCGTTTGTCCCTCAGACACATCGCTTTCCTGATCGGTAAACAGCCAATGACATTGGCTGGTTACCATATGACCAGCCGTGTCCAATCACAGCCGGTCACAAATGTAAACATAAATGTCACTATGTGATCCCTGCTACCTCTCCTCACACACCAACCATGTGAGCAGAGAGCAGGGATCAGTGAGTTCAGTCAGCGTCTGTCTTGTACTCTTGTACTGTTACTGTGCACAACATGACCCCCCCAACAATAAAGAGAACCTGTCACCAGTGCCATCTGGATCTGTCACAGCCCATCTATCACACAGGCCATCTTCATCACAGCCCATCTGTCACACAGGCCCACCACCAGTTCTGCCATTGGTACCACTAAACACAGGCCTGCCACCAGTATCGGCACCGCCAAGCAGGTCTGCCGACTGCGGTTCAAGCAGTACATACCAAGCAAGAGAGCCAGGTAAGGCTTAAAACTGAACAAACTGTGTGATCTAGCCACTGGATACGTATACACCTTCCGTATCTATGGAGGTAAAGACTCCCAGCTCCAGCCCCGTGATTGCCCCATATATATTGGAACCAGTGCCAAAATTGTCTGGGAGCTGGCATACCCCCTGTTTGGAAAAGGATACCACTTACATGTTGACAACTATTATACAAGCTTGCCCCTATTTCGCTACCTTTATCAAGAAACAATCCTGGCCTGCGGCACCTTTAAGAGAAACCGGAAGGGCTTCTCACAACACGTCCTCGTCAAAAAAACTGCAAAAACGGGGAATCTGCCTTCACGAGGAATGAAGAGGTATTGGCCATTAAGTGGAGGGACAAGAAAGATGTCCACATCCTCTCTACTATCCACAATGACACCTTGGTGGAGATTCAGTGAAGACATGGCCCCGTTGTAAAGCCCGAATGTGTCCACGATCACAATTTATTCATGGGGGGGGGGGGGGGTGGATTTAAATGAACAGATGTCACAGCCCTTTTTGTTAACCCGTAAGTCCTGCTATTGGTACAAGAAGGCTGCATTTCACCTTTGGCCATGTACAATTCGTTTGTTACCAAAGATTGTCCGAAAACCAATCCCTCACCTACCTCAAATACATTGAAGAAATTGTCACTGCCCTAATTTATCAGCAAGGACCCGCACCAGGAAGTATTCGCTCTGATAGTGTGAATTGACTCCACAAGCAACATTTTCCCTGCACCATCCCCCCACAGAATCCGGAAGAAGATGACAAAAGAGATGCCGTGTATGCTCCAAAGGAGCAGTCAGAAGAGGTACCGCCTATTATTGCCCCCAATATCCCTCCCAAGCTGGCCTGCACATCGGAGATTGTTTCAAAAATTATCATACATCAACTGGCTATTCCCCTTATTTATAAAAGACAGCACATTTCAAATGCCTGTGTGGATAGTTTGCCTGCTACCATGTTAACTGACCCTGGCCTATTTACCGACGATGTCTTTGCCTGCTGTTTTTAAACCACGTTTCTGACTTTCACGTGCGTTGACCTCAGCCTGTTAATTGACCATATTTCTCCTTACGTTCACTGACAGACGCAGCTCTTCATTGACTTTGTGGGGTTTTATGTTCGTCCCACTAGGAGTTAACTAGGCAGGGAAAAGCATCAGCTGGCCCCTCCCCTGGGGGCCGTCCTCTCTTCCTACATCAAACCCCCTCACAGTATAGCTCTTCAGTTTCAATGCCTAGTTCGCAAGGAGTTGACCTGGCTTCCCTGCTAGGGGAACTGCGGTCCTATTGTGACCGTTTTTTACTTTTTGCCTTTATTTTTTTACTGCAATCAAGATGAATCTACTATCAAGAAGCCGGTCGGGGCATAGAGAGTCCTGGAGCTCTGTACTTTCCCCGACCTGGTCAACATGATGCGAAGCCAGTCCCGCTATGGGGGACCCGCCGCATCTTGCCCGTTTTGTGCGGGCGGCCCAGGATAGAACCCCCCTGTTGGTCCCCTTTACCGATGCGATTCGGCAGGGCGACTTTGGGCCTGCAGCATACCGCACATCAGGGGCGGAAAGTCTGCTTTTGAGTGGCTACCGTGGCGTCGGACTGGTAAGTGAGCGCCCTGCCTTCCCCCCTTTTTTAAGGGCATGAAGGGGGCCCGACGACCGGCACTCAACCCTGTGTTTTCACAATTGTCCCGGGGTAGCCACTGGTGGGAGCTGCTCTCCATCTTGCCCCCTGCCACACCCCCCCCCCCCCCAGCACCGCCGCGATCATTCCGGCCTTCTCGTCCGGATCGCCATGCGGCGACCGGCCGCCATTTTGCGGCGGGCCACCGCCATTTTGCTGTAGCCGTGGACATTTTCAGGCTATGGGGCTTTCCCTCTAGCGCTCGGAGCGGCCATTTTCGGTTTTGCATGTTTCCTAAAGGTGTGTTCGGCCTCTAGTGTTTCACGGCGGCCATTTTGACTGCATGCTCTGCGAATCTACACGTGGCTGCAGCTTCTCCCTTCTCAGGAACGGCTGTGATACGGGCAGCTCTTCTGACGATCTGCACAAGGCGGAACAGCAAGTATAGCTCCCTCCGGGTGCTGGTGGTGGCGGGGTGCTGTCCTCTGATACTGTGGGTGTGTGGCTGTGTGGGGGCGCCCCTTCCATCCCTGTGTTTTTTTCTGGGACAACTATGGCTGATCACCCTGCTGTACCTGCTGAGGTGGCACAGATCAAGGGGCTTTTCTTAACTTGCTGCTGGCGGTGTGTTTTTTCCCCGTGAGGACGCCGCTATGCGGGTCCCCAGGAAGCGTCCCCCTCCCCCTCTTTATCAGGGGAGAATTCTGAGCCGGATGTGGCCTCGGGTCTCAGGTGGTGTCAGTATTCTAACTGAGGGCGACCAGGGGCCAGCAGCTGCCACATAAAGGCAATTGTCGCTGGCATTCGCATGGAGTTGCAGCTGGATCAAAAAATTTGCCTCCTGCGTATGTGTGCGGATCTTTTGGGCCCCCGGGGCCCCCAAGAATGAATTTTTTCTTTTGACCGTCTCCTATTGTGAGTGGCAGCGCCTGCAGCGTTCCTCCTCACTGACAACACGCTTTGCGGTTCGCTATCCCTTTGAGGAGAGCTTCCAAACAAATGGGGATCACCCGTGGTGGATCCACCGATTGCACGCCTTACCAAGGCGACTACTATTCCTATGTTAGGTACCCCTTCCCTCTAGGATTCCGCTGAAAAAAAAAAATAAAAAAGACAGAGGCACTTTTGAAGTCCCTATTCTTGAACGCGGGCTCTGCTGTGCGACAGGCTCTGGCTTCGGCCATGACGGCACAGCATCTAGCTGTATGCATGGAAGAACTCGTAAGGACCTATTAGGCGGTCGCCTGATGGAGGTGCCGCAGAAGGCTGAGTTTACTCCAAGGGTTGTTAATACCTCTGTGAATGGATATTCTGACCTTGTTGTCCAGAATATCGATCTTGGCCGTCAGACTTCGGCGAATTCCTTGGGCCTACGGCCACACCACCCTGAATACGCCTGATCTCGTCTGATCTCTTGTGGCTTCGGGACTCGGTCCTAACTCAGGGGACGTCGTTCCTGCCCCTTCAGTGGATGATAATCACCACAGACGCCAGCCTGTCGGGCTGGGGTGGAGTCCTGGGACAGCTATCAGCCCAGGGCCGTTGGTCGGCCCAGGAGACTCGCCGGTCCATCAACGTGCTGGAGCTGAGCGCAATCAGACTGTGTCTTTTTCTTGGACAAGGAGATTGCAAGGCCGTCCGATCCGAATTCGGACAAATGCCACAGCAGTGGCGTATGTCAATCATCAGGGCGGCACGAGTAGCCCAGCAGCAGCTGCAGAGGCAGCGCGGATACTGCATTGGGCGGAACCTCACGTTCCGGCAATCTCAGCAATTTACATTCCAGGTGTGGAGAACTGGCAGGCGGACTTTCTCAGTCGCCAGAAGCTGGACCAGGGGGAGTGGTCCCTCCACCCGGAGGTGTTCATTCAGATTGCCACAGAGATCTTATGGCGTCCCGGTTCAATCACAAAGTGAGAACTTTTGTGTCCAGAACGAGGGACCCGTTGGCAGTGGCCACGGACGCTCTGGTGGCCCCCTGGAGCCATTATCGTCTCCTGTACGCCTTCCCTCCAATACGCCTGCTTCCGTGATCGGTTTGCAGAATTCTGCTGGAGGGGATACCGACTTTTCTGGTGGGCCCAGATTGGCCCGGCGCACCTGGTATGCCGACGTGGTGCACACGGTGGCAGACGCCCCTTGGCGGCTTCCGATGCGAGATGATCTTCAGTCTCAAGGACCCATATTGCACCCTGCTTTACCCTCGCTGGCTTTGACGGCTTGGCTATTGAGTCCCAGGTGCTGAGGGTTAGGGGAGTCGCCGACTCCGTAATCCCCACTCTGTTAAAAGCTCGCATGTGCACTTCTCGTAAGATTAACACTGCACCTGGAGGGCGTACATTGCTTGGTGCGAGGCGGAGGGTTGTAACCCTCGCTCTTAGGTCGTGACTAGGGTCCTGACCTCTTTGCAGCAGGGCCTGAACAAGAGCTTGGCTTTGAGTACTCTCAAGGGCTAGATCTCGACCTTAGTCATACTTTTCCAGAGACTTTTAACTTCGCACTCCCTGATTCGTACCTTTTGTACAAGGGGTGCGACATGTGGCGCCTCGGGTAAGATCTCCGATGGCTCCGTGGGTTCTGGATCTGGTGCTTTCGGTTCTTCAGAAACCACCTTATGAGAAGTTCAGGGAGATTTCCTTCTAACTCCTGTCGCAGCAGGTGGCATTCTTAGTCGCCATCACTTCTGCCAGACGGGTGTCGGAATTACCTGCATTTTCGTGCACGTCTCCTTACTTGGTAATGCATTGGGATAAGGCGGTCTTGCGACCCCCTCCTTCTTTTTTTTCTGAAGGTAGTATCTTCTTTTCATATTAATGAAGTCATTCTCCTGCCTTCGTTGTGCCCTCGTCGATTGCACCCAAAGGAGTTTGAGTTGCATGCCTTGGACGTGGTGAGGGCCTTAAGTGTGTACTTGGCTGCTACAGCTCCTTTTCGAGAAGCTGACGCCTTGTTTGTTCTGCCAGAGGGCCCGCGTAAAGGATTGGCGGCCCCTTCGGCTACGATTTCTCATTGGATTAGAAAAACGTGACTCGTGCGTATTCTGTTGGGGGCAAGGTTCCCCCTTTTCTGGTCACGGCTCACTCTACCCGGGCGGTTAGTACTTCCTGGGCCTTCAGACACCAGGCATCGGTGTTACAGGTGTGCAAAGCGGCCACTTGGGCCTCGGGTCACACATCACTAAGTTTTTTTATAAAGTTTGTGTTTGCATCTTTGGATGCTGCTTTTGGCTGCAAAGTCTTGCAGGCGGCAGTGTAGGCGCGACTGGCGCCTCCTCAGTTGGGTACTGTTGTTAGCGTTTACCCACCCCTCTTTTTTGACACAGCTTGGGGACGTCCCCACAAAGTCAATGAAGAGCTGCGTCTGTCAGTGAACGTAAGGAGAAAAAGGGATTTTATTAAAACTTACCGTAAAATCCTTTTCTCCGAGTTCACTGACGCAGCACCCACCCCTCTGGGCTCTGTTTCTATACGGCTTGTGTACGAACTGAAGAGCTATACTGTGAGGGGGTTTGATGTAGGAAGAGAGGACGGCCCCCAGGGGAGGGGGCCAGCTGATTCTTTTCCCTGCCTAGTTAACTCCTAGTGGGACGAACATAAAACCCCACAAAGTCAATGAAGAGCTGCGTCTGTCAGTGAACTTGGAGAAAAGGATTTTACGGTAAGTTTTAATAAAATCCCTTTTTTTTGCTTGCCACTTGGACTGATCTTTTGCCCTTCTACTTTAGTACACAGGGGTCTCACATATGTGAGGGGCTCCAGGAAAGCGAGTAGAGAAAACCAGTTTTCTCTTTCGTTCATTGGTTCATTCGTTCATGTGTGACCCTGGCGGCTTCCGCTACGCGAAAATCTGCTGTTGCAGGGGCCCATCCTGCACCCTGCTTTACACTCGCTGGATTTTACGGCCTGGCTATTGAATCCCAGGTATTGAGGGATAGGGGGGTCTCTGAGTCAGTGATCCCCACCATGCTCAAGGCACGTAAGTCCACGTCACGCAAGATCTATCACCGCATCTGGAAGGCTTATATTGCTTGGTGCGAGGCTGGGGGTTGGAACCCCCGTTCTTTTTCAGTGGCTCGTGTACCGGCCTTTCTTCAGCAGGGCCTGGATCAAAAACTGGCGTTGAGTACCTTCAAGGGACAGATTTCTGCCCTAGCGATTCTTTTCCAGTGTTCGTTAGCGACGCACTCTTTGATTCGTATGTTTGTACAGGGGGTACATCATGTGGCCCCTCAGGTGCGGTTGCCCCTGGCGCTGTGGGATCTGAACCTGGTACTTTCAGTACTGCAGAAGCCGCCATATGAGAAGATCAGAGACATTTCTTTGCTGTTGCTCTAGCAAAAGGTGGCCTTCTTGGTGGCCATCACATCCGCCAGGCGGGTGTCTGAGTTGGCGGCTTTGTCTTGTAGGTCTCCCTACTTGGTCCTGCATAAGGACAAGGCGGTGCTGCGCCCATCTCCTTTGTTTCTACCGAAGGTGGTTTCCTCTTTTCACATTAACGAGGACATTGTCCTTCCTAATTTGTGTCCGCGCCCGTCACATCCTAGGGAGGTTGCTTGGCACTCATTGGATGTGTTTAGGGCCTTGCAGGTGTGTGTGGTGGCGGATGGACCACGCAAAGCTCTGGCGGCCTTGTCAGCCACTATCTCGCATTGGATCAGACAGACTGTGACCCGTGCGTATGAGGTTCGGGGTCAAGAACCCCCTTTTCCGGTCACTGCTCATTCCACCAGGGCGATTAGTACTTCCTGGGCTTTCCGTCACCAAGCGTCGGTGTCTCAGGTGTGCAAGGCTGCCGCTTGGACCTCTGTGCACACCTTTGCTAAGTTTTACAAAGTTGATGTGTCAGCATCTGTGGATGCTGCTTTTGGCCGCAAAGGTTTGCAGGCGGCGGTGTAGGCGCGTCTGGCGCCTCCCAGAGAGTTTCCATTGGGTACGGTTGTTATTGTGTTACCCGCCCCTCTTTTGTTTGACACTGCTTTGGGACGTCCCCACATGTCAAGATTAAGAGGCTGCGTCCGTCAATGAATGAAAGAGAAAATAGGATTTTTTTGACTTACCGTAAAATTCTTTCATTGACACACGCAGCACCCACCTCTCTGTGTTCTGAGTTTGTACTGCTTGTTACGAACTGAAGTGCAAGCAGGGCGGAGGGGGTTATGTAGAGTGAGGACTGCCCCCTGGGAGGGGCTAGCTTGCTTTTTGTTTGAACTATGTTCTGCCTAGTCTACTCCTGGTAAAAGGTGCATACCCCACATGTCAAGATTAAGAGGCTGCGTCCCTCAATGAACTCAGAGAAAAGGAGTTTACGGTAGTCAAAAAATCCTATTTTTGGTTTTCTGTGTTCCCAGAACAGGGTCTAGTTTCCCGGAGAAGTAAAAGAGATTTGGGTGGGAGAAGCCTCTACCCCTGTCCCTAAGCTTGATGGTCCTACCTGCTGCCTAGACCAATACTTTGGCTGTGCTGACCATATAGCTGCCTGTAATGACCCAGGAATTTATGGACCATGTTTCTTCCTGCTGCCTGGACTAATACATTGGCTGTGTTAACCATATCTCTGCCTGTTGCCTCTACTGACTATGGACAGTATTTCTGCCTGGACATCTCTGCCTGCTACCTGGTCCAATGCTTTGGCTGTGCTGACAGGATCTTTGCCTGTACGAACTATGGACAGTATTCCTGCCTGCTGCCTGGATGATTGCTTTTGCTGTCGCTGACCACATCCCTGCCTGCTGCCTGGACCGATGCTGTCCTCTGTGGACCACTGCACTACTAAAACCACAGGTAATCTTTTGTTATTTGGTATGTACATGCTATGTGTTTAGAAACATGTAAAAAAAAAAAAAAATACGTTTTTAATTTTTTCCCCTCAAAAACTTGTGGAAAAAATGAACCGTTCAAAAGACTCAACTATGCCTCATAGCTTATACGTTGGGGTGTTGGCTTTCCAAATGGTGTCATTTAGTGGGCAGTTCTATTGTCCTGGTGCTCCAGGGCCTTCAAACGTGTAATAGGTAGTCAACAAGTTAGATGTGTAATTTATGCTCCTAGAACACTTGATAGTGCTCCCTGCATGTTGGGCCTCTCTATGTGGCCAGGCTGTGAAAATGTCCCACACATGTAGTATCGCCATACTCAGGAGGAGTAGTGGTAGAATGTGTTTTGGGGTGTAATTTGTGGTATGCATATGCCATGTGAGAGAAATAACCTGTTAAAATGACCATTTTGTGAAGAATAAAAAAATGAATTTTGCAAATATTTATGGGAAAATTAAACCGTGAAAAAACACCATGACTCTTACTAAATATCTTGTAATTTCTACTTGACAAAATGGGTCGTTTGGGGTGGTTATTTGTACTGTCCTGGCTTGTTAGTGTCTCAAGAAATGAGACGGTTGGTTCATCAGATGTGATCAATTTTCAGTGATTTGCACCATAGCTTGTAAACTCTAACTTTCACACCGCCTAAATTTCCACTAATTTGGGTTCTTTGTACCAAAGATATGTAGCAATATACATTTGGGCCCAAATTTATGAAGAAAAATTACTTTTTTGCTAAATTTTACAGTAGAAACTAGTTTGTTGGTTTTTTTCAGTTTTCTCTCTGATTGCAAAAAATAAAACAGCAGGGACTAAATATAATTTTGAAATCCATTTCCCATACCTGATTTTCTGTAGTGACCTTGGTCACCTTCACATATGTGGGTTTGGGTGACCCCTGGGGTGAACTCATTGCTATCCACTCTCTTCTGCTATTTGAACTGCAATTCTTTTGTGGCCGCCTGAACTTTTCTGGTCAGTATACAGCATCATTTCTAGATATATTCCACTGTGTATTATCCCATGGTCTCCTGAGGAAGTGACATATTGTGAAATGTGTTGAGACCTCTGTTATTTTTCTGCACGCTTTATACAGATGTAGAACCTCCTATTACTTAAGATCTGATTTCTGATATATTTTTTGTGATTTTTATTATATTTCATTATGTTAATTGGTAGTATTTTATATTCACAGGAGGTCTGGCCTGTCAGCAGTAGGACATAGCAGTTGATTTCTAGGGGATACCATGAATACACATCTTGCTATTTGGTTTTATTGGATGTTTCCTCCTTTTTTTGTGTTTTCATTTATAGTCTAGGCTGTGGTGGCAGTTTATATCATGTTGCATCTCTGTGAGATTAAAGTGGTTGTTAAGCCACTTGTATAAAAAGTTGTCATCCCCAATGTATTAGAACAAGAAGTTGCCCTGTGTCTGTGTTATAACATATATATTCTTACCTGCTTCTGATAATATGCCTTCTTACTATGATCAGCTGTTGTCTTTCTGCTCCTCTCTCAACTCAGAATTCCTGAGGGTGGGGCTGAGTACTGCTGCTGACATTAACTGGAGAGAGAGAGAGCGAGCAGTGCTGTGTTATCTATATAGATAAGCATATATATGATATAACACTGACACAGGGAACTTATTCTAATACTGTACAGAGGAAATAGGAGCTTTTAGAGTTAATTATGAGAGTAAGAGGGAGGAGGGGGAGCTGAAAGCAGGCATATGAGAGCTGGGAGTGGCAGACATGCACAGACCACGGGCTCTCAAAATCAACTATATGACAAGGGAAGTCACCACTCGGGGGGGGAGTTAAGACCTGGCATTATCACGCAGGTATTCTAGGGTATACAGAAGGACAAAAGGACCTAGGGGTCTTAGTAGATGACAGACTCAGCAATGGCAGGCAATGCCAAGCTGCTGCAAGCAAAGCCAACAGGATATTAGCATGCATTAAAAGGGGGATTAATTCCAGAGATAAAACTATAATTCTCCTACTCTGAGACTCTGGTCCGGGCGCACCTGGAGTATGCCGTCCAGTTCTGGTCACCAGTCCTCAGGAGTGATGTGCTGGAACTGGAAAGGGTTCAGAGAAGGGCAACAAAGCTGATTTAAAGGACTGTAGGACCTTAGTTATGAGGAAAGATTACAAGCACTGAACTTCTCTCTGGAAAAGAGACTCCTGAGAGGGGATATGATTTCAATGTACAAATACAGTACTGGTGACCCCACAATAGGGATAAAACTTTTCTGCACAAGGGAATATAAAAAGACACGCGGACATTCACTAAAATATAGAAGAAAGACGGTTTAACCTTAGACTGCATAAAGGGTTCTTTATGGTAAGAGCTGCGAGGATGTGGAATTCTTCCACAAGCAGTGGTTTCAGTGGGGAGCATAGATAATTTCAAAAAAATATTAGGCACCTAAACGACCACAACATACAGGGATATATAATATAATATAATGACACGAAAGCACACACACAGGTTGGTCTTGATGGACTTGTGTCTTTTTTCAACCTCTCAAACTATGTAATTTAAAAAGCAAAATCTCCATGCTGCTAATTGCATATTAAAGAGACAGGAGCAGCATTTTTTTTTTTTGGGTTAACAAACGCTTTAAGGCTGCATTCACACCATAGCGTAGTGTGTTTTGGACGTTTTTCAAGCTTTTTGTTGCGCATTTGCTAACACCCAAGTCGCGCTAATACGTGCGACTGGCGCTTTTCCATTGATCTCTATGGCAGTACAAATGTTCCAGAAACGCCGGAATATGCCCAATTCGCTCGTCAAAAATACCTCCGGGACTAGTTTGAGCTTGGGGCATTTGGCTCCACCATCTCCATAGGGAATCATTGATTTTTTTTTTCCCCCCTCCAGTGTTTTTTGTAGCTTCAGGCATATTCAAGCTACAAAACACTGAGGTGTGAATGGGCTCTTAGGAAATTTCATACTACTTGCAGGCTTCACTGAGCATGCAAAAAAAGTTTTCTAGATACAGCCAAGCATTGTAATTCACTTGTATTAAGGCCAGAATAAAAAATTCACTTTAAATTGCTTGTCAGAAGCATTTAAGAGGATGTTAATCAAATTTGACAGAAAAATGTTTGTTTGCAAAGCAGGTGTTTCTCTATGCAGAAGAGGGATAATACACCCTTAAGAATAAATGTGGTAAGCAATTTCCAATGTTACTATTTTCATGGCAAACCAAAATAGTGAAGAGGGTTTGTTATGACACAGAATGAGATTCTTGCACATGGCAACACAATGTGGCTTTACTGCTAATTACTTTAATAATGTCTGATCAAAATAAAAATCATGACTGGCGTATGGCTGATGCTGCCACGGGCCCACTACTAATGCACCTCTTATTTCTTAAGCTATACCTTCTAAAAGAAAATACACAAAACCCTTTCTTTTGGATTTAAATGGCCATAGCACCCCTTTTATTAAACAACCTTAACAATTATTACAAAAACCTATTCCATTCTTGTAACGTGAACAATTTCTCAACTTCACTATCTGAATATGTCTCAGGTCAATGAAGGAAGGATTACTATCGCATCGGCTGCACCCCAACCGCTTAAGAATCCTGGCTCTTAGCCACGGTTCCACTTGACTTCACTTATCACCCGATGCAGCCCGATGACTGATAGCCCAACTTCCTTAGTAGGAAGGTACCCATACCAAGATGGGCCCAACCCATTCCATTCCATTTACTATAGTTATAATACACATTCCGACCTTCAAAAACCTGAGACCCTGCCACAGACCTCCATTAGTGAAACTTCACGTGTGGGTGGCCCGCCACAGCCGTACAGCCCGTTGAAGCACCTCTTGCAATCTCAGGAACCACATGTCTCTACCTACAGCAAACAAATGCACTCCACCACCCCTCAGATAAATCCTGTTGTCTCCTTCCAACGCAACATGGTGAACAGCCAACCCTCCATTGCGAACAAAGAACTTGGCCACCTCCCTATTCACCTTTACCCTGGCTTTATTAAGCCAATCTACTGACCAGGCCATACGCCAAGATGCTCAGCCAGTGATGCCTGACCAAATGATCACGGTTTCCGGGAAGGATGACCTTATGCGGAGAAACTCCCACTTAAAGTTCCGGATAATCTCTCTAGAGGCCCTCAAGTTGAGGTCATTACCTCCGATATGCAATAACAGCACATCCGGTTGCCTAGCTAATCTTGCACATTGCTGTATTTCTGGCAACACTCTGGACCACAGCATCCCCGTCACACCGATCCACCGATTCACTATGGGGGAAACCAAGCTACCTACCCTCAAGCCTAACTACCACCCTCTTAGCTCTCCAATGAACATAAGAATGGCCCAGGATCCACATCAGGCAAACTGGATCTGAAAAACACAAAAAGTAACAAAAAGCAATAAACACCCACCCGACTCAATCCCAAACCCCACACAAATCCCTCCACAGCTTTACAAGCAACACCAACTCAACATAACATACAAGCAACATCGGACAAAAAAAAACACACCTTGTCCCTCTTCTTTTTCTTCCTCCTCCTTTCTTCTTTTTCTTCTTTCTTCCTTTTTTCCTTCCTCTTCTTTTTTCTTTTTCATAATCGCTAGCTCAACTCCACCAAAAGATGGACGAAGTACTAAAGCAGCTGTGGCGTACGTACAAACAAAAACATTGGGACTCCCAACAACCAATCCACCGAATTATCTGGTCGCTCAAACCCCAGCGAGCTGCCTCAGTGGCCACCCCAATTGGAAAGGAATGTGAGGAATACTCCAGGCGAGAATCCCTCCCACAACAAACCTTTCCAGAAAACCGTAATAAACTGATACCTAGATAAAGCTGACCAATCCTCATGAATCAAGAAAGGCCTAGCTGGCAGTACTAGGTGCCAAGCCTTCACCACAGCGACCGGGCAGAATGAAAAACCCGGCACCTTGCCATGTTCCACCTTAGTTCCCCGCCCAACCTGATCGGTTTTCGATTGTTGAATATGCAAAGACACCGTCTCCCCTTGAGTCACCACATCGGACACCTCCAGGCCACTGGCCACCGACCTGGAAGGACTAACCAATTCCCCCACCCGCAAGGCTCCAAAAAAGGCCAAAGCAAGAGCCGTCCGAAATAACAACTTCAAACGTAGTATTACAGACATGAAGAACATCAGACAGCACCCCTAGGATCCCAAAGGAAACAGGATGACGTGCCCCCTCCGGTAACCCCTTAGGGCCATGCGAACCACAATGGACTTGACAAAAAAGCTAGACCAGCCATCTTTCGCCCAATGGAAGCAGCAGACACCCCTTCCGTGCAATTTTCGCTACAAAATTTAATAAAACCTGTAACCTATCCTCATCCCCAAAGCAACCCCCTACCATACTCACCAGGGCATGCCACTCCTCATATGCACACTACTTAGCTTCCGCTAATGAACACTTGACGAGGGCAGTTATGGTGGCAAAACGAGGTCCCACAAGTGATTGGGGTATGGGATTCCCAGCTGCTCTGCCGCAGGTGCCAACTGACAGAATCTGTCCCACTGTAATCGAGACATTGCATCAGCCACGTTATTCTCAACTCCCGGGACATGTACAGCAAACAAAAATATTCAAACACCACAAAACCAAATGACGCATCAAGCGGAGCACCGGGGGGAGGGGGGTGTGAAGCCGACAATGAATTAATTGCATGTACCACACTCGTTATCACAGTGGAAACAAACACGGCGATTCTGGAATTCCGCCCCACACAAGACAATGGGCAGCACAATTGGAAATAATTCCAATAACGCCAAATTCCTCAAAAGATCAATAAGATAGTCAATAACATAAGACAGGACCGGTCTCCAGGCGGGCCTATGATAAAAAAAATCATCCAAATAATGTATAATTGACTTATGGCCCGACAAATCTTTGACTACCCATTCCAAAAAAGAACTGAAAATTTCGAAATGGGAACATATCGCACAACCCATAGGGAGGCATCAATCCACAAATTATTCACCACCCCATTTACAACCCAACAGGTGAACACTGTCCGGGTGAACTGGCAAAAGGTGAAAAGCTGACTCAATGTCAGTTTTAGCCAAGAGCGCCCCCTCTCCAAACTTCCTAACCCATGCCACTGCATCATCAAAAGACGCGTACGACACGGTACACAATGAGGGATCAATTACATCATTAACGGATCCGCCTTTTGGGTGTGAAAGGTGATGGATCAAAAGGAACTGGTTCGGTTCCCGCTGGGGACTACCCCCAAAAGAGAAACCACAAAGCCATCAACCGGTGGGGCCGAAAACAGACCCGCCATCCTACCCAAAGCCACCTCCTTCCGCAGATTCCCTGAAACCACTTCTGGATGCGTGTAGGCCAACTGCAAGTTAACCAAAGCCGGAGGGATACTGGATAAATAACTATGAATCTTAAAACCCAACCATAACACTCTAGCAGTTGCGTCTTTTTGGATACCTACTTAGGTACGGTGCCAGCTTTTCCACGCTCACTGGTGTCCTCCCTTTTTCCAGTGTCGACCGATTTCTTTCTATTTTTGAAGCACGGGACAGGGGATGTGAACCTCTGCAACCAGAGCATTCGTGGTGGAAACGACATGATCCTCTGAACTTAAAGGCACCCTTTGTTAAATTGCCAGCAGAACCCCTTCTGTTTACTGGCCGATGGTGATGAGGTAGCGGCACCCCCGGCCCCCTCCCTCCCCAAGAAAGAGGGAAGGAGCGACCCTGGCTTGCGTCATAAGCTTCATCCACAAACCTATGTCTTTGTGGTCCCACCTCAAAGACGGTTGCACCACCTTTCATTGTAGGAACTGCTCATCGTAGCACAGCCACGCCCCAAACACCCTTTGGGTCTCACTGATGGAGTCCAATTAGCAGAATAGTGCAGAGCAGTTCTCCGGCACCTTTTCCCCTATAGCACTGGCCAGAATATTAAACGCCTGGAGCCAGTTGGTAAATGCCCGCGGAATAAGTCTATAACGCTGCTTCTCTTTTTGCTTTCGTCGGGCTTAAACTTATCCTTGTTAAACTTTCCAACGGCAGCAGGGAGAAAATATCCACGTATTCCCCCTTCCAAATTTTTTCCATAGTTTCCGCTTTAAGATGGTCTGTCAGGGGACCCTCAAAACACCTCACAGCGCGCAGTATCCACCAGCCGTACCCTGTCGGAGGCCAACTCCCCCATAGGTGCCGACCCTTTTTCTGTACTCACCTGTCCGGTCCCCTAAGTTATGGAGAGAGCCCGCCCGTTGGGTCCACGTGATCCAATACAGCTGCCGGCCGCGCAATTGCAGACGGAGCCCATCGCAGCTCTGGTGTTCCAGTGGCGGCCGCTCCTGCGTCTCGCGCTGTCACCCAAGCAGCCAATGGCGACACCACGGGTGCTAGGGAACCCGCCACAGGCCCCCTTCCCATCAGGTCCCTACAACCCACAATCAGTGCCAACAATAAATTGGGGAGCTTCTACAGACCCTGGGCCACCTGGCACCCCAACACTCCCTGGTACCCCCAAACAGGTGTCCAAGAGCTCCTGCCGCAAGATATGGTGTAGTTACCAGCCCACCTGATCCCCAGAGGACAACACAGGAGTGACAGTTGCAAAGGAGAAGGACAAGACCCACACAGACTTACCAGGCTGCTGCGGGGAAGCCGACCGACCAGCCATGGCCCCGGATCCCCGATGATCACCACCACCATCAACCCCCGCCGGACCATCCATGGGCTCTTCCCCCTCCTCAGAGTCTGAGAACTTTCCCTCTGATCGCTGCTTCACAGCCAGGACGGGTGCCGCTAAAGAGGTAGGGGCCAGGCGCATGGCGATGACATCATCCACCACTGCCGCCCGCTCAGTGCAGCCGGAACCACGTGGTCTTCCCTGCCAGACACTCTGCCCTGGACTAGGCCCAGATGCCGCCCGCCGAATGCGGCCATCACTCCCGGGACCTCCACTTCTGATTCTGGTGGCCATCCTCGAAGCAGGGCCCACGCTAGCCGAATCTGTCCTCCCACGCCGGGCCGCGGGCAGTGGAGGGCCTCGCCTGGCTGACCGCAAGGTCGCGATCCCCGGTGAAGGAAGCCTGGAGGGAGAGGCCGAAGGAACTCTCCTGGCCAGGGCCTGCTAATGCTGGGGATTCCTCCCAGACCCGCCGGCGGGAAGAGGTGCAGATCTCTTCGCCTTTTGGAGCTGAAGGGTCCCAAATCTGGCTCCCTGAGCGGTGACTCACCCGGGAGTTCGATGCCGGGCTGAAGCACGCAGGAGGCCGTGACCACCTCGCACATGACACAGGGGGAGCAGGCGAAACGGGTGTCTGCCCCGACCACCCCCCCCAAAACACCATTCAATGCAACCACTGGGGGCAATTCACCAGCGCAGCAGGCCGCAGTTGCTGTAGGATCCTATCCACATCCTCCATGCTTTTTTGGGAAAGTGCAGCAGCCCCCAGGTTAAAAAACTTCTGACGCTGCCAGGCTCTGCACTAACTACCCCCCCCCCCCACAGCTCCACCCTAGCCCAGATCCCCCAGGCCACACCTAGCCACACCCTAACCCCATACCTAGCCACACCCTAACCCCATTATTTGCCCAATTGGCTGGACTCCTAAACCCAATGTAATTACAAGACCACCCCCGTTCTAGCCTGCCCAGCAACCCAGTCATGCTGGCCCTGCACTTATATTGCACTCCAGTTCCAGACTTGTCCTTAAAAGTACTTGCACAACTTTGCATACTTTCTTTTCAGTGAGAGATTGGTTGGTATGAAAATACAGTAAAGCACATACTCCTAAACTATGGGTCTGTGCCCTTACTTGCTACCACATCATGCTGTCTGCTATCTGTACTTGTACAGGATCTATAAAAGCATAGTTTAGTTATCAAGACTTGTTCAAACCTGACATTAGGAGGAAAACAGACTTTTTCAACTTTTGACATCATCTTTGTGTGTTCTTATATAACTATGTATGCAGTTGGCTTTTGCCAGTTTACCAAAACATGCCATCTCTGCTAAATTTGAGCTGGACATTTGGACATATGTGGCCACAAAAGAGTTAAAGTAGACATGAACCATAAAAAATGAAGGGATAAAGACTTTTAAGATGTGGATAAGAGAGGGAAAGAGTTTAGAACCTCTGTCAGGTTCTGTTGCTGTCTGTGTCACGTTCACTAGTTACATAGTTTGTGTGGTTGAAAAAAGACTGGTTTCAAAGGTCACCAGCACTGTGGGGTACTTCTTACAGTCACCATGCACACATACCACTCCTACCTGATGCTGGGTCAGCTGTTCAGGGTCCACCAGTCGGGTATGGACCAGGGTGACCAGACTTCCAGTGTCCAGGAGGGCATGTACACTTTTTTCCCCCCTTATCTTTACCACAGAGCTTGCATGTCCGGATCAGCGACCAGGCCTGGACGAGCAAACGGGGACATGCATCAAACTACGTCACAATCCATAGGCTCAGCGTTCAAGGGACACTTGGCAGCAATGTGCCCCCACTCACTGCACTGCCAACACTGGGGATGCCCATGGGTTTCTCTGGGGCTTCCCCGATGGGGTCTTTCAACAGGGGGTGATGCTCTGAGCACTCACTGGCCTTTCAGGACTTCCTCTTTTTGGCTTTTCCAACGGTGTTACTGAAGTTGACCGGGCGGCCACAGGAGGGGGTCTTTTGACCATCAGGGATTGTGAAGCTGCAGATCCAGCGACCAGGTCCTCTGTAGCTAAGTAGCGTTCCACCAGCTCAGCCAGAACGTCCTTTGAATTTGGATCAGATTACCTCACCCATCTCTGCAACTCAGGAGGTAGAGCTCTCAGGAACCGGTCCATTGCAATTCTTTCCACTATTTGGGGCCCTGTGAGTATCTCAGGCTGCAGCCACCGTTTGGCCAGGTTGATTAGGTCATAAATTTGGGAGCTGGGGGATCCCTCTGCCTTGAAACTCCAGCTGTGTACTCGTGCTCTTACTGCCGTGGTAACTCCCAGACGTCGCAAGATCTCAGCCTTTAGTTTGTCATAATCTCGGGCATCTTCAGCGGACAAGTCAAAGTATGCCTTTTGGGAGTCGCCTGCTAACAGTGGGGCCACCAGTGCAGCTAAGCGGTCTTTAGGCCAGGCCTGCCCCTCTGCAGTTCTTTCAAATGTACATAGGAAGGCCTCCACATCATCCTGTAATGTCATTTTTTGTAGAAGGTGACTTTTGGTGCCTGGCAGCGTGTCACCAGGGGACCCTGTGGAGACATTTGCAGTCTGGGCTGGCATCCGCTGGAGTACTTCTGCTAAGTAAGGCCTGTTGGTCTTTCTCAGCTGCCTGAGCCGAAGCAGCCACTTGAGCCCCAGTTGCCTGTGCCGGAGCAGCCATAGCTTGCTGGTTGGCTGCTTGGGCTTGCTCCTGCTGAGCCGTGAACAGTCTATCAGTTTCTTGATGTGCAGAAGTAGCTTGCTTATAAGCCTGTTGCTGTGCGTCATTACTCTGGAGCAAGACTTTTACCAAGTCCGTCATGCTGCAAACTCACACTTCCACTGCAGTACACTGTGCCTTTAAGCGATGTATACTCACTGCTGTCCTTTTAGCACCACTAACACAACGTTCACACAGCTTATTTCAATGTAGTCTTTTAGGCCTCATACACACGGACGTTTTTTGACGCTGGCGTTTTCTGGCGTTTTTTGCAGCTCTCCATGTTAGTCAATGGCCCCATAAAAACGTCGGCGTTTTTGAGCTGTAGGTGGCGTCGGCGTTAGTGAGCTGAAAGTAGAACCCATGGCCATCGCGTTCTGAGGCTGTAACATTTTGACATTTTTTTGACGCCAACAAACGCCACCTAATATTATACCGGCGTTTTCCAGCGTTTTTTGACGCCAACGTTTTTAGGTTGAAAAATAGCAGAGGGATGATTTCTGTTACAAAACGCCTATTGACGCAGACGCTCTCTAACGCTCAAAAATGCCAATGCATAACGCCGAAAAACGTCGCCTTTTTTTCCTTGACGTCGGACCCGACGTTTTGTTTATTTTTTTAGATACGCCGTGTGTATGAGGCCTTAACAGGTATACAATGTAGCCAGCAAACTTGCCTTTCAGCGTGGATCAGTAGAGGGCTTGCACGCATCCAGGGCCGGCTCTACCACTAGGCGGAGTAGGCGGCCGCCTAGGGCGCACTGCCGCCTAGGGGCGCCTGGCCACTGTTGATCAGTCACTGGCTGCTGTGCATTGACTCATGTAAAAACTGACGCTGTCTGACTGAGATAATGAGATTGTATTATCACATGCCCTTTGCAAATGTATATAGAAATAGTGACTAATCTGCCAAATACCCCCCCTCCGCCCCCCACCACCAGTGAGGCTGTATTTGATGGGCACAGGTGAAGCTGTATTTGATGGGCACAGGTGAGGCTGTATTGATTGGCGCCGGTGAAGCTGTATTTGATAGGCGCTGGTGAGACTGCATTTGATTGGCGCTGATCAGGCTGGGCAGGGGAAAGGGGTGGATTCAGGGGTGGAGCCAAGGGGCGGCAAAATGAGGTTTCGTCTAGGGTGTCAAAAATCCTTGCACCAGCCCTGCACGCATACATTTCCACCAATTGTGGGCGATTAGATTCAAGTGGATACAAAAATTATGTAATTTTCTCGGTCTGCCTTTAAAAATCCCAAATAAAAGGGGGTATAAATATATAATTAGTGATGTCGGCAGTAGGGTTTGTTTAAACCCAGGTGGTAAAATTCAATGTTTAAGCTTCAAGTGGAGAGGTTCTCCAAACATGTAATCCAGCCATATGTCAGGTTAAGGGCTTGCTGCCCATGTTCATTCAGCAAATAAGGATAACAGAAAAACCATCCAAAAACCAAAAGTCCATTAAATAAATATAATCCTCCTGACTAACAGACCTCATTGGGTCTGCTTCAGTCCTGCAGGCATGTTCACTCACAGCCTGCTCCTCTCTCAGCAACACCCCTGATTACCCCCGTGTCAAGCAAAATTATACCCCAGCTGGGGAGCAAGGTGTGACCAATACTTAACCTCTTGCTGCCTACAGACACCCATTTACCTTAAGAATCTCAAGATTTTATGTGGCAGATATACTCCAACTGACATGGGCTGTTTGTCACTGTGTGTGTGTGTGTGTGTGTGTGTGTGTGTGTGTGTGTTTTTTTTTTTGTCATCCCCAAAAAAACAAAACCACAATTGATAAATTAATGGAATGGTGCTTTCTCCTATCGTTTACTGACAGACGCAGCTCTCCATTACGTGTGGGGTTTATGCTGGTCTCACTAGGAGTTAACTAGGCAGGGAAAAGAAACAGCTGGCCCCTCCCATGGGGGCTGTCCTCTCTTCCCACATAAACCACCTCATAGCTTAGCTCTTCAGTTTCAATGCCTAGTTTGCAAGGAGTTGACCTGGCTTCCCTTCAGGGGAATTGCGGTCCTGTTTGTGACCGTTTTTTTATTTAACCGCCTCAGGACCGCCCACCGTCAAATGACGGCGGAGCGGTCCTGCTCTTCCAGCGGGTGGACGTCATATGACGTCCTCCCTTTAAGCCGGGATTGCGCGCCCCTTCGGTCCAGTTGAGGAACGTTTGATCCGTAACTTTGACTTCTCGATTCGATACTCCACCAAATACACCCTTCTCTCCTGTCGGGGGTACCCTCCCCGGTCGACAAAGAAAAGGGACGGATCAATTGAGGATCACTCTGGTCGTATTTGGGGTGTGCATTACCTCTCGACGCAGACAGTCATTTGCTATCCTCTTTCGTGGTAAGGTAATTAAATAGTTAACACCAAAACAAAAAAACCCCTACTGTTTTTTTTTTTGTGTGTGTGTGTGTGTGTGTGTGTGTGTGTGTGTGTGTCCAAAACAAAAAAACCCCTACTGTTTTTTTTTTTGTGTGTGTGTGTGTGTGTGTGTGTGTGTGTGCAAAACAAAAAAACCCCTACTGTTTTTTTTTTTGTGTGTGTGTGTGTGTGTGTGTGTGTGTGTG
>BLSH010018283.1:382784-394941 GCA_018402905.1 Glandirana rugosa | reverse complement strand
GGCATGCCAATTGTGGCATGTCGGGGTGTCGCCTCCCCTTAAAGCGGAAGCTCCACTTTTGGGTGGAACTCAAACTTTTAAACCCATTTTACTCTTACGTTCACTGACAGGCACAGCTCTTCTTATGACACATGAGGTTATGCTCATATCACTAGGAGTAGACTAGGCAAAAATAAAACAAAAGCATAGGTTGGCCCCACCCAGGGGGCCGTCCTCACCTTAGCATATAATCCCCCTGCTCTGCATAGCACATCAGTTTTTATTGCCTAGTGCAAGGAGTGGACCTGGTTCCCTATGGGATCTGCGGTCTCCTGAAGGTTTTTTCTGATGAAGACTGCTATCAAGAAGCCGACTGGCGGTATAAAGGATAACTAGAATCCAAAAACTTTCCCCAGTCCGGCCAACATCTATGCGAGCTACCCTTAGCGGGGGCACGCCGCATAGCGCCCGTTCCGTGCGGGCGGCCAGTGGCTGATCCCACTAGAGCCCAGTGACTGGTTCTGTTCCCGTCCAGGGGCCTGGCCAGCAGCATGCCTCTCCGTGGGGAGGTAAGTCTGCTCCGGGTGGCTACCCGCTGCGCCCGTCGGATCGGTGAGTAGATCCCTCTTCTGCATTAGGGCGTGGATAGTGGGCACCTGGGCAGCTTCTAAGGTAGCCGGCCGGTGGGGGCCTACTCCCCCCCCCCCCCCCCCCCCGCATTACCGCACCCCGCACTGACCGTTAGGAGACTGCATATGGCGGTTCGCTGCCATTCGGTGTGGATCACCGTTCGTTCGTACGCCGACCGCGCCATTTTGCTGTAAGCTCGGCTTGTGTTGATGGCAGCAGCCATTGTTTGGTAGACCATGCGGTTTTCAGCCTGTCCTCTGGCGGCCCCAGTGGTCGTTCTCTGTATTACAGGAAGTGATAAAAACAGCAGAAGCACTTCCGTTTTTGCTTGGACAAGCGTGGCTGACAGACGGCGGTGCAGGCTCTTGAAGTGCAGTGGATTTTTGGCATTGCTCATTCCAGTCACAGTGCTGAGGCATTTAAAACAGCAAGTATAGCTGGCTCTCCCTGGGTGCTGTTAGCGGTGGGTGCAATCCTTCCGGGTCTCCCTGGCTGATTGGTGGGGTAGAGGTGGTGGTCATACAGTGGGGGTGCCAGAAGTCTGGGATGTCAGAGGCAGTGCTATGGCAGGGGTACCTGCGGAGCAACAATCCACCCTGGGAACCTTGGTGTCCTTGGAACAGCTGAGGGCGGTATTTGGGGAGTTCTTTCCCCGGGCGGGGGACCCGATTCCGGGGGGCCCCAAAAAACGCCCGCCCCCCCGTCATTCTTCGGGGGAGGATTCGTAACCAGAGAGTGCCTCGGTGGTCACGGGAACCCCCGTGGACTTGTCAGAGGGTGAACTGATACCCTCAGACGGCGAAGGTGATCAGGAGGCTCCATTTTCGCGCGACAAAGCGATAGTGGCCGATTTGATCACTGATATCCGCGACTCCATGCGACTTAACCAAGCAGGGGAGTTGCTTGAGTCCACATATATTTGTGGATCGCTTAAGCCCTCTAGCTCCCCTAGGGCCTACCCTTATGATCAGGTGTTTGAACAGGCGGTGTTCAAGGAATGGCTACGGCCGCAAAATTCCTTTGCTTTACCCAAAAGCTTTGCTGTTCGCTACCCCTTTGAGGATAGCTTTACTAAGAGATGGGCTTCCCCAGCAGTGGACCCACCGGTGGCCCGTCTGAATAAGGCATTCCCTTGGAGGGGTCTCCGTCTTTTAAAGAGGCGGCCGTTCGCCGCACAGAAGCAGTGTCTAAGGCACTGTTCTTGTTGGCTGGGTCAGCCATGCGGCCAGCTCTGGCGGCTGCTATGGTGGCGTAATCTCTACACGAGCACGCTGCCACGCTACACTCCGGTTTAACTTGTGAGGGTGCACAGGCTGAGGTGCAACGTGCACAACACTTGGAAGAAGGTCTCCGCTACATATGCGATGCGGCCTTGGACCTGCTTTCCATACTGTCAAAAATATCTGTTTTTGCAATTATCAGGCGGGTGCTGTGGCTCCGCTCTTGGTCGTGCGACCAGGCTTCGAAGAAAGCTCTTACAGATCTTCCCTTTCAGGGAGGGCATCTGTTTGGCCCACAGTTGGATGAAATCATTAAGGATTTCATGGGAGGGAAGAGTACTTTCCTTCCAGAGCCAAAACGGCGGGATTTTCACCGTAGGCAGGGCCCTGTTTCTTCAGGTCAGAAGAAGTTTTTTCGTGCACCCGGCTCAGCGGGTAAGGGCTTAAAGTCCGGTAAGGCTTCCGCTGGGTCCAGTAAAAAACCCTGGCAACATAAGTCCGAAAAAACGAAGGGTAAGTCAACCTCTGCATGTTGGGTTGCCCCCGCCCGACTCACGGGTGGGGGGGGGCGGTTGCTGGGGTTCGCAGACAGATGGGCTGCCCGCATCACCGATCGGTGGTTGCTGGAGGTGGTGTCCTCCAGGTACAGGATAGAGTTCATCTTTCTACCCCCAGAAAGGTTCTTCCCTTCGAACTTAAAACTCCCTCAGGGGCGTCGGAAGGTGCTTCTGGGCGCCGTTTGGGCACTTGCCGGACAGGGGGTGATTGTACCTGTACCCGCGGTGGAAAGATTTCACAGGTTTTACTCAAACCTCTTTGTGGTGCCCAAGAAGGGCGGTGTCAGGCCAGTTCTGGACCTGAAGGCATTAAACTGCTTTGTAAAGACAGAGATTGAGGATAGTGTCCATCCGCTCGGTCGTCCCCGCCCTGCACCAAGGGGAACTCATGGCGTCCCTGGATATCAGGGACGCGTATCTTCACTTTCCAGTTTGTCACAGTCACCAGCATTTTCTACGCTTCGCAGTGGGAGATCTGCATTACCAGTTTGTGGCACTTCCCTTCGGGCTGGCTTCATCTCCCCGAGTGTTCACCAAGGTGGTGGCCCCGATGCTGGCACTGTTGAGACAGAGAGGTATCGCGGTGGTGGCGTACCTCGACGATTTACTCCTGAGAGCAGAGTCAGCTGTGGCTCTGGAGGAGAACGTGATAATCACGGTGTCCACGTTAAAAGAATTGGGTTGGCTGATCAACCTGCAGAAGTCATCATTGACTCCATCCAACCGGCTGGAATACCTGGGTCTGATTCTGGACACGGTGCAAGCAAGGGTGTTTTTACCACCGAGCAAGCTCCTGACATTACAGGCAGCAGTGCGAACCTTGTTATCACGCCAGTGGTCCTCCTTACAGTTCTGTATGTGAGTGTTGGGGCTCATGGTGTCAGCTTTCGAAGCGATACCTTATGCCCAGGGTCACACTCGGCTCCTGCAGAAGGCGATTTTGTCGCAATGGGACAAATCTCCCCTATCCCTAGACAGACTGATCAGGTTGGATCATCAGTCTCAAGGATCCTTGATTTGGTGGATTCGGGCTCCAGCCCTAAAGTTGGGAAAATGTTTTCTCCTCCTCAATTGGTCGATGGTAACGACGGATGCCAGCCTGTCGGGCTGGGGAGGGGTCCTGGGGCAGTTCTCTGCCCAGGGTTGTTGGTCAGTTCAGGAAGTTTGCCTTCCGATAAATGTACTGGAACTGGAAGGCTTTGTCTGTCCCATTGGTCGGCGAGGCTGCGAGGCCTCCCTGTCCGGGTTCAGTCGGACAATGCCACGGCTGTGGCATATGTGAACCATCCGGGTGGAACGAGATGCTCGGCAGCAGCCGCGGAGGTGGCTCTGATGCTTCGGTGGGCAGAACTTCACGTGCCAGCTCTCTGCAATCTACATTCCAGGCCTGGAAAACTGGCAGGCAGACTTTCTCAGCCGCCGGACTCTGGATCAGGGGGAGTTGTCCCTACATCCAGAAGTGTTCCGCCAGATTTGCCTCAAGTGGGGCACACCAGAGGTGGACCTCATGGCCTTCATGTTCAATCACAAGGTACAGACCTTTGTGTGCAGAACAAGAGATCCGTTGGCGGTCGCCTCGGACGCACTGGTAGCACCCTGGGGTTGGTATCGGCTACTGTACATCTTTCCTCGCCTAAAGCTTCTGCCGCGGGTTCTGCGCAGGATAGAAGCAGAGGGAATGCAGACAATCCTGGTAGCTCCGGATTGGCCTCGGCGTTCTTGGTATGCTGACGTGGTGCAGATGGTGACAGATGTTCCGTGGCGTCTTCCGCTTCGCGGAGACCTACTGTCTCGGGGGCCCATCTTGCACCCTCCTTTACCCTCGCTGGCTTTGACGGCTTGGCTATTGAGTCCCAGGTGTTGAGGGATAGGGGTGTCTCGGACTCCATGATCGCTACTATGATTGAAGCTCGTAAGGGTACTTCACGTAAGATTTATCATAGGACCTGGAAGGCCTATATTGCCTGGTGCGAGACAGGGGGTTGGAACCCCTGCTCTTATACAGTGTTCAGAGTACTGACTTTTTTACAGCAGGGACTGGACAAGAACCTGGCGTTAAGTACGCTTAAGGGTCAGATTTCGGCCCTGGCGGTTCTTTTTCAACGGCCCTTGGCGTCACATTCATTGATCCGTATGTTTGTACAGGGTGTATGTCATGTGGCTCCTCAGATACAGTCGCCTCTGGCGGCGTGGGATTTGAATCTGGTGCTTTCTGTGCTGCAGAAGCCACCAGATGAAAAGATCAGGGACATTCCCTTGCGACTGTTGTCGCAGAAAGTGGCCTTTCTGGTGGCTGTTACATCCGCTAGGCGGGTGTCTGAGTTGGCAGCATTATCCTGCAAGTCACCTTACTTGGTCCTTCATAAGGACAAAGTGGTTTTGCGACCTTCCCCTTCGTTTCTTCTGAAGGTGGTTTCTTTTCATTTGAATGAGGATATTGTTCTTCCCTCATTGTGCCCGCACCCGTTGCATCCCAAGGAATTTGAACTGCATTTGTTGGATGTAGTGAGGGCTTTGCGGGTGTATTTGATTCCTACAGCTTCTTTTCGGAAGATGATTCTTTATTTGTGCTGACGGAAGGGTCACGCAAAGGCATGGCGGCCTCGTCCGCTACCATTTCTCATTGGATAAGGAAGACCATGACTCATGCATATGAGGTTCGGGGCAAGGTTCCCCCATTTCCAGTCACTGCTCATTCCACCAGGGCAGTTAGTACTTCCTGGGCATTAAAACACCAGGCCTTGGTATATTAGGTGTGCAAAGCGGCTACTTGGGCCTCAGTGCACACGTTTACTAAGTTTTATAAGATTGATGTTTCAGCATCTGCGGATGCTGCCTTTGGCCGCAAAGTATTAAAAGCGGCAGTTTAGGCGCAGATGGCGCCGCCTGAGAGGGCTTTTTTGTTGGGTACTGATATAGTTTGCCCACCCCTCTTGATTGGCACAGCTTTGGGACATCCCCATGTGTCATAAGAAGAGCTGTGTCTGTCAGTGAACGTAAGAGTAAAAGGGATTTTATTATAACTTACCGTAAAATCCTTTTCTCTGAGTTCACTAACAGACGCAGCACCCACCCCTCTGTGGAGTTTGTACGGCTTGTTACGAACAAATGTGCTATGCAGAGCATGGGGATTATATGCGAAGGTGAGGACGGCCACCTGGGAGGGGCCAACCTATGCTTTTGTTTTATTTTTGCCTAGTCTACTCCTAGTGATATGAGCATAACGCCATGTGTCATAAGAAGAGCTGCGTCTGTCAGTGAACGCAGAGAAAAGGATTTTATCGTAAGTTATAATAAAATCCCTTTTTTATTAAATGGGTGACCTAAAATAGTGTGTGGAAGACTTCCCACTGATACGAGGGCATTTTCTACTTGCACCCTCCAAAGTCTGAAGGACCGTAAACTAGCCTTTGTTTAGGAAGTTGGTTGACCCCTGCTCTAGTCAACAACATTGCACAGGGAGTCCTAGTGTCGTTATTGTTTGACGCATTGCAGGGGAAATGTTGAAAGTTTTTTGACTTGCGTATGAGATTAGTGGTTTCACAGATCTCCAGCATGCTGCCAGCGCATAAGACTTTATTAATGGCTGCAGCACTAATAAAAATCTGCTACACCCTTCTCTTTCGGGCATCCTGACTTGTATACATTTAATATAAAAAACGTTGTTTCAATTTGCCTCTATGCAAATCTATGCAGGTCAAAGCAATAGGTTCACTATAATGCAGACCTTCACATCAGAATGTTTTTTACTCTTCCGTTCACTGACAGACGCAGCCTTCTTATGACACGTGGGGTTATGCTCATATCACTAGGAGTAGACTAGGCAAAAACAAACAAAAGCATAGGCTGGCCCCTCCTAAGGGGCTGTCCTCACCTTAGCATATAATCCCCCTGCTCTGCATAGCACACCAGTTTTTAATTGCCTAGTGCAAGGAGTAGACCTGGTTCCCTATGGGATCTGCGGTCTCCTGAAGAGTGTTTCTGATGAAGACTGCTATCAAGAAGCCGGCTGGTGGTATAGAGGATATCTCGAATCCAAAACTTTCCCCAGTCCGGCCGACACTATGCGAGCTACCCTTAGCGTGGGCCCGCCGCATAGCGCCTGTTCCGTGCGGGCGGCCAGTGGCTAAAACCCACTAGAGCCCAGTGACTGGTTCGCCTGTCCAGAGGCCTGGCCAGCAGCATGTCTCTCTATGGGGAGGTAAGTCTGCTCTGGGTGGCTACACGCTGCGCCCGTCGGATTGGGGAGTGGACCCCTCTTCCGCCCTAGGGGTGCGGAGAGTGGACACCTGGGCAGCTTCTGTGGTAGCTGGCCGGTGGGGGTCTGTTAGGGGGACACACTGGGTGGTACCCCTTTGAGGATGATCTCCCGCCCCCCCCCCTTCCCCCCAATCCCCCCCCGCAGTACCACACCTTGCACTGACCATTCGGAGCATTGCGTTAAGCGGTTCGCCGCCATTCGGTGTGGATCACCATGCCTTGCACTGACTGTTCGGAGCACTGCATTAAGCGGTTTGCCGCCATTTGGTGGATCACCGCTAGTTCACCGCCGACCGCGCCATTTTCCTATAAAGCTCTGCTTGTGTTAAATGGCAGAATCCATTTGTTTGGTAACCATGTGTTTTTCAGCCTGTCTTCTGGCAGCCCCCAGTGGTCGTTTTTGGTACTACACCCGTGTCATAGGAAGTGTTTTTAAAAACGGAAGTGATACTTCCGGTTTCACTTGGACAACGTGGCTGACGCTCGGTGATGCAGGCTCTTGAAGTGCAGTGGGTTGTTTGGCATTGCTCATTCCGGTCACAGTGCTGAGGCATCTAAAACAGCAAGTATAGCTGGCTCTCCCTGGGTGCTGGTAGCGGTGGGTGCAATCCTCCCGGTTCTCCCTGGCTGATTGGTGGGGTAGAGGTGGTGGTCACACAGTGGGGGTGCCGGAAGGCTGGGATGTCAGAGGCCGGCAATGCTATGGCAGGGGTACCTGCGGATCAACAATCCACTCCAGGAACCTTGGTGTCCTTGGAACAGCTGAGGGCGGTATTTGGGGAATTCTTTCCCCGGGCGGGGGACCCGGTTCTGGGCGGCCCCAAAAACGCCCACCCCCCTCAGTCCTCAGGGGAGGATTCGGATCCAGAAAGCACCTCGGTGGTCACACCTGTGGTCCTATCAGAGGGTGAACTGCCCTCAGACGGTGAAGGTGATCAGGAGGCTCCTTTTTCGCGTGATAGTGGCTGCTCTGATCACTGATATCTGCGACTCCATAAGGCTTGACCAAGCAGGAGAGTCGCATGAGTCCACATATGTTTGTGGACCACTTAAACCCCCTAGGTCTCTTAGGGTTTGTAAGCAAATAGTGCAGCGCTAGATTATGAGTCCAAAATAGGTGAAATGATCAAAGATGAAAAGGTAGTCACAAGTGAAACAAAGTCCCCAATCCGTGTCAGAAAGGAAATGGAAAAGCAGGTGTCACTCCACACCACAAATATTCCGCTCTTACCAGAGAGCATGTGACCCCCTGATAAGAGTGGTCAGACACGCTTTGTTTACATATATCACAGGGATCCAGGCAGCCTCCACTCCTTCTCCTGCACAGATACAGACTCCAAAGCCCAGCTGTCACAACCGATGCTCCCCCACATATTCCAGGTCACAGGGATGGTCCGGTCAGTCCGGACATATAAGAATAAACAGCCCCAATAGTGTGATACCGTTTATAAAACCCGTTTATTAATAAAAGAATAAAACTCACATGGTTTCCCCTTTGATAAAGCACAGACAAAATATCCTCCAGAAAGCAAAATGGCCACGAGGGGGCCGCGCATGCGCAGATCGAAATCGGATGGGCGGTCAGCGTGCGGGCGTAGCTCCTACCGGTTTCGTCAAAGTTGACGTCATCAGGGATCCTAGGGTTTACCCGTATGATCAGGTGTTTGAACAGGCGGTGTTCAAGGAATGGCTACGGCCACCAAATTCCTTTGCTTTTCCTAAGAGCTTTGCTGTTCGCTACCCCTTTGAGGATAGCTTTACTAAGAGATGGGCATCCCCAACGGTGGACCCCCCCAGTGGCCCGTCTGAATAAGGCAACGACCATTCCCTTGGAGGGGTCGCCGTCTTTTAGGGAGGCGGCCGATCGCCGCACGGAGGCAGTGTCTAAGGCACTGTTCTTGTTGGCTGGGTCAGCCATGCGGCCGGCGCTTGCGACTGCGACGGCGGCACAATCTCGCGCACGCTGCCACACTGCACACTGGTTTAACTTGTGAGTGTGCACAGGCTGAGGTGCAGCGGGTGCAACATTTGGAGGAGGGTCTCCGCTACATTTGCCATGCTGCCTTGGACCTTCTTCCCATATTGTCAAAAAGTCTGTTTTTGCAATTATCAGGCGGGTGCTGTGGCTCCGCTCTTGGTCGGGTGACCAGGCTTCAAAGAAAGCTCTTGCAGATCTTCCCTTTCAGTCTGTTTGGCCCACAGTTGGATGAAATCATTAAGGATTTTACGGGAGGGAAGAGTACTTTCCTTCCAGAGCCGAAGCGGCGGGATTTTCGCCGTAGGCAGGGCTCTGTTTCTTCAGGTCAGAATACGTTTTTTCGGTCACCCGGCTCAGCGGGTAAGGGCTTTAAGTCCGGTAGGGCTGCCGCTGGGCACAGTAAAAAGCCTTGGCAGCATAAGTCCGAAAAAGCGAAGGATAAATCAACCTCCGCATGATGGATTGCCCCCGCCCGACTTGCTGGGATTCACAGACAGATGGACTGCCCGCATCACCGATCGGTGGGTACTGGAGGTGGTGTCCACCGGGTACAGGATAGAATTAATCTCTCTGCCCCCAGAAAGGTTCTTCCCTTCAAACTTGAGACTCCCTCAGGGGCATCGGGGGGCGCTTGCCGAACAGGGAGCGATTGTACCGGTACCCACGGGGGGAAAGATTTTGCGGGTTTTAGTCAAACCTCTTTGTGGTGCCCAAAAAGGGCGGTGTCAGGCCAGTTCTGGACCTGAAGGCATTAAACTGTTTCGTAAAGACAAAGATTCAGGATGGAGTCCATCCGCTCGGTCGTGGCCACCCTGCACCAAGGGGAATTCATGGCGTCCCTGGATATCAGGGACGCGTATCTCAATGTGCCAGGTTGTCACAGTCACCAGTGTTTTCTACGCTTCGCAGTGGGGGACCTGCATTACCAGTTTGTGGCACTTCCCTTCGGGTTGGCTTCATCGCCCCCAGTGTTCACTAAGGTGGTGGCCCCTATGCTGGCGCTGCTGAGACAGAGAGGTATTGCTGTAGTAGCACACCTCGACGATTTACTCCTGAGAGCAGAGTCTGCTGCAGCTCTGGAGGAGAACGTGACAATTACGGTGTCCACATTAGAGGAGTTCGGTTGGCTAATCAACCTGCAGAAGTCATCTTTGACTCCATCCTGCCGGCTGGAATACCTGGGTCTGATTCTGGACACAGTTCAGGCAAGGGTGTTTTTACCACCAAGCAAGCTCCTGACACTTCAGGCAGCTGTGCGAACCCTGTTATCACGCCAGTGGTCCTCCTTACGGTTCTGTATGCGAGTGTTGGGGCTAATGGTGTCGACTTTCGAAGCGATACCTTACGCCCAGAGTCACACTCGGCTCTTGCAGAAGGCGATTTTGTCGCAATGGGACAAATCTCCTCTATCCCTAGACAGACTGATCAGGTTGGATCATCAGTCCTGAGGATCCTTGATTTGGTGCATTCGGGCCCCGGCCCTAAAGTTGGGGAAATGTTTTCTCCTCCTCAATTGGTCGATAGTAACGACGGATGCCAGCCTATTGGGCTGGGGAGGGGTCCTGGGTCAGTTCTCTGCCCAGGGTTATTGGTCAGTGCGGGAAGCTTGTCTTCCAATAAATGTACTAGAACTGAGAGCGATCAGGCTTTGTCTGTCCCGTTGGTCAGAAAGGCTGAGAGGCCTCCCTGCCCGGGTTCAGTCGGACAATGCCATGGCCGTGGCATATGTGAACCATCAGGGCGGAACAAGAAGCTCAGCAGCAGCCGCGGAGGCGGCTCTGATCCTTCCGTGGGCAGAACTTCACGTGCCAGCTCTCTCTGCAATCTACATCCCAGGCGTGGAAAATTGGCAGGTGGACTTTCTCAGCCGCCGGACTCTGGATCAAGGGGAATGGTCCCTACATCCAGAAGTGTTGCGCCAGATTTGCCTCAAGTGGGGCACACCAGAGGTGGACCTCATGGCCTCCAGGTTCAATCACAAGGTACGGACCTTGGTGTGCAGAACAAAAGATCCGCTGGCGGTCGCCTCGGACGCTCTTGTAGCGCCCTGGGATCGGTATCGGCTTCTGTACATCTTTTCTCTAAAGCTTCTACCGCGTGTTCTGCGCAGGATAGAAGCAGAGGGAATCCCGACAATCCTGGTACCGCCGGATTTGCCTCGGCGCCCTTGGTACGCCAACGTAGTACAGATGGTGACAGATGTTCCGTGGCGTCTTCCACTTCGCGAAGACCTACTGTCTCAGGGGCCCATCTTGCACCCTGCTTTACCCTTGCTGGCTTTGACGGCTTGGCTATTGAGTCCCAGGTGTTGAGGGATAGGGGTGTCTCGGACTCCGTGATCCCTACTATGATTGAAGCACGTAAAGGTACCTCAAGTAAGATTTATCATAGGACCTGGAAAGCTTATATTGCCTGGTGTGAGGCAGGGGGTTGGAACCCCCACTCTTATATAGCGTCCAGAGTACTGACTTTTTTGCAGCAAGGACTGGACAAGAACCTGGCTTTAAGTACTCTTAAGGGTCAGATTTCGGCCCTGGCAGTTCTTTTTCAACGGCCCTTGGCGTCTCGTTCATTGATACGTACATTTGTACAGGGGGTGCGTCATGTAGCTCCTCGGATACGGTCGCCTCTGGAACCGTGGGATTTGAATCTGGTGCTTTCTGTGCTGCAGAAACCACCATATGAAAAGATCAGGGATATTCCCTTGCGACTGTTCAAGCATAAAGTGGCGCTTCTAGTGGCTGTCACATTCGCTAGGCAGGTGTCTGAGTTGGCAGCATTATCCTGCAAGTCACCTTACTTGGTCCTTCATTGCGACCTTCCCCTTCGTTTCTTCCGAAGGTGGTTTCTTCTTTTCATTTAAATGAGGATATTGTTCTTCCCTCATTGTGCCCGCACCCGTCGCATCCCAAAGAAGTGCATTCTTTGGATTTGGTGAGGGCTTTGCGGGTGTATTTGTTTTCTACAGCTTCTTTTCGGAAGTCTGATTCTTTGTGCTGACGGAAGGGTCGCGCAAAGGCATGGCGGCCTCGTCAGCTACCATTTCTCGTTGGATAAGGAAGACCGTGACCCAAGCATATGAAATTCGAGGCAAGGTTCCCCCGTTTCCAGTCACGGTTCATTCCACCAGGGAAGTTAGTACTTCCTGGGCGTTTAGACACCAAGCCTCGGTGTCTCAGGTGTGCAAGGCAGCAACTTGGACTGTCTGTGTCGGAAGAATACTGTGCACCCCTGCAGGGTTTCGACACGGTTAGTTCTCCCCACCCGTTTGATATTGTTGACATGGGTTGTCTTTTTTTTGCGGGAGAGTCCGCCGCGATTAGCGCGGATATGACGGCGAACATTATGAAACGTCGGTTTTCGTCGTAGGATTCTACGACTTTGTAGTTAAAACATTTTGAATCATTTGCACACGTGACTCCGGGTTCAACGACGGAACGTGTGGACTCTGTGGCTCCGAACCACAGATTTGCGGGTCCTTCATGATTGAAGGGACCACCTTACTTGGCACTGACCTTTGCCCCCTTGGAACG
>BLSH010018283.1:320487-355515 GCA_018402905.1 Glandirana rugosa | reverse complement strand
GTTCCGGGTTCATGTGCAGGAAGATTGTGCCCCCCCCCCCCCCCCCCCCAGCTGGAACAGTCTGCTTGTTTTCTCCTCCTGGCGTGCCTGGATGGGGGGGTGTGGTGGCAGGCAGCATGTGGGGAGGGGTGGTTGCAGGGAAGTGTAAGTCAGGATAGGTAGTCGCCACAACGGTGTCTCGTGTCTAGGGTAATTGGGGGGAAGAGGGAGGCAAGAAGTATATTATAGTAAGGAAGGTGTAAAAAAGGGGGGTCGCAGCATTTGCGCTTGCACATGTTGTAGGGTATTGTTTAGGTCTGTGGGGGGGAGGGGGTGTCCCTTATAGCGTCAGCAGGGCCATGGTTGGATGTCACGGTTAGTGGAAGGGGATTCACTGTCAGTTTTGTCACAGGTGTTTTTTTCTTTCAGTCGGTAGTGTTTCTTCTGCTGTGGGGTCTTGCGATCTCCATAGGTGGACCTTTCGAGTTTCGCATTAGCAGGTGCGTTTAAAAAAAAAAAAAAAAAAGTTTTTGCGTTTATTCACTGCGGTGTCATTCGTTTTCTTCATTTTATTTATGTTCGTCTGCATTTTGCTGCAGTGTCATTCATTATTTTCACTTTCGTTCATTGACGGACGCAGCCTCTTATTCTTGACATGTGGGGTATGCACCTTTTACCAGGAGTAGATTAGGCAGAACATAGTAAAGACAAAAAAGCAAGCTAGCTCCTCCCAGGGGGTAGTCCTCACTCTGCATAACCCCCTCCGTCCTGCTAGCACTTCAGTTTTATCTGCCTAGTGCAAGGAGTAGGACCTGGCTCCCTGCTGGGATCTGCAGTTCCCCAATTTTTTGTTTTGCTCAAGCTATCTGATGAAGAATGCAATCAAGCAGCCGGCTGGCTGACAGGCTGGAGATCTTTAGGTTCAGGTAGTCTCCCCAGCACGGCCGATGGATGCGAGCCATCCCTTAGCTGCTTGTGGGGTCGGCCGCATTGGGCCCTGTTCCGTGTGGGGCGGCCGGCGGGTTAAACATCCCGCCAGCGCACTGAGTGACCGGGCTGCGGCTCAAGTACGGGAAGGCGGAGGAGAAGCCCACCTCCGCATGATGGGTTACCCCCTCCCGAGCGTCGAGGTTGGCTTCTGGGTTTCGCGGCCCGGTGGAACGCCCGCATCTCGGATCTTTGGGTGCGAGAGGTGGTGTCCTCCGGGTACAAGATAGAGTTCTGGACCCTACACCCGGACAGGTTCTTCCCCTCAAATCTGAGGCCCCCTCCAGGGTGTCGGCAAGCTCTGTTTGGGGCTGTTCAAGCTCTGTTCGAGCAGGGGGTGATTGTCCCGTTCCCTTCTGCGGAACGGTTCCGCGGGTTTTATTCCGACCTCTTTGTGGTTCCAAAGAAGGACGGAGTCGGGCCGGTTCTGGACATAAAGGAGCTCAATCACTTCGTGAAGGCGCACAAATTCCAGATGGAGTCAGTCCTTTCTGTCGTGGCCGCGCTGCGCAGTGGGACAAGTCTCTGTTGTCTCTGGATCGGATGATCAGGTTGGATCATCAGACCAGCGGGGCTCTTACCTGGTTGCTATGGGCCCCGGCGTTGATATGCGTCTGGGGAAGTCATTTCTTCCCCTGGAGTGGTCAATTGCTATGACTGACGCCAGCCTAGCGGGCTGGGGAGGAGTCCTGGGGCGGTTGTCTGCCCAGGGCCGATGGTCATTGGAGGAGTCCTGCCTTCCGATCAACGTGCTGGAACTGCGGGCGATCAGGCTCTGCTTCTCCCATTGGTCGGAGAGGTTGCATGGTTGACCGGTCCGGATGCAGTCGGGCAACGCAATGGCGGTGGCGTATGTAAACCATCAGGGCGGCACAAAGAGCGTGGCAGCAGCCTCGGAAGCAGACCCACATTTTGAGGTGGGCAGAGCTTCATGTGCCGGCCATCTCCGCCATTTACATTCCAGGCGTAGAAAATTGGCAGGCGGACTTTCTCGGTCGCCAGACTCTGGATCAGGGAGAGTGGTCGCTGCATCCGGAAGTGTTCCGTCAGATCTGCCAGAGGTGGGGCACGCCAGACGTGGACCTGCTAGCGTCCCGGTTCAATTGCAAGGTGTGAACCTTTGTGTGCAGAGCAAGGGATCCGTTGGCGGACGCCGTGTACCCCTTTGTGGCTCCATGGTCTCGGTACCGGCTCCTTTATGCCTTCCCTCCTCTCAAGCTTCATCCGCGCCTGTTGCGCAGGATAGAAGTGGAGGGGATTCCGGCTATCCTGGTGGCTCCAGATTGGCCTCGGCATCCTTGGTACGCCGACGTGGTACAGATGGTAACGGATGTTCCCTGGCGGCTTCCGCTACGCACCCTGCTTTACACTGGCTGGCTTTGACGGCCTGGCTATTGAATCCCAGGTATTGAGGGATAGGGGGGTCTGAGTCAGTGATCCCCACCATCCTTAAGGCACGCAAGATTTATCACCGCACCTGGAAGGCTTATATTGCTTGGTGCGAGGCTGGTGGGTGGAACCCCTGTTCCTTTTCAGTGGCTCATGTGCTGGCCTTTCTTCAGCAAGGCCTGGATCAAAAAATGGCATTGAGTACCCTCAAGGGCAGATTTCTGCCCTAGCAATTCTATTCCAGCGTCCGTTAACGACACACTCTTTGATTCGTACGTTTGTACAGGGAGTACGTCATGTGGCCCCTCAGGTGCGGTCGCCCCAGGCGTCGTGGGATCTGCACACGGCACCAGGCTCTGAGTTCTTTGACAGACGCAGCACCCACCCCTCTTTGTTCTGAGTTTGTACTGCTTGTTACGAGCTGAAATGCTAGCAGGGTGGAGGGGGTTATGCAGAGTGAGGACTGCCCCCTGGGAGGGGCTAGCTTGCTTTTTTGTCTGAACTATGTTCTGCCTAGTCTACTCCTGGTAAAAGGTGCATACCCCACATGTCAAGTATAAGAGGCTGCGTCCGTCAATGAACTCAGAGAAACGGATTTTATGGTAAGTCAAAAAATCCTATTTCTTCATTTTATTCATGTTCATCTGCATTTCGCTGTAGTGTCATTCGTTTCTTCATTGTATTCATGTTCGTCTGCATTTCGCTGCAGTGTCATTCGTTATTTATTAATTTCATTTATCATACTTTTCATTAGGTGTATCACCAGATTCAGGTATCTGGTTACTCGTGGACCCCAGAGTATTTCATGAACAGGTGTGTCAGGTGACTTTCATTTCATGATAGTAGTAGTCAGATGGTGTTGCAGGATCCGTCACCTCTACGGGTCCATATGGGCTGAGTTTTCATTTTTAAATGTTATAGAACATATAATGCTCGCCTGTATACCATACGTCATTCGTGCACATTTCATTCTAACTACTCTTACAATTACCCACCACGCTCTGTGGGTACGTTAGCCCTGAGTGTTCGTTTTTAATTCTTGCATCAGCACTGCAGGTCGCTCGGGCTAAACAAGAGGTAGCATATTACACATAGGGGTGGTTATGTTTTTGGGGGTGCATGCGCTGACGAGTTGGCATAGTATTCACGCACATCCTTAGGAATCATGCATGGGGTTCGGTACTGGCTCATGTAGTGGGGGTGCTTACCCTTATGCTTTCTTTCTGTAGATCGGATATATCGCATGTGTCTGATAACGAGGATTTGGCATTCATCCCTCCGACCCCACGAGGTGGGTCAGAACATGGGAGAACTGGACCATTCCCAGGCTCATAGCAGAACTGTGTCAAAGGGGCATTCCATTCCCAGCTTCATACAGGAAAGCCAAGTTATTTAGGCTATTGTTTCAATCTCCATCGCAGCCAATTGCCTCTACCAGTGAAGAGCACGCGTTTGTGCACACATCTTTGACACAGATTCACACAGTGTTAAACACGGTTACATCCATGTCACAGTTACAGGATAGAATGGAAGTGATCGAAGCACGTGTTGCTAGGGATCAAGCAGTTGCACTAACATCAGCTCCTGCTCCGCCTAGCGTGCCTGTAGGTAATGTTGACATTCTGTTACCAGTGGCAGTCCCTTCACCATTGACGTGTTACCTTCAGTATCCCCGGCCCATTTTATCACAACCAATGTTAAGGAAGATATTTTGGAAGGGAAAGATGTGAACTTGGCATCATTACTGATTGCTTCACAAGATGTATCCGAGAATAAGTCCTATGCATGCGGGGAAGTCTCGGTGGTACTTAAAACAAAGGACCCCAGGCTTAACCGTAAGCTTAGTGTGGCAGAATTTGTGCTGGCATTTGGTATTTTCAGGGATATCATATGCTCAGTCCTAATAGAAGAGAGGAGTTGGACATATATTTACACAAGGTGGTGGATTTGGCGCATAAATATAATGGGTGTAGTTTTTATGACTACCATAGATCTTTTTTGGCGAAGGTCGCAGCGACCTTAGGCTCAGTTCCAGTTGGTCACATGTTGGAGTAACATCAATACAGAACTTTTCTGCAGGCTTTTTGCCAATCAGAAGTCTCCAGTGTGTGGCAATTGTCAGTCCACAGCTCATATGTCAGCCTGGTGCCCCACGTTCGAGGCACATAGTCACGTCGGGGCGGTCAAACAAGTCAGTGGGGTATCTTCCACATGACCCTCAGGACAGGTGGACAAATTGGGGAGGCCTATTCACTATCTGGGTAAGGCGCAGTTGTGCAATAATTATAATCAGGCAGGTTGTAATTATCAGTGTAGGCTCCTACATGTCTGCACTGTTTCAGGGCACACCCCAAGTCTTCTTGTTTGGTTAGGTCATCTAGTACATGACTAAGCCAAATAAACGTCTTTGTTAGGGGACTGTTTAGAAAATCATCCGTCACCGGGTTTCAGGCGATTTTTGATGGAGGGATTTTCAGAAGGATTTCATACAGGGTTTATCACACTTCCTACCCAGTCCTTCAAATGTAGAAATCTGCTGTCAGCAGATAGACACGCTGCTGCGGTGGATCTACTATTGGAGGTAGAAATTTCCAAGGGCTTCGTGATTGGTCCATTTGTCTCGCCACCTTTTGGCATGTGGTGTGGAGGGTTAGCCCGATAGGGGTGGTTTGTGGTAATTTTTTCAATAAATATCGTTTAATTTATGACATGCCTGCGCCTCATTCTTCCCTCATACCGAGTTTGAATTCACTCGTTCCATCAGAAGAGTTTTCGTTGAAATATGCGCCAGTGGATTTAGCCATACAGCACATTCTGCAGTTAGGGAAGGGGGCTTGGTTGTCCAAAGCGGATGTGGCGGATGCGTTTAAGCTGCTGCCTATCAAGCCTGACCTTTGGCAATGGTATGGCGTCAGATGGCGGGGGAATCATTACTTTGCCACTAGATTGACGTTCGGATCAAAGAGTAGTCCGTGCCTGTTTGATTTATTTGCACAAGCGCTTCATTGGATTTTGAGTAACTGCAAGGGTTGTGAGCGGATAGTGCATTACTTAGCTGATTTCCTATTGATCGAAGACCCGCAATCATCACCTAAGGATCTGAACTCACTTACTAGGTTGGTCTCGGAATTGAACGTTCCTTTAGCAGCCTGCAAAAGTGGAGGGGCCGTCCAGGGTTATCAATTTTCTGGGTATAACCTTAGATTCCGGTAGCATGGTTGCTAGTCTGCCCAAAGAGAAACTGATAAGGATTTGGCAGACCATTCATGGGTTTGTGCGGTCATCAGTTTGTTCCAAAAGAGAGCTACAGTCTCTCTTGTGCATGTTGAATTATGCTATGAGGATTATCCCTCAGGGCAGATCCTTCATATCCAGATTATTGGCCCTCTTACCCTTATGTCAGGACTCCAAATCAGTGATCAGGTTGCAGGTGGATGCCAGGGCTGATTTGATCATGTGGGATCAGTTTCTTCGTGTCTGGAATGGTATCTCCTTACTTATTCCACAGCCTACCAGTGATTCACCTCGGGTGTTCTCCGATGCGGCAGCGTCTTTGGGTTTTTCGGCCATATTTGGTAACCATTGTTTTGCTGGACGGTGGCCTCCCGAGGTGTTTCATTTGCCTAAATTTGCTCAGACCTCAGCACTCTTTGAGATTTATCCGATTGTAGCAGCTGCAGTCTCATGGGGAGCAGAGTGGACTGGGAAATCGGTAATTTTATTAACCGATAATTTGGCTACGGCCAATATTATCAACAAAGGCAGATCAGGTTCACTTTTGATCATGTCATTTATGCACAGATTGACATGGTTGGGCATCACTTTCAAATTTCATTTCCAAGGTGAATTAATCTGGGGGAGGTTTAATGGTCTCGTTTTAATCTACCTTAATTTTTCTTACAGCATCCGGGAGCCGAGCTGGAGGGCAGAGTAGTTCCGCCTTTTGCCCATCTGATTATGGACTAGGCAGGTTCTGGGATCAGGCCATGGTGCTTGCCGACGGTTCCCTGTCCAGGAATACCTTGAAGGCTTATTCCACAGGGTGGATGGCATTTTTCAGATTCATGGATCTATTTCCTTGTGATGCCCCGGGAGATGTTAGTTATATTATGGCATTTGCAGCACATTGTCATATTGAGCTGGGATTATCCGCTAGCACTGTTAAGCTGTATTTATCAGAGGTTCAGCATTTCGGATCACTACAGTCACCTACCAGGCCATCCATTTTTGCAGCTCACCCTTTGAAAGCTATGTTGAGGGGGATGCAAAAGTCTCAGGAACAATCTCCGGTATCTTGGTTACCTATTAAGGGGAGAATTTTCCGGGACATGTCAGACATATTGTCCACCTCCCCATTTGGGGCGGGCCCCAGTTTGGTGTTGAAAGCCGCCATTTATCTGAGTTTTTTTGGTTTTCTCAGACCAGGGGAAGTTTCGCAGGCTAACTTACATGCACCAGTTTTGGTGAAAAGTCTTACAAAAAAGAATGACCGTTATGCCTTGCAGCTAAGGAGTAGTAAAACTAGACAGATAGGGCCTGGGTTTTTGGTTAAATACTACAGCACTGGGGGCCCATGGTGTCCGATGGTAGTGTTGGATACGCTCTGTAGTCACCCTGCAGCAGCACCTTTGGATTCCCCTTTGCTCCCCTTACCAGTGGGTCCTCTGTCCTCAAAACAATTTATCACGTATGTGCGAATGTTGCTGACAAATTTACATCTGAATCCTAGATGTTTTTCTGGACATTCGTTTAGGATTGGGGCAGCTTCCGCGGCTTCTAAACAGGGGGTCCCGGCATATATTATCAAACACATGGGACGTTGGAGGTCTGCTTGCTATAGTCGTACATACGCGAACCGCATGCGGAAATTAATCCAAGCTTTCAATACTCTGTTAAATTAAGTAGGAAGTGTTAGTCTCTGCAATAATAAAAATGTTTTACCTATTTCGTGTCTTTTGCCCTCTTTCAAGTGTATTGACCAGCCAGATCAAGGCACAGTTCAGGTCTGGCAACTACAGTTTCTTGTCAAAACAATGAAGAATCTGACCACAAGTCTGAAGGCTGGCCGTATTTGTGGGAGGAGTCTGGAGCATAGAACGCTCCATCCTCCTGCCTTTCAGCGTCGGCTTCGGCTTCTTGGTCCCCACCCACCCGGGTCCCCAGGTCAGAGCAATTAGCATGCACAGCTCTTATAGTTATGACAATCATGCATTCAGGGTATGCCCTCTTTCAGGTGTACTGACCAGCCAGATCAAGGCACAGTTCAGGTCTGGCAACTACAGTTTCTTGTCAAAACAAGGAAGAATCTGACCACAACTATAAATATAAAAGATATGAGTTAATTGGCTGCTACCCTCTAAAGGGGAGAAAAAGCTGTAAGGGAGCAAAGGATCTATACTCACAAGTCGGCTGAACAGTGTCCAGCTGATATCAATGGATAGGGAGCCCCAGACAAATAGTCTGCCCCAGGGCTGAGGTGGGATGCCCCAACCCAAACAGTCCAAAGGCAGGCCGGGTTGACGTGACACACATCCCATGTGGAGAGAGTATGTAAACCGGGATATTCTAAATGAATTGTGAAAAAATAAAAATATTACAAAAAAGCATGTAAGAGTGTGAATGAAACATGAGCTGGTAAAAAAACAAAGTACAATGTGTATGACGGGGGAGAGTGGAAAGGTGGGGGGGGCTAAAAGAGGGAATGGGGGAGGATGGTGGGAGTGATGGATGGTGTGGATGGTCTTAGAAAGACCTCTGTAACTTGCGTGTGGAATACCGTGGATGAACTGTGTGTGATGCCTCTGATGGCATATACATGTGGAATGGTCTGCTGACCCGCCCTGGCTAAATATGGGCCCAATCAAGGGCGTGTCCCCCACCAACGTCATGTGCAGCGCCAGATAAAGTAAGGAATGGACAATGAAATCCACCCTCAGCAGATGCCAAAGGTGGAATCATGCCCATCCCGAATCTGGCGCGAGATGGATTAAGATATCCCCGCATTGCGGCATCAGATGTCGCCACAAGCGAGGTGCATATCACTCCGCTCCTCTCGCTGTCTGTGTGAGTTATTATGTTTCCATACAGCAGGAGGCACTTATTAACTCTGCATTCCTGCCTCAGCTTGCATGCCAGCCAGCCCTCCTCTTCAGCAACTTGTGGTTTCAGCATTACAGCCTTCCCAAGTCATCTTGCCTCAGATTCTTTGACAGGGCTTCTGTGGCACTAGAGGCAGGAGGCTCCTTCTTATTAGCCCTGTATGTCCCAGAGCAACCTGACACACAGGTTCAACTCCTGGACTCCAAACTCCCTCCAACCCTTTCTGAAGGCAATCATCACTCCTACTCGACCTCCGCTGGGTAAGTATGATTATGGGGTGGTCTGGGGCAAGTCAAGTGTAGCTGTTTTAGGGCCACTGATGCATTTTTGCAGCAGTCCAATCAATGTTTATTACTTTGGCTGTCACGCCAACTGTGGCACCCACCTCACCCCCATGGTTTGGTTCTCATCTGGATGGCCCTCTATAATAGATTTTCCCCATCGATTTGCACTTAGAAAAGAGGATTAAATAAATACATTTTAAAAAGGGCACTGTGAGTTCACTGATGGGCTTATGCTGGTGCTTTTTAAACACAGGCAGTTGCTAAATAAAAATTGACGGTGAAAAATCCCTGCAGCTTCCTTGTATTTTTGGGAACTGGTTGCATGGTTTTGTGCCTAATACATTGCTCTGTTAAAAAAAATAAATCCAGAGTTCGTTCCTTCCCTATTCAGTTATGTTTATATCAGTTAGGCGGTCTACAAAACATATGGAGGGCTGTGCTGTTTAATTTTGATGCCCAGTTTTGCCTAAAAATGTCTGTCTGGAAAGAACGGTTTAGACTGCCGAAATGTTAGTCTCTGCCATGGGATATCTATATTCACCTGCGTTGCTAACTGCCAACTTTATTCACCCTAGCGATGACCTTTATTCGGTTTATGGTTATTACTTAATTGCCTGCACTGGTCAACTTCTTTTCTTCCCCTGCACAGAATGTCAGTGGTATACAAATAGGCAACTTCTGGCTGTTTATCGAGAGCCACCATGTGCACACTACTTTTTCCTTGGCGGTTGTGCCCACCCAGCAGTTGACTCTTTTTGAATGGGGAATTTACCACCTGCCAACCAGGTTCCAAGTTCATCCCTCCTAAGATAGGATGCCGGTGAACGTCTCAAGAATGTTGCACTGGCTAGATCAGCACCTCCTCAGTAGGGAGGCTTGGATCCTAGTCAGGATTTTATCTAGGGTTTTGTACAGAGCAGGGGGATTCCTTTCATGCCACCCCGAACACTAAAAAAAAAAAAATCAACTTATACAACACTTTTGATACAGCACTTTCTTTGCCGAGTTCTCTGGTGCTTGTACCCTTCTAGTGAAGGCTGGCATTGAGTCTGCCTTTCGCTTCCTTCCTGTACACTGTGACTATTCCATTCCAGCAACATGGAAGGCCCTGCCCATCTTCTGTCCTGTCCTTTTTAGACCTTTCACACGGGCCGCAGCTGCGTTTGCCGTAAAGCGCCGCTCGTCTTAGCGGTGCTTTACCGCTGTTTTAGTGGTGCTTTTAACCCCAAAAAAGTGCTTTAAAACTCCTGTTCTGTGGCGCTTTCAAATCGCTGCACATTCATTCCAATAGGCAGGGGCTGTTTGGGAGTGTTGTATATAGCGCTCCCAACCCGCCCCAAAGATGCTGCTTCCAGAACTTTTTTCCCGTCTCGCAAGCGCACCGCCCCACGGTAAAAAGACACACTGGAATAAGTGAGAGATGGTTTTCAGGCGCTAAAGTGCCTGGAAACTGCCGCAGTGTGAAAGGGGTCTTAGGCATTGAGATTGACATTGTGGAGATGGTCTGTCGACTTCCTGGGGTTAATTAGCTTCTTCCTTGGTTAAATTCCCAGGGGACTCTGAGGAAGCTCTTGCTGTAGCAGCTTGGGCCGTCTACTTTTGATTGGAAGTGCCTGCTGTGGGCGTCTATGAAATGTATATCAGATGTACATCATTGCGTACAAATTATCAGCCCTATGCGTGATGATTTGGAAGGTTGTCCTTTTTGCATTACTCTAATGGTCATTCTTTGACAAATGGCGGAGTTGCCAAACTCACAGCTGGCGTTTTTGCATGGCTGCATTCAGCTCCTGTAGCTTTGGCATTTTCTTCCAGGGTGACTGGTCTGCTGAGCCTTGGCCGGCCTCATGGGCCCAACTTTAGTTGTTGTGTAACATGATGCTGTTAGAGCTCTTTTCTAATGTGGTGGCAGTCAAAGTATCTGTGAAAAAATTGGAGTAGGCAAATGTTTTTTTGGACAGATCAGTGTGGTACAAGTGGCTAACTGCCTCTCTGCAGGCTCTCCACCTTTGTTCTTCCTGTTGTGAGTTTCAGGTTCTTGGATGTCTTCGGTTGACTGTTTTGGTTTCAGATGTAGCTAATTCCATTTCTGATTTATCCTCTTGTTCACAGTTCACCAACTTCTGCTCTTTGGCTTCAACGGCTGTGGGTCTTCCTTGTAAGTCCTTTTTTGTGTAGTCTCGTTTCTGACCATCTCTCATCTCGCTGTCACCATTGGGGGTGGGGGGGCGCGTCTGGTTCTGTAAATGTGAAAACTACAAGTATTGACCACAGGGCTCAACAAACCCCAGGCACGAGGCCACCATGGCGACCAGAGACCACGTCCTGGCGAGCGGCAGCCGATCCTTCTCTCCCCTCACTGTCTTAACCACTTATCGACCGGCGTCTGATGGCGACAAAGTGGTTGGATATCGCAAACCGCCATCATAAGGCGGCTGCGAGATCCCGCACTGTGAGCGCGCGCGTGCCACCGGAGGCGCGCTTGTGCGCTCCCTGTGTTTCGGGGGGCCAGGGAGCGGGTAGGGCGGACTCTATCTCCACCGGCTACCCGTGATGGCCCCCCCTCACATTGAGAGAACAGAGGTCCGTGTAAGTAAACACGGATCTCTGTTCTGACGGGGGGAAGGGCTGTGATCACAGGCTTCATGTATATGGAAGCCGTGATCACTCCCCTCCACCTGCCAGCCCAGCCCACACACAGTTAGAACACACCCAGGGAACACAGTTAACCCTTAGAGTGCCCCCTGCAGGTTAACCCCTTCACTGCCAATGGCATTTACACAGTAATTAGTGCATTTTTATAGCACTGATCGCTGTATAAATGCCATTGGTCCCAAAAAAGTGTCAAAATGGTCCGACCTGACCGCTGCAATATCGCAGTACGGCTAAAAATTGCAGATCGCCGCCATTACTAGTAAAGCATAAAAAAAAAAACAACCCAGAAATTAATTCTCATCATCCGTAAAAGCGGCAACTTTTGCGCAAACCAATCAATAAACTCCGATTGCAATTTTTTTTAAACCAAAAGTATGAGGAAGAATATAAATGGACAAAACCGATGAAAAAAATGTTTTTTTATATTTTTGTTTGGGATTTGTGTTTTAGCAAAAAGAAATTTTTTTTTTTTTTTTGCTAAATTGACGCTCTTCTTTTGTTTATAGCAGTGATCAGAAATGATGCAAAGGGGATCAAATACCGCCAAAAGAAAGCTCTATTTGTGGGGAAAAAAGGACGCAAATTTCATTTGGGTACCACGTTGCACGACCACTCAATTGTCAGTTAACGTGACGCAGGGCTGAATCACAAAAAGTGCTCTGGTCCTAAAGTGTGAAATCCTTCTGGGGCTGAAGTGGTTAAAGCAGCATCTCCGATTCAGTGAAGGGCTGTTCTCTGCTTAATCTGACAGCTGTTAATTAAAGGAAAACAAAAATCCAGGCAGCCTGCCAAGTATCTCACAAAATCACTGATAAGTATAAACATTTTGTTTCTCTTGGTTCTTTTATCAGAGGAATGTTCTTCGGTTTGTAAATGAGGTCAGTTTAACTACTTGGGGCTCTTTCACACATGCAGACCGTTCAGGTCCGCCTGTCAGTTTTTCAGGTGGACCGGAACGGATGCTCCATGCACCTCCTATGGAGCAATGGATACATCCGAACCGCTCCCATCCCGCTAAATCCAGACAGATGGAAACCCTATTTCTCTACCGTTCACTGACAGACGCAGCCTTCTTATGACACATGGGGTTGTGCTCATCCTACTAGGAGTAGCCTAGGCAAAACAAACAAAGGGTAGGTTGACCCCTCCCTGGGGGCCGTCCTCACCTTAGCATATAATCCCCCTGCTCTGTACAGCACATCAGTTTTTATTTGCCTAGTGCAAGGAGTAGACCTGGTTCCCTATGGGAGCAGCAGTCTCCTGAAGATTCATCTAAGGAAGACTGCTATCAAGAAGCTGGCTGGTGGTGTAGAGGATATCTCGAATCCTAATATTTCCCCAGTCCGACCATCACTATGCGAACCCCCTTAGGGGGGCCCACCGCATAGCGCCCGTTCCGTGCAGGCGGCCAGTGGCTAAAACCCACTAGAGCCCAGTGACTGGTTCGCCTGTCCAGTGGCCTGGCCAGCAGCATGCCTTCTTGCGGGGAGGTAGGTCTGCTCCGGGTGGCTACCCGCTGCGCCCATCGGATTGGTGAGTGAACCCCTCTTCTGCCCTAGAGACATGGAGAGTGGGCACCTGGGCAGCTCTGTGGTGGTCAGCCGGTGGGGGTCTGTTAGAGGCTTTCCCCCACTCCCCCTCCCCCCTCCATCCCCCGCAGGCACCTTTGCACTAACCGTTCGAATCTGCACCGACCATCCGGAGCAATGTGTTAGGTGGGTCGTCGCCATTGGATTTTGGAGCACCGCTCGTTCATGGCCGACCGCATGTGTGTAATGGCGTCCATTGTTTGAGAACCATGTGGTTTCCAGCCTGCTCTCTGGCGGCCTCCAGTGGTCGATTGGGAGAACTGCAGTCCTTGTGCAGGAAGTCCTTAAAAACGGGTGTGGGCTTCCGGTTTTTGCTTGGACAGCATGGCTGACACACAGTAACAAGCTCCTGACGTGCAGCAGTTCGTGGGCATTGCTCTTTGGTTGGAGTGCTGAGGCATCAAACAGCAAGTATAGCTGGCGCTTCCTGGGTGCTGGTAGCGGTAGGTGTAATCCGTAATTTATTATGATCAGGTGTTTGAACAGGCAGTGTTCAGGGAATGGCGTAAGCCACCAAGTTCCTTGACTTTGCCTAAAAGCTTTGCTGTTCGCTACCCCTTTGAGGAAAGCTTTACTAAGAGATGGGCTTCCCCGGTGGTGGACCCTGCCGTGGCTCGTGTGCATAAGGCAACCACAATCCCCTTGGAGGGGTCGCCATCCTTTAAAGAGGCGGCCGATCGCCGCACAGAGACAGTGTCTAAAGCACTATTCTTGTTGGCTGGGTCAGCCATGCGGCTAACGCTAGCAACTGCTATGGCGGCACAGTCTCTTCGTGAGCACGCTGCCGCGCTGCGCACTAGTTTGTCTGGTGAATTTTCACAGGCTGAAGTACAGCGAGTGCAACATTTGGAAGAGGGTCTCCGCTACATATGCCATGCTGCTTTGGATCTTCTCCCCATATTGTCAAAAATGTCTGTTTTTTCAATTGTTATCAGGCGGGTGCTGTGGCTCCGCTCTTGGTCGGGCGACCAGGCTTCAAAGAAAGCTCTGGCAGACCTGCCCTTTCAGGGAGGGCGTCTGTTTGGCCCACAGTTGGATAAAATTAAGAATTTCACGGGAAGGAAGAGTACTTTCCTTCCGGAGCCGAAGCGACGAGATCTTCGTCGTAGGCAGGGTCCTGTCTCTTCTGGTCAGAAGAAGTTTTTTCGGGCACCCGGCCCAGCGGGCAAGGCCGGGAAGGCGTTCACGGGCCACAGCAAGAGGCTCTGGCAGCGTAAGTTCGAAAAAGCGGAGGACAAGTCTTCCTCCGCATGATGGGTTGCCCCCACCCGCCTCACGGGTGGGGGGCCGGTTTCTGGGGTTTGCAAGCAGCTTTCTGCCCCCAGAAAAGTCCTTCCCCTCAAACTTGAGGCTCCCGCAGGAGCGTCGGGGGAGGGGGGGGCGCTTCTAGGCGCCGATCAGGCGCTCAGCAGTCAGAAGTCATCATTAACGCTGGCTTGCCGGCTGGAGTACTTGGGTCTGTTTCCGGACACGGTACAGACAGGGGTGTTCATAACACCAAGCAAACGTCTAACGCTTCAGGCTGGGCGAACCCTGTGATCGCGCCAGTGGTTCTCCTTACAGTTCTGTATATGGGTGTTGGGGCTCAGGGTGTCGGCTTGTGAAGCGATACCTTACGCCCAGAACACTCGGCTCCTGTTGTCGCGGTGGGACAAATCTCCTCTATCCCTGGACAGGCTGATCAAGTCGGAGTGTCAGTCCCGGGAACCCTTGGTTTGGGGGATTCAGGTTCCGGCCCTAAAGGGGGGGGAGAAGTGGTCCTCCCCTCAATTGGTCGATGTAGGTACCGGAACTGAGAGCGAGCAGGCTTTACCTGTCCTGTTGGACAGTGAGGCTGCGCCGCCCGGTTCTGGTTCAGTCGGTCAATGCCACGGAGGTGGCGTAGGTAAACGATTAGGGTGGAACAAGAAGCGCAGCAACAGCCGCGGACGCGGCTGTGAAACATGTACGGTTCAGGAGATATGCAGTGTTGAAGCTGTGCCGACGTCATGTCAGCACATGCGCAGTGAAGGAACAGCTTGCGTGCCGTTCCTCCACTGCGACCGTACCATGACTGGCGGGAGTGATGTCACGCAACTCCGGCCAGTCCCCGCGCCGGAGTCGCCGCCCCGGAAGGAAGAGAGTCCGAAGATGGATGCTGCCAGCAGAGGGGACAGCGCTGGACATTGCAGGCTTTGTTTGCAGGTAAGTGGCACATAATGGGCTACTATGCGATGCGTAGTAGCCCATTATGCTTGTACTTTACAGGGAAACCTAGAGGAAGTAAACCCCATCTTGGTTTACTTCCTCTTTAAAAGGAGGTTTCCTTTCGATAAGGATGCCACACGTTTGGAACAAGAGGCCCAAACTTGATGCAGCCTTCTCACAGGTGTCACGTAATACCGACTTGGCCTTTGAGGACATGGGAGTTTTAAAGGACTCCATGGACAAGAGAGCTGACTCATTGCTGAAAAAAGCGTGGTATTCTACACTGAAACCTTAAACCAGCAATGGCGTCAACGGTGGTAGCCAGAAACCTGGGACACTGGCTGGACCAACTAGAGGGCCACATTAAGGCAGGTACCTCTCGTAAAGATGTATTGGAGACCCTGTCGACATGGCATAAAGCAGTAGTTTACTTAGCAGACACCTCAACGGAATCTGTTAGGATGACCGCAAGATCCTCTGCTCTAATACACTCTGCACGCAGAGCTTTATGGGTTAAAATGTGGTCGGGCGATTCAGCCTCCAAAACTAAGCTGTGTGGCCTCCCCTTTGAGGGGGATTTAGTGTTTGGTCCGAGCCTTGATGCCGTCCTTGACAGAACAGCAGACCGAAAGAACGCCTTTCCGACAAAGAAGATTCTACCCCAGGTTAAAAAGAGGTTTCAGTATTTTCAGACAAGGGAAACCAAGGAAACTGGGCAAAGAAATCCTTGGAGATCCCAAAGAGGTCGGGGTAAAATGGGAGTGCTTTTTTATGCCCCCTGTCAACAGGAAAAAAGCCAGTGATGGTCTCCCGGCTGTGGGAGGACATCTACAAGTGTCCTTCCCACAGTGGGAGAGGGTGACGACCAGTGTGTTCATCCTGAAAACTATTGCAAAAGGATACGCACTGGAATTCTCAGAACCTTCACCAGCCAGATTTTATGCAACACAAGGTCCCAGGGATCAGGAAAAATCTGGGGCAATGACAACCCTTCTCGAAAATTTTCTTCAGCAAAAGGTGATCGTTCCAGTACCCCGAGAGGAGGAACATGGGTGCTATTCACATGTATCCCTCGTAAGAAAACCATCTGGAAAATTTCGGCTGATCATAAACCTAAAGATTCTCAACAGATCCATCCGATACAAAAAATATTGAATGGATACCATCTATTCGGTGAGGAAGCTTCTGCCAGCAGCATGCTTTCTAGCCTCAATTGATCTCCAGGACGCATACCTACATGTGCCTGTAGCAACAGCTTCGCAGCGATATCTGTTTTGCGATCAGCATAAAAGGAAAGGTGTGCCATTTTCAATTCAGGGCTCTTCCCTTCAGACTGTCATCCTCACCGAGGATCTACACAAAAATCATGGCGGAAGCTCTGGCCCCTCTCAGGCTAGAGGGAGTGTCGATTGTCCCGTACTTAGACGACCTTCTCCTGGTCGCCAACTCCAAGGGAGCACTCACCAGAGACCTAGAAAAGACAAACCCATCTAAAGAGTTTGGGCTGGCTCCTGAACAAGAAGTCCAATTTAATCCCTTCCCAAAGGATTGTTTTTCTAGGATACATCATCAGCTCGGTAATGAAGTTATTCCCAGAGGAGAAAATGCAAAAACTTCAGAACTCAGTGAAGGCAGTACAGACCAATCTATTGATCACAAGAAGGTCAGCCATGTCGACACTGGGTCTTCTAACAGCCTCTATCCCAGCAGTGCATTGGGCATGGCTGCATTCAAGGGATCTCCAACAGGCGAGCCTACAGAATTAGGCCTATGGGGAGTCCCTGGAGAAACTAATGAGCATCCCTCTCTCAGTAAAAAGGAAGTTATGGTGGTGGGGAGCTTGGGAAAATTCAGTCAAGGGTCTAACCTGGACTTTCCCCACAGGGGAAATCCTAACCACAGATGCAAGCTCCTAGGTGGGGTGCGCATTTAAACAGCAACATGGCCCAAGTGTCATGGACAAAGGAGGAATCAAGAAACTCCTCCAATTGGAGAGAATTGAAAGGCGTGTTCCTGGAATTGTGGGCCTTCAGGGAATTCAAGGGCCAACATGTCCAAGTGCTATCGGACAACGCCACCACAGCGGCTTACATTTCCAGGCAAGGGGGTACAGGAGCAAAAGTCTTCTAGACTTGGCCCTCAAAATTCTGGGTTGGGCAGAAGCCAACTTAGCGTCCCTAACAGCGGTACACCTAAAAAGACGTTTGAATCAGATTGCAGACTTCCTGAGCAGAGAGAGAGTTCTGGAATCATCATGGAGCCTAAACAGAGGTTTTTCCAGAAGATATTATGAAAATGGGGAAACCCCAGATCAACCTGTTTGCATCAAGAGCAAATGCAAAAACACCACAATTCTTCTCTCTGAACAGGTGGGATGAAGCGGCGGGGCTAGATGCTCTAGGGCAATGCTGGACCTTCCACTTGTGCTACGCCTTCCCCCCAGTACAAATGATCCCAATGGTACTGAGGAAGCTACAAGAGGAAGACACGTCCTTGATCCTGGTAGCCCCATACTGGCCCAAAGGGGTTTGGTTTTCGGTGTTGCTAAAGTTAGCAGTGCAGCCCCACTGGATGCTGCCAGTTCAAAGGGATCTATTAGATCAGGGTCCCCTTCTCCATCCAGACGTAGGTCGCCTCAAATTGGTAGCCTGGAAAATGAAGAGCAGATCCCGAAGAAGGGGCGTCTGTCTGACAAGTTAATTCATACATTGCTGGACAGCAGGAAAAAGGTCACGAAGGCCATTTATTTTAAGACCTGGAAAAGATTCAACTCCTGGTACAATGAAAAGAATTGTTCCCCTCAGGAGAATTTTTCAGTCTTGGAGTTTTTGCAAGATGGTTTGTAAAAAGGATTGGCAGCCAATACCTTGAAGGTCCAGGTAGTGGTGTTTGTGTTTCTATAGAGACATTTATCTCTAGATCCCTTTTTTGTTTTTAGGGCCCTGGCTAGGATGTGGCCAGTACCAGTAAAAATTTTTCCCAAATGGGACTTATCAGTGGTTCTGCAAGGGTTAACTAAGAGCCCTTTTGAACCACCGACGGAGGCAACAATTAAGCTGTGGACGTTTAAGTTAGCCTTGTTGATAGCAGTTACTTCAGGAAGGAGGGAAAATGAGCTGCAGGCCTTCACTGAGCCTTTTTTGTCAGTATTCCCGGATAGGGTAATTCTGAGGACTGATCCAGGGTTTTTACCCAAAGTATCATTGACCTTCCACAGGTCGCATGAGATAATCTTACCAACTTTTTGTCCCTCTCCAACCTGTCCTAAGGAAAGGGAATTTCATACACTAGATGTGAAAATGTGTTTACTACGTTATATAAAGTTAACAAGAGAATTCAGAAAATCAAATTTTCCTTTTATATTTTCGGGACACCGTAAAGGGTATGGAGCCTCCAAAAGCACTATTGGAAGATGGCTTAGAATAGCTATCAGTGAAGCTTACAAAGCCTCCGGGGTAGATCCCCCAGGGGTGTGTAGCTCATTCTACCCGAGCGGTGGCAACATCCTGGGCGGAGAGAGCTGGGGCCTCACCAGGACGTATATGCAAGGCAGCCACTTGGACGAGTTATTCCACCTTCACTCATCATTACACAGGATGGACCTATTCTCAGCAGCAGAGTAGTCGTTTGGCAGGAAAGTCCTGCAAGCAGTGGTCCCACCCTAGAGTAAGTACTTTTATCATCTCCAGGTGCTGTCCTGAAAGACGAGGGGAGAAAACCCTAGTTAGACTTACCGGTAACTGTATTTCTACGAGTCTTTCACGACAGTGCCAATGACCCTCCCTTGGGTTATAAGTGTAAAATAATGGCATGAGATTACTATGTTCTGCTTATATCTTTCAGCATGGCTGGAGGTGCTCGATAACAACTGAGGCCATGGTGGAAGGAGATTGACTTTTAAAAGATTGACTGCAGTGTTTCCTGGGAAAAGGGCGGAGCTGCGCTCTCTCCAGATGCTGTTCTGAAAGACTCGTAGAAATACCGGTAAGTCGAACTAGGGTTTCCCCCAGTTGTCTTCCAGGACAGCCCTTGAGAGATGGAGCTCATCACACCTGACAGGAAACGCTCTTTAAAAGGCGGTCCCTCAGGCATCTGGTCAGTTTTTTGTGTTTCCTCAGCCAAGGAGACATGTTGCCAGGAGGAACCGTCTTTTGAAGAGGAAAGGGATTTGGAAAGCTCCACCGCTCAAGGGCTGCCCGGGATAGAGGCGAGGCCAGAGTCAGAATGTCCCACAAGTACCTGCTAGATGGTGACGGAGCACTCCATACGCAGCAAGAATCTCTCCTGGGAACCTGGCCATGGGTTCCCTCCGCATGGGTATGGAAATCGCCATCCCCTCTCTCTCCAGAGCCTGGCGAGGGAGCGGGCGGCGGCGTGGTGGGTGGGGGGGGGATCCTTCCTCCTTACTTAAAACGCCGCAGGCTGGAAGAGCGCAGAGGATCACTTCTGGCGGACGAGACGTCATCGCCATGCGCCGGAGGTAGCGGTTCCGACCTCCAGGTGCAGAGAGGGAGGGGAAGGGGCATGGCTACAGACGCCGCATACATCAAACATGGAAGCCCATACTTCAGGGGAAGCCAGCACCGACTCTTCACAGGTAGGCTGGTGGTGCCAGAACCTCTTTGTCCTGTGGTTATACATATGTATGGGAAGCTAGGAAGTTCCTGGGGGAACGTTCTTTATTAGCTCTGGTAGGCACCATAGGCGGAGGGGGCAGTGCAGTCTGTTGTTAGAGCTGTGTTTAAAGTTTCCCCTATTTTGTGTCACCCTCTCTGTTAGAACATTCTAAAGCAGAGAAAGCAGCTGCAAAAACAGACAATAAGAAATGCCCAGCTTGCAGTGCAAGACTTCCCTGAAGTTATGCCAAAACCTTATGCCCGACATGCATCTCGGGTGTGCTGAAAGCTGAGGAAGACTCTCCATTTTCTAAGTTCCTCTGCTCTTTCAAAGACTAAGTAAAGTCCACTTTTAATTTCCACCAATTAATTTCAGAGGTACAGGTACCAAGTAAGAAGACCCTTGACAAGCCAGCACTGGTGCCCACCTCACCTGCTTGGGTGCCTTCAGGCTCAAAAGAGCCTTCTGGGAGTAGGGAGAATCCCCATCTTTCCACTGACCTGGATTCCACACAGTCCTCAGGACAGGACAAAGGTCAGGAGGAAGCTTCAGTAGCCACCAAGTTTAAACTATCACAAGAAGAGGTAGATGAGTTGCTGGGGACTATTTATGAAACGCTAGAGATCAAGCAGGAGGAAACTCCGCTCTCTAGACAAGATGTACCAGGGACTGGATAAGAAAAAGCCCAGGGTTTTCACAGTACACAAAGTCAAGTCGGATTTTGTTTTGAAGGAATGGTTGGAATCTGAAAAGAGACTTTTCTTTTCAAATAGCCTGAAGAGGAGGTTCCCTTTTGACAATAATCCAGAGTCAGTCTGGAACCAAGCACCAAAGCTGGACGCTCCGTTAGCAAAAGTGTCAAAACACTCAGACTTGGTGTTTGACGATATGCGACACCTGGAGGACCCAATGGATAAGAGAGGGGATATAATCCTCAAACGATCTTGGGACACCGCGATGGCCAACCTTAGACCAGCCTTGGCTACAGCCTGTGTAGCCAGAAACTTTGAGTTTTGGCTAAAACAATTACAAGGACATTTAACAGCGGGAACTCCAAGAGAAGATTTGTTAAAATCTTTCCCCATGCTCTATAAAGCAGTTGGTTTTATTACATATGCATTGGCCGAGTTGGTAAAATTGTCAGCCAGATCAGCCGCGCTGTCAGTGGCAGCCAGAAGAGCCCTCTGGCTTAAAACTTGGCCGGGAGGTACCTCGTCTACATTTATGTAGTATCCCACTTTCCCACAGGAGAGGGGTAAACCGAAGAAGCACTGGACCCGTCAGAAGGGCACACAGAGAGCGACCATGCACTTTAACCCTCCTGGCCAGAATACCAAGGCAGAAGGGTACAAGCAGTGATGCCATAGGCCAAGTGGGAGGAAGGTTTGAGAAATTCCTTCCACAGTGGCAAAACATAACCTCCAACAATTTTATCCAGGGAGTGATAGAGTGATAGAAAGCTTGGAGTTCAGCAAAAGGCCCCCCTCAAGATCTTTGATCACTCAGCTACCAAGGGAGCTGGTGAAAGCCAAAGCACTACCGCTACTGGTAGGGGAAATGGTGGACCAAGGAGTCCTAGTACCAGTGCCAAAGCAGGAAGAGGGGGAAGGATTCTATTAGCACGTCTTTTTAGGGCAGAAACCTTCAGGCAAATATCGCCTAATCCTAAACCTGAAACCATTTTATGAAGCAATTCGATACTTAAGGTTCAGGATGGAGTCAATCTACTCAATCTGAAATCTACTCCAGAAGGATTACTTCATGGCAAACCTAGATTTAAAGGATGCCTATTTACACATCACCATCAGGGAAAGCTCCCAAAAATACCTCCGGTTAGCATTACAAATAGGCGAAACGGGTATACCTCTTTCAAAGCCGAGCCTTGCCGTTCGGCCTTTCTTCCTCACCAAGGATCTTTACCAAAATCCTGGCAGAAATGCTCACACTGCTAAGACTGCAATACATAACTGTAATACCTTATCTAGATGACTTACTATTCATAGCCCCAACAAAGGAAAGGCTTCAAGAAGACCTAAGGGTAGCGCAGGAATGCTTAGCCCACCTGGGTTGGATTGTCAGTTTAGAGAAGTCGAATCACTCTCCCTCCCAGGAGATCTGATTTCTGGGGTATACTATCAATTCCAGCAAGCAGAAAATGTAATTGCCACTGGAGAAGATGGACCATATCATACAGAGAATAGCGCAGGTGCAAACCAATCTTCCAGTCACCATGAGAGAAGTTATGTCGGTGCTAGGCCTCATGACGTCTGCCATTCCAGCAGCCAGATGGGCCAGATTCCACCAGAGACTGCTTCAGTCCTTTCTCCTTCAGAATCTAGGGAGAAAGGATCTAGAAGACGGGGTATTTATTCCATCAAGGATAAAACAGGCCCTATGGTGGTGGAGACACCAGGACAATTTACAGAACGGAGTACTATGGGTATTTCCAGTTTCCTGCTTACTGACCATAGACGCCAGCAGTTGTGGTTGGGGGGCCCATCTGGATGGTCACTGGGCTCAAGGAACTTGGACTCAGTCAAAGGGACAACGGTCGTCCAACTACAGGGAGCTAAAGGCTGTGGCAAGGGGAATCGTGGCATTCCAGGACCAGCTCAGAGGTCAACATGTACAGATCAGGTCAGACAACATAACGACAATAGCCTACATAAACAAGCAGGGCGGAACCCAAAGTCCCAGCCTGAGAGGTATAACCCAAGATATTTTCATCTGGACGGAGAAAAATCTAGGATCCCTTTCAGCGGTCCATCTCAAGGGCCGATTGCTTGAGCAGGCAGTCTGTTTCTCAAGAAGAATGGTCTCTGGACCCAGCGGTTTTCGCTCAGATAGTAGACAGATGGGGACTGCTGGAAGTCGACTTATTTGCCAACAAGTCAAATTCAAATCTACAAAGTGTCTGCTCTCTCAATCCAAGGGATCGACCCATAGCGGTTGACGCCCTCGAACCTATCACGAGGGCAATTTTACATGAAGGTTTGAAAGAGATTTAATTTATGGTTGCCAGAAACAGGAGAAGAGGAAGTTGATTCTCCGACAATTCTGGATTTTTTGCAGGAGGGACTGGACAAGGGTCTAGCCTTAAGCACAATTAAGGTACAGATCGCAGCCCTCTCAGTATATTTACAGCGCTCCTTGCAGCAGGACCCGCTCATAAGTAGTTTTGCAAGGCAGTTTTTAGGATACAACCTATTCTGTCGTAAGACCCCAACATGGGATTTATCTATTGTTTTAAAAATCTGTTATTACGGATCCTTTTGAGCCATTATCAGAAGCGTCCATAAAGCTGATTACACTCAAGACTGTTATGTCTTATTGCTATGACATCAACTCGCAGAATCAGTGAACTACAGGCCCTGTCCATCAGATAGCCTTTTTGCAATTATTGGAGGATAGGGTCATTCTCAGAACTGACCAAACATTCATTCCTAAAGTATCTTCTACTTTTCACGGAAGTCAAGACATAGTCCTACCCTCTTTTTGTAATAAACCAGCTACCCTCTTTTTGTAATAAACCAGCCAACAGTAAGGATGAACAGTTACACCTACTGGATGTCAAAAGGAGCCTAATAGCTTATTTGGAAGCTACAAAAGACTCCAGATCATCAGAAGTTCTATTTGTCCTCTTTTCAGGAAACCGTAAGGCAGGCCTCGACAAACCCCGGGCGCCAGGTCGCCATGGCGACCAGAAATCGCGTCCTGGCGAGTGACTGCCGTTCCTTCTCTCCCCATGTTAAAGCAGCGAGTCAGATTCAGCGAGAGCCGAGTTCTCTGCTTAATCTAACAGCTGTTAAACTTGGCCTGCTGCCTGGGATATTTGTTACTTTTCTTCATTCTAAGTAGAAAAACAATGTATCTTCTTCTTTGAAAGCAATTATCTCCGGGCTGTTCAGGAAAGTTTAACCATTTAAAGACTAAACCCTTTCTCACGTTAGTGGCTTACAATTAAATATCCAGTGTTTTCTGCTAGAAAATGACTTGGAACCCCCAAACATTATATATTTTTTAGCAGAGACCCTAGAGAATAAAATGGGGGTTGCTGCAATATTTTGTCACATGGTATTTGCGCAGCGGTCTTTCAAGCGCAATTTTTTGGAAAAAAATACACTTTTAATGAATAAAATAAAAACTAAACCGTAAAGTTAGCCCATTATTTTTTTTATAATATGAAAGATGATGTCACACCGCGAGAAACGTGACCTTTATGCTAAGCAACAAAATTGTGATAAAGCCCTGTGTACCATCAACAATTACCACTCCTTATGTGCAGCTGGGCTCCAGTATTTCATGGTGACAGGAAACCCACCAGAGCAATGAAAAGTCACTGTGGGGGACACACATGTAGGCAGGAAGTGGCTGCAAAGAGGCAGCAGAAGATCAGCAGCGCTGGAATACTTTAAACCTTTTTTTTGTATTTTATTTACAATGTCACTAAGGCTTTGTTTAGATGTGCAAGTTGGGTGGTAATAATGTGCAGTAGAGACATGTTTTTGCCACCTTTAAGCTCCATTAGGCAGCAGATGAGGGTCTTTTACATGCCGCAGTCACAATGCATTCGGCATAATAAGGAGTTTCCCCATAACAGATTTTTTAGTGTCACTCTTTCTGGCCAGCCTATAACCCTGATGTAATGGTGGAGTTATTGACTGGCTGCTCTGCTGTGAGTAAGTTAGGGTTAGGGGGGCGCAAATTACTTGTCTTACCCCTGGCGCTGACAACCCCACACTACGCTATAAAAAACTGGCTCCTAACTTTTTTTTAGCCAGCTCCTAGATTCAAGGCAAATTTGTCAAGCCCTGCCGTAAGGGGAAACAAGCTTCTAAAGGGACGATAGCAAGGTGGATTAAGATGGCTATAGCAGAAGGTTACAATCCAGTACACTTGAATCATCCACAGGGTTTGAATGCTCATTCTACAAGGGCATTAGCTACATCCTGGGCAGAAAGAGCCGGTGCTACCCCAGAGCAGATATGCACGGCTGCCACGTGGTCGAATATGTCCACTTTCGTTTGGAAGGAAAGTCCTCCGTGCAGTGCCCCCCCCCCCCCTAAATAAAGTGAGTACTTGTGTATTCTCTCAATGGCTGTCCTGGAAGACGACTGGGGAAAAACCGGAGTTAGACTAACCGGCAACTCTGTTTCCAGGAGTCTTCCAGGACAGCACGTTCCCACCGTTTGCATGCATAAAGTAAATTGGTGTATATTCATTATCTTTCAGCTCTGTCCTGTTCTTGGACAAAACTGACCAGATGCCTGAGGGACCGCCTTTTAAAGAGACGGGCAATGTGTCTCCTGTCAGGTGTGATGAGCTCCATCTCTCAAGGGTTGTCCTGGAAGACTCCTGGAAACAGACTTACCAGTAAGTCTAACTCCGGTTTTTCCATCCGTCTGGCAGATTGGATGACAACGGACAGGCGAAAACTTTTTCATCCAATCCCCCATAGAGGAGAGCTGGGCTCTGACAGGTCCATCTCGCTCAGTGAGCATAGACAGACCTGTCATCCGCCGGCTCAGCGGGGATCAATGGATCGATCTCCGCTGAGCAAGCGGAGTCTGTCAAAACGGACGGGTATGTGTGAAAGAGCCCTTAAAGACTTTTCTGACATTTGTTGCTTACAAGTAAAAATTTGTATTTTCTGCTAGAAAATTACTTGGAACCCCTAAACATTATATAACTTTTTAGCAGAGACCCTAGAGACTAAAATGGCGCTAGTTGGAATATTTTGTCACACGGTATTTGTGCAGCGGTCTTTCCAATGCAATTTTTTTTTTTTTAAAAATGCACTTTAATGAATTTTTTAAAAAATAGTAAAGTTAACCCATTTTTTTTTTTTTTTGTATAATGTGAAAGATGATGCTACACCGAGAGAATCCTGATCTTTATGCTTAGCAACAAAATCATGATTCTCGTTCTAGCCAGAATTATGCAGCTCTAATGTATGCTGTGAGGTGGAGGAGGGGAGATGAGGCAGCTGGATATGCTTTAGAAGAGTCTTTCAATGTCATCAAATAAAGCCCTGTGTACCAACAATTACCACTCCTTATGTGCAGCTGGACTCCAGTATTTTGTGGTGACCAGAAATCCACCAGAGCAATGAAAAGTCACCGTGGGGTACACACATGTAGGCAGGAAGTGGCTGAAAAGAGACAGCAGAAGATCAGCTGCACTGGAATAATTTTGCCCTTTTTTTTGTATTTTATTTAAAGTGTCACTGGGGCTTCATTTAGATGTGCAGTTGGGTGGTAAAAATGTGCAGTAAAGACATGTTTTTGCCACCCACCAACGGCCACCCTTAAGCTCCATTAGGCAGCAGATGAGGGTGTTTTACGTGCCGTAGTCACAATGCATCGGGCATAATAAGGAGTTTCCCCCATAACAGGTTTTTAGTGTCCCTCTTTCTGGCTAGCCTATAAGCCTGATGTAACTGTTACATTGGATTTATTGACTGACTGCTCTGCTGTAAGTTAGGGTTAGGGGGCGCAAATTACTTGCCTTACCCCAGACGCTGACAACCCACATTATGCTAAAAAAAACTGGCTCCTAACTTTTTTAGCTGGCTCCAAGATTAAGGCCTCATACACACGGGCGTATCTTTAAAAATAAACAAAGCGTCGGGCCCGACGTCAAGGAAAAAAAATATGCGTTTTTCGGCATTATGCATCGGCGTTAGTGAGCGTCGGCGTCAATAAGCGTTTTTTTTAAAAAAATCATCCCTCTGCTATTTTTTCAATCTAAAAACGTTGGCGTCAAAAAACGCCGGAAAACGCCGGTACAATATTAGTTGGCATTTTGCGGCATCGGCGTCAAAAAATGCCAAAACGTTACAGCCTCAGAACGCGGTGGCCGTGGGTTCTACTTTCAGCTCACTAACGCCGACGCCATCTACAGCTCAAAAACGCAGAAGTTTTTATGGGGCCATTGACTATAGAAACCATAGAAAACGCCGGCGTCAAAAAACGTCCGTGGGTATGAGGCCTAGAAGCAAATTTTGTCAAGCCCTGATTGACATCCTTTGTGCCTGTTGGTTTGTAGTTCTCCTTGAACTACCAGGGCGCTGTTGAGCGCTCTAGTAGTTAATTTAGTTTTCCTGTCAGTGTATCTGTCTGCAGGGCCGGCTCTACCACTAGTCGGAGTAGGCGGCCGCCTAGGGCGCACTGCCGCCTAGGGGCGCCTGGCCACTGTTGATCAGTCACTGGCTGCTGTGCATTGACTCATGTAAAAACTGACGCTGTCTGACTGAGATAATGAGATTGTATTATCACATGCACTTTGCAAATGTATATAGAAATAGTGACTAATCTGCCAAATACCCCCCCTCCGCCCCCCACCACCAGTGAGGCTGTATTTGATGGGCACAGGTGAAGCTGTATTTGATGGGCACAGGTGAGGCTGTATTGATTGGCGCCGGTGAAGCTGTATTTGATAGGCGCTGGTGAGACTGCATTTGATTGGCGCTGGGCAGGGGAAAGGGGTGAATTCAGGGGTAGAGCCAAGGGGCGGCAAAATGAGGTTTCGCCCAGGGTGTCAAAAATCCTTGCACCAGCCCTGTCTGTCTGCCTGTATGAGCAGACCGCTTATACAAACTATCCACAAGAACCCTGCATTGCACCTGCAATGTGATTACGTGTGCAATTTTTTTGCAGACTCGTAGTGAAAAAAAAATTATAAATGCCCATTTTATTTTACCTGCAAAAGAATGTGTTTTATTTTTTACAAATGTGAAATGATCCTTTATCACACTGGTGCGATGTGTCATGCGATTTAACAGTTCCAAATTGCATGACACACCCTATTGTCGGCAATGGAACCATTCAATTCAATGCGACTCCGACTTTGTGGTAACCGATTTTGAAAAAAGGTTCCTTTTTGCAACTTCAGGTGTAACTTGAATAGACATCTGTGCATGCAGTGGTACAGATGTCAGCCAAGTAGCACCTGAAATTGCTCTGACCTGCTACTTTGAAATCTTTTCAAGTATGCTTTCAATGTAAACCAAACAAACCGAGAAAAACCTGAAGAAAATGTAACTGGTATTCATTCAGCCTATGATCATGCTTTGCTGCCACCCAATGTCACTATTTGTAATGACTAGTATAAACCAGAAAGCTAATGTATAGAAAATGTGTTAGAATGATAAAACCTAGAATATTTTATTTGAACTGAACAAAGCCACAAATTCACAAAATATTATGAAAATATGGTGTTATCTTACCGCCCAGCCATTTTTTGCTTCCTACATATTTATGGAGAGGACATTCTGAATGCACATTCAGAGATCAGCCTTTGATACTATTTCTTACCTGAGGACAAGCCGTTTCCATAGAATTCTTGGGTTATTTACTTGTTGTTTCACAGGTATCACGATACCACAAGAGAATTCTGAGAAATCTGGGCAGTCAGTTTATTTTTGCCAAAACAGATGGGCCGCTAGCTCTTGGACTTGGCTTTATTGCAAACACTTCATGCAGATCTGGGCCTCTTAAACACAATTCACAGCAAAAAAAAAAAAAAAAAAAGATGTTGAACTCAACATTTATATTGGATTCCCCCTCCCCCCCTAAAAAAAATCCCTGCAGTACCCTCCGAGCAAGCAAGGGTTATATGCTTCCTCCGGCAGTTCAACCAGTCCCCCACAGCCTCCTATCTAAGCTGCTTTCGGCAGCTGTTGCATGATCACCACCATCACATAAATTACAGGAGTGCATGATGGTGTTGAAGAACTGCCCAGACTGGAGCTGGGGTGATTGGAGGAAAACCCTGGAGGTGTCCAAATCGGGGAGTCAGGTACCTGTACCCCTAGATCGAATGAATATTTAACGGGCACTAAAGGGTTTTTTTTTTGTGTGCGCGCTCCCAAAGTTGGGCTTTAAATGATATCCACTTTTCACATTTGTAGTCATTCTGATGAACATGATTTAATTCTTTGGCAGATGATTGCTTAGCTCATGTCCTGTTTTTTCTTTCTTTGAGACTGTATTGGACCGATCTTTGTGCTGCAGTTCCTTATTTCTTTTTTGCACAATTTTCCTACTGCATATTTCATTTTATACATTCCTAAAATTCAGTGGGTAGCATCAGGTGCTCCATTTTAATTTCCACAACATGTGAGTAGATCTTTGAAAATATAAAATCTTGTTGCTGGTTCCCATTAAGAACTGAAATACCCGATTTGAGTAGACTCTTGTGGCATCCAAACATTTTGGTTGGACTCTTTACCCATTGTTTAACTTGTATTTAGGTCATAATCCTATTTATTGGCTTTTGTTTTGCAGATTCCCCCTTGTCTGCTAGAAGAACGTATTGAAAATGTTGGTTGTTTTGGCTTTTATCATCATCTTCCACATAACCTCTATAGCATTGCTGTTCATTGCTACAATTGACAATGTAAGTACTTATGCTTTTGCAAACTACATGCTGCTGCTATTACTTTAAGAAAATGGACATGCACTACCTGCAGGCAGAATGAAAAATATTCCCAAATCCTAAAAAGGATTGATAAAATTTGCGATGAAATCTCCACTCTACACATATCCCCCCACACCCCATCTCCACAGGTATGCTAAACACTTCCTGTATTCAACCCTGCTGTTCTAGATGAGGTTGCTAAACTTCTTTTTAAGGCCCACTTTAACCACCTGTCCCCTGGACCCTATTCCCTCTCAAATACTATGGTCACCCTCCCTTGCTCTATCCTACACTCTCTAACTCACATCTTCAATCTCTCCCTCTCTTCTGGTATCTTCCCCAACTCTCTAAAACATGCACTAGTCACCCCAATACTTAAAAAGTCTTCCTTGGACCCCACCAATATTAACAACCTACGCTTCATCTCCTTGCTCCCCTTTTCCTCTAAACTCAGTGAATGCCTGGTCTACAACAAACTGAGTGACCACCTCAATAACCACCTTGATTACTCTTCGTTCTGAATTTCGCCGTCAACACTCCACAGAAACTGCTCTCCTAAAGCTAACAAACTATTTACTAACAGCAAAATCCAATGGACACTATTCTGTACTCCTACTTCTAGACCTCTTGGCCGCCTTTGATAAGGTTAACCACCTCCTCCTCAAAGAACTTTACTACTTTGGTCTCTCTGACTCTGCTCTTCATTGGCTCTCATCCTACCTATCCCACTGCACCTTCAGTGTCACAATTCCACTTCCTCTTCTTCCTTTCTCTGTTATGGTCCCTCAAGGTTCTATTCTGTTGGACCTCTCCTATTCTCAATCTACGCCTCTTCCCTGGTTCAGCTGATGGCCTCCCATGGCTTTCAGCTGACGACACTCAAGTCTGTCTCTCTACCCCTCACCTCACATCATCAGTCTCCTCACGTATCGCTAATTTACTGACTGACATATCCGTCTGGATGTCACACCACTAACTCAAACTCAACCTGTCCAAAACCAAGCTTATAATATTTCCTCCCCCTCATTCCTCTTCCCCTAACTTCTCTGTCAAGATCAATGGTACAACCATCATCCCATCCCCACATGCCAGGGTGTTAGGTGCAATCCTGGACTCTGACCTCTCCTTTCGACCCCACATCCAATCACTTTCCAAAGCTTGCAGCCTTAGGGTGGATTTGATTTAAATCAAGTTAATCATGGTTTACATCACTAGTAAAAAGGCTTTATTTAAATCAACTCGATTTAAATCAAAATGTTTAAAGAGCAACTGTAATCTCTGTCCCTCAGCGGCTCCTCCTCTGACCCGCTGTTGACTCACCAACAGTCCCATTTACTTTAATGGGATGGCTGGTGATGCAGCAGTGACACAACAAGGTGAGGGACGTGGTGGCAGCTGGTGAGTGTATGCCCTCTAAATGACAGGTGCTCTTTAAATGTAAGGACTTATTTTGCTGCTAGCTAGACTCTTTAATATTTACAAACAAAATGAAGGTTTCCTATTTAGAATACTAAGCTGTCAGGTTAGTAAAACAGCGATATCGGAACCAATTCAATCATACAGTTTGTAGTGTATATAGATTTGCAAAACAATGCCATAAAGGAATATTCCCAAACTTTGTTTTCTCTTCTGTTCACTGACAGACGCAGCCTTCTTATGACACATGGGGTTATGCTCATCCTACTAGGAGTAGCCTAGGCAAAACAAACAAAAGTGTAGGTTGGCCTTTCCCAGGGGGCCGCCCTCACCTTAGCATATAATCCCCCTGCTCTGTACAGTACATCAGTTTATTTGCCTAGTGCAAGGAGTAGACCTGGTTCCCTATGGGAGCAGCGGTCGGTTCCCTATGGGAGCAGCGGTCTCCTGAAGATTCATCTAAGGAAGACTGCTATCAAGAATCTGGCTGGTGGTATAGAGGATATCTCGAATCCTAATCTTTCCCCAGTCCGGCCAACACTATGCAAACCCCCTTAGGGGGGCCCACCCTATAGCGCCCGTTCCGTGCGGGCGGCCAGTGGCTAAAACCCACTAGAGCCCAGTGACTGGTTCGCCTGTCCAGTGGCCTGGCCAGCAGCATGCCTTCTTGCGGGGAGGTAGGTCTGCTCCGGGTGGCTACCCGCTGCTCCTGTCGGATTGGTGAGTAAACCCCTCTTCCACACTAGAGGCATGGAGAGTGGGCACCTGGGCAGCTCTGTGGTGGTCAGCCGGTGGGGGTCTGTTAGAGGCCTTCCCCCCACTCCCCCTCCCCCCTCAATGCCCGCAGGCACCTTTGCACTAACCGTTCAAATCTGCACCGACCGTCCGGAGCAATGTGTTAGGTGGGTCGTCGCCATTGGATTTTGGAGCACCGCTCGTTCGTGGCCGACCGCACGTGTGTAATGGCAGCGTCCATTGTTTGAGAACCATGTGGTTTCCAGCCTGCTCTCTGGCGGCCCCAGTGGTCGATTGGGAGAACTGCAGTCCTTGTGCAGGAAGTCCTTAAAAACGGGTATGGGCTTCCGGTTTTTTCTTAGACAGCATGGCTGACACACAGTAACAAGCTCCTGACGTGCAGCAGTTCGTGGGCATTGCTCTTCGGTTGGAGTGCTGAGGCATCAAACAGCAAGTATTGCTGGCACTTCCTGGGTACTGGTAGCGGTGGGTGTAATCCGCCCGGGTCTTCCTGGCTGATTTGTGGGGTAGAGGTGGTGGTTACACAGCGGGGGTGCCGGGCTGAGATGTCAGAGGCCGGCAATTCTATGGTAGGGGTACCTGCAGATCTACAGTCCACCCCAGGAGCATTTGTGTCCTTGGAACAGCTGAGGGCAGTGTTTGGGGAGTTCCTCCCCCGGTCAGGGGTGCCAGTTCCGAGGGTCCCCCAGAAGCGCCCACCCCCCCCCTCTTTGCTCAGGGGAGGATTCAGATCTAGAAAGCGCTTCAGTGGTCACACCTGTGGATCTTTCAGAGGGTGAGCCGCCCTTAGAGGGCGAGAGGATCAGAAAGCGATAGTGGAAGCACTGTTCACTGATATTTGCGACTTTATGCGACTGGACCAAACAGGGGAGTCACATGAGTCCGCATATGTTTGTGGACCGCTTAGACTCCCTAGGTCCCCTAGGGTTTACCCTTATGATCAGGTGTTTGAACAGGCAGTGTTCAAGGAATGGCGTAAGCCACCAAGTTCCTTGGCTTTGCCTAAAAGCTTTGCTGTTCGCTACCCCTTTGAGGAAAGCTTTACTAAGAGATGGGCTTCCCCGGTGGTGGACCCTGCCATGGCTCGTGTGAATAAGGCAACCACCATCCCCTTGGAGGGGTTGCCATCCTTTTAAAGAAGCGGCCGGTCGCCGCACAGAGACAGTGTCTAAAGCACTATTCTTGTTGGCTGGGTCAGCCATGCGGCCAGCGCTAGCAACTGCTATGGCGGCACAGTCTCTTCGTGAGCACGCTGCCGCGCTGCGCAATAGTTTGTCTGGTGAATGTGCACAGGCTGAAGTACAGCGAGTGCAACATTTGGAAGAGGGTCTCCGCTACATATGCCATGCTGCTTTGGATCTTCTCCCCATGTTGTCAAAAATGTCTGTTCAATTGTTATCAGGCGGGTGCTGTGGCTCCGCTCTTGGTCGGGTGACCAGGCTTCAAAGAAAGCTCTGGCAGACCTGCCCTTTCAGGGACCCACAGTTGGATAAAGTTATTAAGGATTTCACGGGAGGGAGGAGTACTTTCCTTCCATAGCCGAAGCAACGAGATCGTCGTCGTAGGCAGGGTCTTGTCTCTTCTGGTCAGAAGAAGTTTTTTCGGGCGCCCGGCCCAGCGGCTGCCTCCGTATGATGGGTTGCCCCCACCCGCCTCACGGGTGGGGGGCCGGTTTCTGGGGGTTGCAAGCAGCTCTCTGCCCCCAGAAAAGTCCTTCCCCTCAAACTTGAGGCTCCTGCAGGAGCGTCGGGAGGCGCTTCTAGGCGCCGGTCAGGCGCTCAGCAGTCAGAAGTCATCATTAACGCTGGCTTGCCGGCTGGAGTACCTAGGTCTGTCTCTGGACATGGTACAGACAGGGGTGTTCCTAACACCGAGCAAGCGTCTAACGCTTCAGGCTGGGCGAACCCTGGGATCGCGCCAGTGGTTTTCCTTATGGTTCTGTATGCGGGTGTTGGGGCTCAGGGTGTCGACTTGCGAAGCGATACCTTACGCCCAGAACACTCGGCTCCTGCAAGAGGCAATGTTGTCGCAGTGGGACAAATCTCCTCTATCCCTGGACAGGCTGATCAAGTCGGAGTGTCAGTCCCGGGAACCCTTGGTTTGGGGGATTCAGGTTCCGGCCCTAAAGGGGGGGAGAAGTGGTCCTCCCCTCAATTGGTCGATGTAGGTACCGGAACTGAGAGCGGGCAGGCTATACCTGTCCCGTTGGGCCGAGAGGCTGCGCCGCCCGGTTCTGGTTCAGTCGGTCAATGCCACGGAGGTGGCATAGGTAAACCATTAGGGCGGAACAACAAGCACAGCAACAGCCGTGGACATGGCTCTGATCCTTAGGGGGGCAGTGCTTCACAGGCCTCTGGGTCAGTATCGGTTGCTGTACATTTTTCCTCCTCTAACCAGGTATTGAGGGAGAGGGGTGTCTCTGACTCCGTAATCCCTACTATGATAAGAGCACGCAAGAGTTCCTCAGGTAAGAATTATCATAGGACCTGGAAGGCCTATATTACCTGGTACGAGGCAGGGGGTTGGAACCCCCTCTTATAGAGTGTCCAGAGTACTGTCATTTTTACAGCAAGGACTGGACAAGAACCTGGCGTTAAATACGCTTAAAGGGCAGAGTTCGGGCCTGGCGGTTCTTTTTCAACGGCCCTTGGCGTCTCATTCATTGATCCGTACATTTGTACAGGGGGTACGTCATGTGTCTACTCGGATACGGTCCCCATTTGGCACCGTTGGATTTGAATCTGGTGCTTTCTGTTTTGCAGAAGCCACCATATGAAAGAATTTGGGACATTCCCTTACAGTTGTCGCAGAAGGTGGCCTTTCTGGTGGCTATCACATCCGCCAGGCGGGTGTCGGAGTTAGCTGCATTATCCTGCAGGTCACCTTACTTGGTCCTCCATAAGGACAAGGCAGTTCTGCGGCCTTCCCCTTCATCTCTTCCGAAGATGGTGTCTTCCTTTCATTTAAATGAGGATACTGTTCTCCCCTCATTGTGCCCGCACCCATCACATCCCAAAGAAGTTGAGCTACATTCTTTGGATGTGGTGAGGGCCTTGCGGGTGCATTTAAGTTCTACAGCTTCCTTTCGGAAGTCTGATTCTTTATTTTTGCTGACGGGAGGGTCGCGCAAAGGTATGGCGGCCTCGTCAGCTACTATATCTCGTTGGATATGGAAGACCGGGACTCAAGCATATGAGATTCGGGGTAAGGTTCCCCCGTTCCCAGTCACGGCTCATTCCACCAGGGCAGTTAGTACTTCCTGGGCGTTTAGACACCAGGCTTCGGTGTCGCAGCTACTTGGGCCTCAGTGCACACGTTTACTAAGTTTTACAAATTGATGTTTCGGCATCCGCGGATGCTGCTTTTGACCGCAAGGTGTTGCAAGCCGCAGTATAGGCGCGGTTAGCACCGCCTGAGAGGGCGTTTTTCTGTTGGGTACAGTTGTTATGATTTGCCCACCCCTCTTGGTTGGCACAGCTTTGGGACGTCCCCATGTGTCATAAGAAGGCTGCGTCTGTCAGTGAACGGAAGAGAAAAAGGGATTTTTTGTATAACTTACCGTAAAATCCTTTTCTCTGACGGGTCCTTCATGATTGACGGGACCACCTTACTCGGCACTGACCCTTGCCCCCTTGGAATGGGGCTTAGAG
>BLSH010018283.1:304568-318933 GCA_018402905.1 Glandirana rugosa | reverse complement strand
TTTTCTCTGAGTTCACTGACAGACGCAGCACCCACCCCTCTGCGTTGGTTTTGTACGGCTTGTTACGAACTGATGTGCTGTACAGAGCAGGGGGATTATATGCTAAGGTGAGGACGGCCCCCTGGGAGGGGCCAACCTACACTTTTGTTTGTTTTGCCTAGGCTACTCCTAGTAGGATGAGCATAACTCCATGTGTCATAAGAAGGCTGCGTCTGTCAGTGAACTCAGAGAAAAGGATTTTACGGTAAGTTATACAAAAAATCCCTTTTTATCTCATGGCTACTGTGAAATTGTGTGAATGCACCAATGCAGTGCATGTTATCTCAGCTAGCAGAGCTCGGATTCATTGAATGGGTTTACTAAAAATATAAATATAAATATTGCAAAATATATATATCCATTTCATGCTTGATGAACTCCATTATTAATGTATCTTGACTAGAAAACTATCTTTTAGATAGATTTTTACTCCAAAAGCATTTTATTAAAATAAATTTTGATAAAAGGCAAAAAAAATCGATTTAAATAAAAAAAAAATCAGGTTTTTAATTTTTTTTTTTCTTTTTTTTTTTATCCACCCTGTGCAGCCTTGACCTCCGAAATATCTCCAAAATATGCACCTTCCTAACCAATGACACCACAAAGCTCCTAATCTACTTATCTCTTGCCTTGACTACTGCAACTCCCTCCTCATTGGCTTACCTTTACATAGACTCTCCCCCTTCAGTCCATCATGAATGTTGCTGCCAGACTCATCCACCTTGTAAACGACTCAGTGTCTGCTACCCCTCTTTGCCAATTCCTCCATTGGCTGCCACTCACCCAACAAATTAAATTCAAAATACTAACAATAACTTAAAAAGCCATCCACAACTTGCTCCCCAGCTAACTCACCTAGTCTCAAAATACAAACCAAATAATTTTCTTCGTTCCTCCCAAGAACTCCTGCTCTCTGGTTCCTTTGTCGCTTCCTCCCATGCTTACCTCTAGGACTTCTCCCTAGCCTCTCCCATTCTATGGAATTCCCTACCTCAATTTCCTACTTTATCCATTTTAGGCGATCCCTGAAAACCTTTTTCTCTTCAGAGAAGCCTATCTTGCCTCCACCAACAACTGTACTTTGATTTTCTCAATCAAATCCCACCCTCCCCCCTTCTGATTCATCCTGCATTGAATTGTAACTGTACTCTCTGCCCTCATGTTGTAACGTGCTGTGAAAACTGTTGCCGCTATATAAATCCTGTGCAATAATAAAATCCATGCTATACAGCACGTATTGATGTATCTCCTGCTTTGGGTGTTGTATTTTGAGAGCATATTTCTTGGCCTGTTGGGTACCACAGTAAAAGCACACAACTTGTTGGGCACTCCCACCTCCCCACCTGTCTATCTGAAGTGAACCACTACTGGCTTCCACAAGGCGCATAGTCTGTTATTTATAATGCAGTGACCCAGTCACAGACAGCCATTAACCCTGATGCTTCTGCAGCTGGAGGCTTTGTGATATATTCTCATTTCATATACTGTCCAAATGGCGGATCATAAGCCAAAGGGATGCTGTCTTGTGGGCCTTTTTTTTTTAACTCTTTTTATTGAAAGAGGTACACAACAATGACAATAAGCATAACCACTCAACGTGAGCGTATTAGACAATAAGGTACATTCACATTGCACAAAGGTCAACAATAGTACTGATATACCGCATGACGCAAGCAAGAAAACATCAAAGAAAGCATATGTGATGAAAAAAAAGGGACATTGCTATCGAGACACTGGCACTGAGGTTTAGGCAGTCTACTCTCTAAAGGCATCACTATGGGTGACAGACACCATAGGACTATATGCCGATGATCTTATTTTATACAAGCGGGATGTCCCTGCCTCCGTGGGTATAGCAATGCAAATCAGATAGCTTTGGCTTGTTTTAAAGTGGTTTTCAACTTGTGACAACCACTTTAACCTACAGCTAAGCCTATGATGAGGCTTACCTGTAGGTGCCCTGCATATCTCCTAAACCTGTATGGTTCAGGAGATGTGCAGTGTTCTGGATGTGCCAACATCATTTCGGCACATGCGCAGTGAAGAAACGGCCTCCGTGCTGTCTGTTCACTGTGACCATACCATGACTGGTGGCTCCGCATGCGCGGGAGTGAGGTCATGCGACTCCGGCCAGTCACAGAGCTGGAGTCGTGGCCCCAGAAGGAAGAGGGGCAGAAGATGGATGCCGCCAGCACAGGGAACAGCGCTGGACATCACTGGCTTCGTTTGCAGGTAAACGGCACATAATGGGCTACGATGCGATGCATAGTAGTCCATTATGCGTCTACTTTACAGGTCTTTAACATTGTTAAAATCATATCTAAGTGCTGGACACAGTGAGGGCAGAGGAACACCAGGCATCCCATACTTTATTATATTTGGTTGGACAACCACAGTGTTCATAAATTTATTTTTTCATAGGGTAGTATTTGATTTATGAGCCAAAGCCACTGATGTATGGATGGAGGTGTAGGTTGGATCCATTTATATGCCTCTGTTTTACGGGCCATAAATAGTGTGTCTAGCAACATGGTTCTGGTATGTCTAGGCCAAATCTCCTTGTCCAAAACTCCCAGCAGGCACACCAACGGGATACATGGAACAGGAACTGACAGCACAGCGGATAGGATATCGGTCACATATTGCTAGTATCGTGCAATTACTGGGCATTGCCACATGACATGGGCAAAATCTGCTTGTGGGGAAGTGCACCTGGTACAGGCTGAAGTAGGTGCACGATACATAGCATGGAGCCTAACTGGGCTCAAATAGGTTTGATGTAGCATATAGAGATGTATCAATTTGTTGCAAACTGCAGGAGACACCGACAAGTGAGCAGAGCAAGCCTCCTCCCACTCTTCGTCACCAAGACCAGTAACGAAAAGTTGCTACTTGGCCCATGCCTCCAATGGTACCCCGCTGGTTGAGATAAAGAGTACAGATAAGTCCCCTAGGGCCTTGAGACCGCAGTACCCCTATTAGATTGTATTTCAAAAAGTCTGTACCATGGGCACCAAACTGAGCATGTAAAAGATGTCTTAGCTGCAGATACCTGTAAAAGGCATTTCTTGGCAATTTAAATTATCATTGTAAATCTGCAAAAGAGGCCAGTACATTTCCCTCATTGTCAAGGGAAACCACTCCGTTATATTTCCAGAACCCTCTATCTGGAAAGCTCTTTAGGTGAGTAAACATTGGTTTACTCCAAAGTGGCAGTACCTCGTTAATACCCCTGTAGCCTGCAGGTTTCTTGACCTCCCTCCTTACTGAATGGGCTAAGATAGCAGTGGAGGATGTTCCTCACCCAAAGGAGCCAAAGGTGTGGCCGGCACCAGCCAGTCTGTCATGTGACGTAGCTGCCCAGCTAAATAATAATATAGGTTCGGTAGCGCCATACCAGGCATGTGTGATGTCACATACAGACACTTGGGCAATAAAATCATTTTTATAATATTAATTCTGCCTGCCACTGACAGGGGAAGCTTGGCCCAGACAGTAAGCTTAGCTTTAATCATAGAAACAAGAGGATCTAAATTTTCCCTAGAAGCATCTGATGGGGACAATGTTATGATGACACCCAAATACTTAAACAAGGTCACTGCTTTAAGAGGACATATCGTGTTGGTCCTAGCGTAGGCCTGCGGGAACAAAGGCATTAATGCCAACTAATGCCAATTAATTTTAAGGCCTTAAAGAGGAAGTAAACCCAGATTGGGTTTACTTCCTCTATAGTCCCCTGTAAATTAGAAGCATAGTGGGCTACTATGCATTGCATAGTAACCCATTATGTACCACTCACCTGCAAACGAAGCCTGCGGCGTCCAGCGATGTCCCCGCTCCAAGCCACATCCATCTTCTGCCCCTCTTCCTTCCGGGGCCGCGATCTCCGGCGCTGTGACTGGCCAGAGTCGCGTGACGTCAATCCTGCGCATGCGCGTGGGAGCCGCCAGTCACGGCACAGTCGCAGTGGAGTAACGGCACGGAGGCCATTTCTTCACTGCGCATGTCGGCACAGCACATACACTGCATATCTCCTGAACCGTACAGGTTTAGGAGATATGCAAGGCACCTACAGGTAAGCCTTATTATAGGCTTACCTATAGGTTAAAGTGGTTGTCATGAGTTGACAACCACTTTAAAACAAGCCAAAGCTATCTGATTTGCATTGCTATACCCACGGAGGCAGGGACATCCCGCTTGTATAAAATAAGATCATCGGCATATAGTCCTATGGTGTCTGTCACCCATAGTGATGCCTTTAGAGAGTAGACTGCCTAAACCTCAGTGCCAGTGTCTCGATAGCAACAGCAGTGGGGATAGGGGACATCCTTGCCTAGTGCCCCTACATAATTGTATGCATGGAGACAATTGGTCGTTGACTAAAAGGTCAGATGTAGGATCACCATAGGGAATAGAGACCCATTGTCTAAACTCCTCTCCAAAGCCAAAGGAGTGAAGTGCTGCCATGAGAAAAGGCCATTCTATGGAATCAAAGGCTTTCGCGGTATCTAGCTAAGCCAGCGCGCAGGAGTCGAGCAAGTATTTTAATTGGACTATTAGTTGTGTTCTGCGTATATTGATAGTCCTTATCCAGATGGATAAATAAACAGTCTCTGGGTTTAAATGATAGGAAAGACCGACACCAGTTTGTGTGTAAAGATGAAATGGCACACTACACCCAGTGCTCTGTCTTCTTACCAGATAACAGTGTAACATAAGCCTCTGTAATCAAATCATCCACAATTTAGGAACACCCTCTTCAAGTAGGAGAAAGTATCAGCCACCCTGCAGTGGTCACCACGCCTCTGACAATGTTCATTGGAACGAAACCGGTCAGGTGGTACAGCTGCAAGCAGGCACATTCATGTTTCCATGTGTGGAATGCTTTTATATGCTTTGAAGTCTTCTGGACGTTTGTAAGTGTAATCTTTTTATTCATTAAACATTTTTAAAAACGGGCTTGTCTGTGTGCTCCCTCTGCTGTTTTATCCCATGTTATACCTTCTTTGTGACCATTCGGTTGTGAGAACGATCGCTGCAGGATGGCTGGTACTTTCTCCTACTTGAAGAGGGTGTTCCTGAATTGTGGATGATTTAATTACAGAGGCTTATGTTACACTGTTATCTGGTAAGAAGACTGAGAGAGCACTGGGTGTAGTGTGCCATTTCTTCTTTACACACAAACTGGTGTCGGTCTTTCCTATCATTTAAACCCAGAAACTGTGTTTATTTATCCATCTGGATTTTAGCGTGGCACAAGGACGTTTATTGCATTTAGTTTGGTGATCAACAAACGGTGCATGCTGCTGACTGTTTATTATGCATGTGTTTCTAACAGCGCAAACTCACTTTATATGATTTTTCTGTATATTGATAGAGGTAGACTTCCTGGGCATAAAGCCTGTTTGGTCCAGGTGAATTATATTTAGAATAACTGTGTTGAGACGTTTGGCCAAAATCTTAGCTAAGATTTTTTTTTTTTTTTTTTTTAATTCCTTTATTTTTCCAAAAAAAAGTTAGAAAGATACATACAACTGGAAAGCCATCAGCAAATACAAAATCATAGAGACTTAGTGTACATTGGAATAAAGCAACACTATACACAGTATTGGAGGGTACAGTATTCTTTTATATTGAAAAGCAGAAATCAACTTGTAAGTGCACTCCATGGTCCGGAACTATAGCCCGCCTCAAAGGCGGGCAGTATTGAGCACCCAGGTACCTAGTTGAGAGCTGCACGTCTGGCTGGTCCCCCCACCCCGGCAGCCTTAACAACCATTACGTACTGAGAGATTTTTTATAGAATGACCCCGGGGCTGGCAAACGGCCCAGGAGAGGCGGGAGCGCCCGGCCCCAGCGGTCGAGGGACCTGGGGGAAAAGACCGCCAGATACCCTCCTTCACTGCAACCAGGGCCCCACCAACCCCCAGGACCACATGCTGTGAATTGGGAGGGTGAGTTAAGACTAGGTTATCACCAGTTAGCCAAGATTTTGTAATCAATATTCAATAGGGATATTTGGCGATATGATGTGCAGTTGGGTCCGATCCTTGTCTGGCTTACGGATGAGAACCACTGTGGTGTTAGGTCTGCCAGGAACCCCAACCATCACTCCAGTTTCCTGACCAGTAGTCTTGTTATCTTGGTATCAGGTGGAGGGCGGTTGCGGTCCTGCAGCCAGAATTCTGGGACCTCTATGATAAGTGCAAACAATCCCAATCAAGGAACAACAATAAATAATACTCAGTTAGAAGCAAATCCAGGCAGAAGTCCAAGGGATAAACCAGAGACAGCATCAGAGACAGGCAAGGTTCGGTAACAGTCGGGCAGCGAAGTACAAGAGGGTAATCCAAAGGCATAGTCGGGAACAAGCAAAGTTAGTAACATGCAACAAATGGGATAAATGGCTGGCAGTAACAAAACCTATATTCAGGCAAGGACAGGAAGGGGAAGTGAGGTTTTATAGAGTACTAATTGAGGTGACTGCCTACAGCTGGCCACTGGGTGGAGCCAGAGTCACCATCAGAAAGCAGTAGATACCCAGGACTCCACAAGGATGGTAGATACTCCGTGGCTAAGGCTGTAAGGAACTGACCACAAGAACACAAGTCCCAGGATCGATCCCCGGTTAAGGCGGGACAGTAGCCCCCACACAAAAATGCCCCACTGCTATTTGGGCTTGGAAGGATTTTTATCATGGAATAACTGGACTAGTCGTGGGGCATGGACATCGCGAGTGGGTACTCAAGTCCTTTCTGCAATGGAGTAGCCTTTCCAGTCCATAAGATACTGCAATTGTCTACCCTTACGTCGGGAATCCAGAATTTTACTAATTTCATGTTCTTGGTGGTTATCAACCAAGACAGGAGAAGGACATCTAGAGGGTAGTGAAAACCTATTCTTATAAAAGGGTTTAATCAAAGATATGTGAAACGTATTGGGAATCCAAAGATGTGAGGGCAAACAAAGTTTATAGGCCAATGGCTTGACTTGACTAAGGATGCGGAAGGGTCCAATATATCTAGGCCCAAATTTGTGGGAAGGTTGTCTCAGTTTGATGTTCTTAGTGGATAACCATACAAGCTGATTAAGATGAAAACGGGGTGCAGGTCTTCTGCGATGATCTGTGTAACCCTTATATCTGCGAACCGACTGCAGCAACACTTTCTTTATTTCCTTCCAATGCTTGGTTAACCTGGACACCATGCTGGCTGATGCAGTTACCTCTACTTGTGAAGATTGGAAGGGAAGGACTTTGAATTAATAACCAAAGGCAGCTTGGAAAGGAGAACATTTCAAGGAAGAGTGCCACTGTGAGTTGTGGGCTAATTCAGCTAGAGGAAGCATCCATTTGTCATGTTCAGCATTAACGTAAGCTCTTAGAGTTCCCTAAATCTTGATTAACCCTTTCTGTTTGGCCGTTAGATTGAGGATGGTATCCAGAAGACAAGGAATTGTTGATACCCAGATGTTTGCAAACCGCTCTCCAGAATGAAGAAATTAATTGTGACCCTCTGTCGCTAACAATATCGACCGGAATACCGTGTAAACGGACATTTTCAATGAAAGAGCCAGGCTTGGGGCTGAGGCTAGGGCAGGCATCGGAATGAAGTGTGCCGATTTTGAAAACCTGTCTACAACTTCCCATATGACGGTATTCCCCCTGGAAGCCTGCAAATCCACGATAAAATCCATACTGATGAGTCCATGGAGCATGGGGAACAGGTAGTGGTTGTAGTAGGTCTTGAGGAACAGATCAAGGCATTTTGATGGCCTTGCAAATATTACAAGCTTTAATGAAAGCGGTCACATCCTTCTTAAGCTTAGGCCACCAAACCAGGGATTTCAGGCGTAAGAAGGTTTGTTTCATACCAGGATGTCCCAATATCTATTGTCCATGGGCCCATTGCAAAACTTCTTTCCGCAAGTCTGGAGGTACAAAGTATTATCCTGAACTGATAGATTGGCAGGAGTCTTGGATTGAGCAGCCAACAAAATCCTTTGTAAGGTAATATCTAGTTGAGCAATAATTAGTTCAGGGGGAACAATATGCTCTGGGGGAGCTTGGTTATTTTCGCAAGGGAATTGCCGAGACAGGGCATCGGCCTTGGTGTTCCTAGTACAAGGAATGTAAGTTACGACAAAATTAAACCGGGTAAAGAATAATGCCCAGCCGGCTTGTCTGGAATTCAATCTGAGCCTTTTCCAAGTAGGTTAAATTTTTATGGTCTGTTTGAACCACAACTGGGAGTTCCATACCTTCTAATAAATGTCACCATTCGGAGAATGCTAGTTTTATAGCCAGAAGTTCTCTATTCCCTATGTCGTAGTTTTGTTCTGCGACAGAGAATCTTTTGGAGAAGAAGGCTACCGGATGTAGTTTGTTGGAAGTAGGGTCTCGTTGGGATAAGAAGTATTGAGCAGAGGGCTGAGGATGATGGAGCACTGGAGCAGAGCAAAATGCAGACTTTAGAAGATTAAAGGCTTCCAGAGCTTCCGGGGTCCACTGAGAGTAGTTGGTCCCTTTCTTAGTGAGAGCAGTGATGGGAGCCAGAATCTTGGAAAAATTCTTGATGAATTTTCGATAGTAATTTGAAAATCCAATGAACCGCTGGACTTTGAACGTGGAAGGTCTGGGCCACTGTAAGATAGAATTGAACTTCTTGAGATCCATCTTTCAGAAGAAATTGTATACCCTAGGAAAGGTATTTCCGATTGCTCAAAAGAGCATTTGGAAAGTTTAGCATTCAACCAGTGATCTCTTATACGTTGGAGAACAGTGCGTACATCGCAACGATGAAGCTTCAAATCTTTAGAGTGAATAAGTATATCATCTAAGTAGACAACAATGAAAGAGTCGAGTAGATCCCTGAAAATGTCATTCACAAAGTCCAGGAATATGGCGGGGGCATTGCAGAGACCAAATGGCATCACAAGACACTCATAATGCCCCCTTCTCGTATTAAAGACCATCTTCCATTCGTCTCCTACTTTAATTCTAATAAGTTTGTATGCTGAACGAAGGTCCAGTTTGGTAAAGACCTTCGATCCTTGGACCCGGTCAAACAATTCAGTAATCAGGGGAAGAGGATACTGATTCTTTACCGTAATTCAGTTAAGCGATCTGAAGTCTACACAGGGTCTGAGTTCTCCATCCTTTTTTTTCTCGACAAAAAAGAACCCAGCCCCCATGGGGGAGGTAGGTCGAATGAATCCCTTCTTCAAGCTGTCTTCAATGTACTCTTCCACTGCCTTAGTCTCAGCCAGGTTAAGGGGATAAGTCCTCCCCTTAGGTAGAGGAGTACCGGAAAGCAAGTAAATAGCACAGTCATAAGGGCGGTGTGGAGGAAGAGCCTCTGCTTCCTTTTCGGAGAACACATCAGCAAAATCTGCGTAGGCCTTAGATTACTCAGGGTTGGTAGACACCTCATGGATGGACACTAGATTGCGTACCACCTTTTGGAGACAGTGGACATGACAGGAGGTGCTCCAAGTCGAGATTTGACCAGGGGACCAGTCAATGGATGGGTTATGTTTACATAACCAAGGGAAGCCGAGAATCACTGGGTGTTTCGGGGACAGGATAATGTCAAGACAAAACCTCTTGATGCAGAGCCCCCAAACGGACAGAGAGGGGCTTGGACTCATGGGTAATAAGGCCATCACCCAGTGGGGCTCCACCAAGGGTCATCACACAGAGCGGTAGGGTTTTTGAAACCATGGGAATCTGCAGTCTCTTAACCATAGCAGCGTCTAAAAACGCACCACTAGCGCCAGAATCAAAGACTACTGTGGAGAAGCACTGGTCATTCCCAGACAAAGTGATGGGGATTAGAAGTCTCTCCTGAGGAGGGTTCAAAACAGTAGGACCTAATGGGACTCCTCACTCATCCATTAAGCCCAGAAGTTTTCTGGCCGAACCGGAAAAGAACTCCGCTCATGACCCAACCTCCCACAATATAGACAGAGGCCTAAGGTCCTGTGTTCCTTGTCCGACAACTGCATCGCCCCTACATCCATGGGTTCCTCCTCAGACCCGACAGGAGAGGGGACAGAAGGGACTAGCGATTGTAGAGGAGCTAACTTAGTACCAAGTCTGGGAGGATTATATTGTTCTTGGAGCTCTCTGACGCTCGGCAAAGCGAGTGTCCACCAGAATACACAAGTTCATAAACTCCTCTAGACCCCTTGGGATCTCATGGTACATTAATTCATCCTTGATGCCTTCCACTAACCCTCTGCAAAATGCAGCCTTAAGGGCGCTACTGTCCCAGTTGGTCTCTGCCAGTAGCGTACGGAATTCAATGGCGTAGGATTCTACGCTGCATTTACCTTGACGTAAGTCAAGAATACGGGACTCTGCTGTAGATACTCTGCCGGGAACATCAAAAATCTTTTCAAACATCTTGAAGGTTGGATAGTCATTGAGCACCAAGCATTGAGAAGAAGAGGTGACACCCAGGACAAAGCTCTGCCTTTGAGCAGGGAAATTATAAATGTCACCTTGGCTTGAGCAGAGGCAAACGCAGCAGGCTGGGTTTTAAAATGTAGCCGACAATGGTTGAGGAATCCCCTACAATCAGCCGGGTTCCCATCATACTTCTCCGGGAGAGGGATTTTAGGAGCTGGAGGATCCAATGGTATAGACATAGCCCCAGGTTCGCTAGCCCCAGCCCCTGGGTCACTATATGCAGCAGGACTGGACCCATGTGTAGCAGATAGAGGCCAACATAGCCGTGATGGAATCTAGTTTCTCCTCCAATGACTGCACACAGTTAGCCTGTTCTCCCAGCATTAGTCCCTGATAGACTGCTTGCACTAAGTCGCAGAGGTCCATCTGGCTTGAATATACGGTTAGGTCTGCCAGGAACCCCAACCATCACTCCAGTTTCCTGACCAGTAGTCTTGTTATCCCAGTATCAGGTGGAGGACGGTTGCGGTCCTGCAGCCAGAATACTGGGACCTCTATAAGTGCAAACAATCCTAATGAAGGAACAACAATAAATAGACTTACGGTTAGTAGCAAATCCAGGCAGAGGTCCAAGGGATAAACCAGAGACAGCGTCAGAGACAGGCAAGGTTCAGCAACAGTTGGGCAACGAAGTACAAGAGGGTAATCCAAAGGCATAGTCGGTAACAAGCAAAGTTAGTAACCTGCAACAAACAGGATAAATGACTGGTAGTAACAAAACCTATATTCAAGCAAGGACAGGAAGGGGAAGTGAGGTTTTATAGAGTACTAATTGAGGTGACTGCCTACAGCTGGCCACTGGGTGGAGCCAGAGTCACCATCAGAAAGCTGTAAAAACCCAGGACTCCACAAGGATAGTAGATACTCCATGGCTACGGCCGTAAGGAACTGACCACAAGAACACAAGTCCCAGGATCGATCCCCGGTCAAGGCGTGACATGTGGCAGAATACATGGATTGAGGAAGTCTCCCCTCCCGAAATTCTGTGGAGTATACCCGAGTTAGTACTGGGGCAAAAGTATCTAAATATCTAAGATACACCTCTAGAGTCAATTCATCTGATCCCTAAGCTTGTCCCTTGGCCATAGAGGCCACTGCCTCCCTGACCTCATTCTCCGTAATGTCAGCTTCAAGGCCCTTGCTCTGCTCCTGAGTCAATGCAGGTTACACCAGGTCAGAAAGGTACACCTCAATGTCTTGTTCAGCATATGTAAGGGTGGATGCATAACATATTTGTGTAGAATTCATGAAAACCTCAAAGTATGTCTCCAGCTAATCTGACCTCTGTCCCATCAGAACGTGTCATTTTGTTTACCACTGAGCTACGCATTTGCTGTCGTGCCATATGGGCCAGAAATTGACTAGACTGGTTTCCACATTCAAAATAATTCTGCTGGGTATAGAAGGATTTCCTTTTGGCAGCAGCAGAGATATGATCCGAATATAGGCGAGACAAATTCCCAATGGATACGGTTAGAATCAGTTGGGGCAGCCAAATAAGTCCTATCAGCTAGTCGGTATTTGTTAGCCAACTCTTCCTCCTCTTGTCCGAAAGAATGTTTAAGATATGATATAGTGGACTTAAGCTCCCCCCTCAAATATGCCTTTAGGGCATCCCAAAACATCAAACCTCTATGTGATCCTTGAGCTGCCAGAAAAACCTCCAATTGATCAGGTATCCTGTCATTGGATCCAATCCGGGACAACTAAAAAGGCTGCACCCACCAGGGTCTTTGGATTCCAGCAGCCCCAGGATCGATTGACAGTGACAACGGAGATGTGGTCTGAAATTCCCCTCGGCAAATAGGAGATAGAGGATAGTTTAGTGAGAAATGTATCATTTCCCAGTGCCAAATCAATTCTAGAGAGACGGCCTCTACGAGGAATAGACCATGAGTATGCCCTTGTAGTGGGGTTGGAGGCTCGCCATAGATCACACCAACCAAACTCTGCAACCAGGGAACTGAAGGCTGACATGGATTGGGATTGCGTAGGTAAGGGATCTCCAAGTCGGTCTAAGATTCGATCCTACAGCAAGTTGAAATCTACAATACACAAAACATAGGCCTCTGAGTATGTTGCAGCAAAGAGTATAGCCTCTCGTAACACCTGAAGGTGGGGGGGGAATTGTAAATGCCCAAGATCACAAATGGTAATGCATGTAGCTGAGCTCGGACAAAAATATACCTCCCATGGGGATCTGTCTGGACCCTTATACATTCCCATGGAACTGAGCGCTGTACCAATATCGACGCCCCCCTTGAATAAGAGGAGTGACAAGAATGGGCCACCCATTGTACCCAAGGTTTCTTAAAGTAGTCAAGATGTTCTGGGGTTAAATGGGTCTCCTGAAGACATATTAAATGAGCATTAGTTTGAAGTATGGTGGTAAACACCTGGGAGCATTTATGGGGAGTGCCCAGCCCCCGCACATTACACGATAAAGTGCTAAGGCCAGCCATTAAGTAAATAGTTAATCATGTACAGCGTAACAAACAATAATGGCAACATAGTATACATCCAAATAAAGTGCGGTATAGTGAAACCATATATGTATCATAAATAACAATTAGTGCATAACTTTTTGGCCCAAGGCCAACTTATAAGCAACGATGCCAGGTAGTAAAACTTGCCAAGGTATACATAAAAAGATCAAAAATGGGGCATTATCCACACATTGCCACAGCATATGCGAGGGTAATTCATAGTGACAGCTAGCCCAAAAGGCTCTTGTAGTCAAAAGGGGGAGAGAATATAGTCAGTTATATCTTCCCTGATATACTGACAAAGTTAAATCAGGGCAACATCTAAAGCATCTGTTACCTGTATTTGCAGAAGGCGTGCTACTGAAATGTGTGGTATTTCTTGTCCCATGTGTACAAAACATGGATAGACTAAAGCAAATAACTAACTGAGGAGTTCCAAGTCTATCCACAGGAGAGCAGCAACACTCCAAACACAATAGGGAAAGTCTGTAAAAAACATACTGAAAAAAGGTGGGGAATAATGTATCATAGGTCTATATTAAATTCAAGATGTCCGTACATGTTAATCTGCAAAGTGGTAATATAAACTGCCAATGTAATGTATAAACCTGCAAACATTTGCTGTCGATACAGCAAAGGCACTTTCCTTGAAAACAAGAAACGAAATCCAGACAAAATAGGTGAGAAAATGGGTTGCATGAGCAATCAACAGGACTGCAAGTTAGCTGGTGTTGCAAAGCACAAACATATCTAGGACAGGCAGACGGGAAAGGACTCCAGCAACAGATTAAATCCGGGGTTATCAAGGTGGGTGACGTTTGGCATCCAGCCATTCTTGTGCTGTGCCCGGAGTTGTAAAAAAGACGTGATTGTCATCAACCACTCTCAATCTGGCAGGGAAAGCCATAAAATAAACAAATCCACCCTCTCTCATCTTCCGCTTAACCTCCGTGAATGTTGCCCTTTGCTTCTGTAATTCGATCAAAAAATCTAGAAAGATCGAGATCTGCACATTTTCAAAGTGAATCTCGCCCCTCTGTCTGGCCTTGCACCTAAACAAATAAAATACCGAAAGGGACGGTCTAACTCTCACCAACTACTGTTAGTGCAGAAAAAATGTTGAGGCCCGTGTCGTGTTCTTACCGACCTACGGTTTGCAGTGGGTGGAACTATTGGGGCCTAAATTAGACAACGACCTCAGGAAAGGGCAGACGGACAGGATCTATACAAACACGAAACGTTGTGGTCGATTGAACGTCAGGACAACTAACGAGTACGTTGGGTAAAAGAGTGGATAAAACAGACCTAAAGCAAAGAACAAAAGTTCCTTTCACGGAAACGACATAGCTGTCGTTTACAAACGTCCAAA
>BLSH010018283.1:285986-299942 GCA_018402905.1 Glandirana rugosa | reverse complement strand
TTTTTTACTTGATTTTAATTTATTTTCCCTATCCCCATTTATTTGTAGGGCACTTGCCCTAGTTTGAAGATGATTTTAGAACAGTTATATGGCTTCTACCATTAATTAATACTTTTCAGACACAGTTTGAAGATGATCCACATTCACCTCCATTTTTGCTTTTTTTTATGTTTTTATTTTTTTAAAAATATTTAGTTATTTCCCTGTCCCCATTTTTTTGTAGGGCACTTGCCCTACCCTTACCCCCATTTTACTTCCTTTTGCAGCCCTCTAGGGCTTTCCAGGACTTTGTTACAGCCATTTTTGTGCATAAAAGTTCGGGTCCCCATTGATTTCAATGGGGTTCGTTGTCCGTGCGATCGTTCGGGTTCCGTCCGGACCCGGACCCGGACTTTGTCCCGAAGTTCGGACGGACCAGCAGAACCCGAACTTCCAGAGGTTTGCTCAACTCTAATCACGATCCTTACAGTTAAGCAATCTAGCAAGCAGCGGCCTAGGAGCTGCACCAGATATACGGGGTTTAGCTGGCAACCAATGGGCCCTTTCATTAGCAAATGCAACAGAGAAGTTAGCATCAGGAAAGGTAGCATTAGGCCAGATTTCAACAAAGTCCCCTTGGTTTTGACCCTCAGCTTTCTCAGGGATCCCCACAATTCTTATATTATTCCTTCTGAGGCGATTTTCTAAATCAGCCTTTTGGGCCCAAAAGGAGATGTTTTGCTCTGCTGATGCCACCCGGCCAGGGAGAGGGGAGAAATCCTCTATGGAGGAAATTCTTCTCTCAGCCTCTGCCACCCTCTCCCTGACACGCTGCATGTCGTGCCGCAGAAGGCCTATGTCCACCTTAATTTCCTCTATCTTGCCTAAGGTGATCACCTCAAGAAGCTGACCATTAACTTGCTCAAGGGTCAACTTACCCACCTTGTCACCGATGTGCCAGTTTTTGAGGTAGTCCCAGTGGCCACTGCGCTGCTCCTGGTTTGCGGAGGGCTGCCGTCGCTATCTTGCTTCTCCATGCGGTCAAATTCTTTAAGTCGCTTCGCCGAGGTAGATGAGCCAGCCTTGCTCATAATATGAAGCTGTAGTGCTCAGGCAGTGTCTCGGGATCTTGGATGCGCAGGTTGGATGTCGAGAGCTGCAGTTAATACGCAGGATTGAAGAGGATTGTACGGGCGGCTGGCGGAGCTCTCCTCCAGACACATCCAGCCATGTCAATGGTAGCCTGCCCCCCCCCCCCCATGGGCCTTTTTAGCTAACAAATTACTAACAGCTCTGTTTTCAGCTTGTTCATCCCACAGGACTTGACCCTGGATCCCTGTTTGAGTCCACAGGCTCAACTGAATCTTCATTAGCAAATGTTAAGCCCACCTTTTGTGTTCTCCACAGAGAAATTTTCTGCAACCTTTATGTCAAAATTTGAGCAATATATCAGCCATGATGGCCCTCTTGTAAATCTAAACCCTTTCCTCCAGAATTCATCTATGGCTTGCCACCAGCTGCTTCTGCACACTCAGCTGAGGGAAATTTAGAAATGCACCCCATCTTTTTTGGATGAATTAGTGTCTGAGGAGGTTGTCTGCTGACACAACTCTTTATGAAGTTGTAAACCTTCCTGGTACGTTTATACCTATAGGTAAGCCTAAAATAAGGCTTACCTATATTAACTGGTTCCCGACTGGCTCGCGTATATTTACTGCTGCAGAGTTGTGCTGTTGCGCGAATTACCGTCTAGTAGCGGTGTCTCACGTATGCGTGTCTAGCGGGCGGGAGCACGCCGGCGGCGCTCTCGTGCCCACCGCACTCTGCAGGAGTGTGCCCGCAGCTCGGGCAGAGGCGATCTCCGCCGACGAGCTGCGATTGCTGGCCACAGCTGAAAAACTGGGAACCGCCGATGTAAACACGCAGTTCCTCGCTCTGTCAGGCAGCATGACAGAGATATACTGATCCCTGTCACTGGGATCAGTTAGATCTTTCATGCTCCTGACAGCCCAGCCCCCTCACACTTAGAACACACCCAGGGAACACCGTTAACCCCTAGAGCTCCTCCCCCCAGGTTAATCCCTTCACTGCCAATGACATTTATACAGTAATCAGTGGACATTTAAATTTCCGATCACTGTTTAAATGTCATTGGTCCCAAAAAAGTGTCAATGTCCAACATGTCCACCCCAATATTGTAGTCCCAATTAAAAAGCATGGACCGCCGCCATTGCTAGTAAAAAAAAAAAAAAGAAAAAATGTAACAATGCCAGAATTGAATTCTAATGATTCATAAACGCGGCAACTTCTGTGCAAACCAATCAAACGCCGCTTGTTTTTTTTTTTTTTTTTTTACCAAAAATATGAGGAAGAATGTAAATCTGCCAAAACTGATTTATTACATTTTTTGTTTTTAAGTTTTTTTCTCAATCAAGATTTTATTGAACGGTAAACATGTTACAATATAAAGTTCAGGATTCACAGAGGCATTGTCTGAACTTAGTTATTACTAGTGTAGTACAGTTCTATAAGTTGACAGTAGGGATAAACAGTTTAATAAAAGTATTCTTATACAAATGTCAGAGTTAAGTGGGAGATTGTGATTTTGCTAAAGCATTGACATAGTAGCTCAGTTTGACTTGGTTATTTTCTTAGGAATAGTATATTCTAGAGAGAATAGGGAAAGGGAGTGGAATCGGATATTGAGAGGTAGTTATGAGAATAAGGGAAAAAGAGGAGTGGAGACGAGGGGAGGGTAAGTGAAGGGTCTGGAAGTGAGGTAGGAGAGTGAAATTTGGTTATAGGTAATGGCACAGCCATAGTTGTCTTTCATAAAGTAAAGTTGAAGATTCACATTTATGTTCTTTTATACGCATTAAGTTTGGACAAAGGATTCAGTAAATGTGTTTGAATTAATGAACCAGTTTCTCCATAGTTTGTGGAATTTAAATGCATTTTCTTTTTTCATGGCCTGAAGTTCTTCCATTTTGTAGGTCATGTTCACCCTTTCAATCCAATCACAAACAGTCGGTATTCTAGTTGCTTTCCAATTAAGGGGGATAAGGCTTTTTGCAGTGTTCAAAAGGCGTCTTGTTGGTGAATTTTTGTATTTATTGATAGAAAAATGATTTATATGGAGTAAGCAGGCTTTTATCTCCAAGGTAATCGTTGTGTCAGTAATGTGTTTTATCCAGTAGATGATTTGTTGCCAGAATTTTTGGATCTGTGAACATGACCACCAGATATGTAAGAAGGTTCCCATTTCAGAACCGCATCTCCAACACAGTTCAGAATTAGAGGTGGACCACCCTCTGGCTTTCTGTGGTGTGATGTACCATTGTGTTAATGTTTTATACAAGACTTCTTGGGTTTTAGTGCTCAGTGAGCACTTGTGAGTGAAAATACATGCTCTTTCCCATTGTGCATTTGTGAGAGGGGAATCTAATTCTTTCTCCAATTTTTGTTTTTAAGTTTCTCAGGTGTCTCTTGATCTATCAATAATAGCAAAGCATAAAACAGAGATTGTTTTATGTACTGGTGTTTTTTTTTTTTAATATCTGTTTATTGAAAGATAAAGCAAACTGAATATTTTACAGGAACAGGTCAAGTGTCATTTAAAATTATGATCATGCAGCTGGTGCTTTTTTTTTTTGTAGCAAATTTCTTCGAGAGGAGTTGGAGGTCTGTTTAAAAAGATTTTTGTTTTTACTATTCTTAAGGAGGTTGTGTATTTGTTCATCCTGAAATGATTTAATTTTATTTCTGTGGAAACATTGATAAGCTAAAAGAGTGCCTTTTTCTGGTAAAGGAGAGTTTTGTGGCGAGTTAAGGAGGTTAGGTACAGGTGTAAGTGGTCCTGGGTATGATGTGAGGGTATGTTTTTGGCTAATTTGTGAAAATATTCAGGTGTGGAGTTGATTAGTGGTGAAAACCGTTTAGTTTGTATTGGCTGGCTGATAGGGACCAGGTTAAGTATTGTAGATTCAGTGAACTACATTCGGTTTCTATTTCAGTCCATTCCTTCTCTTTTGAATGGCAGTGCCAGTCTGATTCTTGTGATGTGTGGCTTGGTGATATTGGTTGAAAGTCAGGCAGACCCATTCCTCCTTTGTTTTTGGGTAGTGTTAGAAGTCTAAGGCTAAGCCTAGGTTTTTTGTGTGCCCAAACAAAATACCTTTGAAGTTCTTTAAGCGTTTTGAAGAAAGTGTTAGGAAGTTTAATTGGGAGTGCACTAAAATAGTACAATAACCTGGGGAGGTTGGTCATCTTTTAAAATTGATGCTCTTCCGAACCAGGAAAAGTGTTTGTTGGACCACTTAAGATCGGATTCTATGTTCCTAATCAGAGGGAGGAAATTTGTTTCATAGATTTAATTAATATCTGGGGTCAATTTAATTCCCAGATGTTGTAATGGTTTGGATTCCCATTTATATGGGCAGTTTTCCTGTGCTAGCCATAGTTGTTCCAGCTTCAGTGAAAGATTAAGGGCTTCTGATTTGTTAAAATAGATTTTGAAGTGTGCTATGCAACTAAAAATCTTAAATATCTTGTTCATGTTTGGAATGGATATGTGTGGTTGAGTGAGGGAAAAACAGTAGATCTGCGTATGCCGCTATCTTATATTCTCTTTTTTTTAGCCGTGAATTGCATTTTCTAAGTTTATGGTTCTGATCAAGGGTTCTAACGATAAGATGAATAACAGTGATGATAAGGGGCATCCTTGTCTGGTACCATTATATATTTTAAGGGGGTTTGAGTAAAGTGTTGCAATCCAGTTACACATATTGTTGCCCATTCCTATGTATGAGCAAGTGGAGAAAATACAGGACCATGACACATGGTCAAAGGCCTTATCAGCGCCTGTGGATAAGAGAAGACCTTCTAGATTGTTTTGCAAAGTGAATTAAATTTAGGGCTTTTATAATGTTGTCTCTAGCTTCTCTTCCAGGCATGAATCCTACTTGATCAGGTCCAATTATTTTACATAGCATTGGCCTTATTCTGTTGGCTAATATTTTTGCCAAGAGTTTTAAGTCAATGTTTAACCACTTGCCGACCGCCAACCGCAGGTTGACGGCGACAAGGTGGTTCGTTATCGCAAATCGCCGTCATACGATGGCGGCTGCGATAACGCGCACTGTGAGCGCGCGCGCGCCGCCGGAGGCGCGCCCGCGCGCTCACTGTGTTCGGGGAGGGCCAGGGAGCGGGTGCGGCGGCTTCGATTGCCGCCGGCTACCCGCGATGGCCCCCCCCGGAGCGAGTGAGCGGAGGTCCGTGTATGTAAACACGGACCTCCGCTCTGTGTGAGGGGGAAGGGCTGTGATCACAGCCTTCCTTTATGTGAAGGCTGTGATAACTTCCCTTCCCCTGTTAGGGCATCCCCCATACAGTTAGAACACGCCCAGGGAACATAGTTAACCCTTAGCGCGCCCCCTGCAGGTTAACCCCTTCACTGCCAATGGCATTTACACAGTAATCAGTGCATTTTTATAGCACTGATCGCTGTATAAATGCCAATGGTCCCAAAAAAGTGTCAAAATGGTCCGACATGTCCGCTGAAATATCGCAGTACCGCAAAAAATCGCAGATCGCCGCAATTTTTATAAAAAAATTAAAAAAAAATAAAAACCCCAAAAATGAATTCTCATCATCCGTAAACGCGGCCACTTTTGCGCAAACCAATCAATAAACGCCGATTGCGATTTTTTTTTTATCGCAAATATGAGGAAGAATATAAATCGGCCAAAAACGGTGAAAAAAAATGTTTTTTTATATTTTTTTTTTTGGATTTGTATTTTAGCAAAAAGTAAGAAATTTGTGTTTTTTTGCAAAATTCTCGCTCTTCTTTTCTTTATAGCGGCGATCAGAAATGACGCAGAGGTGATCAAATACCACCAAAAGAAAGCTCTATTTGTGGGAAAAAAAGGACGCAAATTTGGTTTGGGTACAACGTCGCACAACCGCGCAGTTTTCAGTTAAAGTGACGCAGCGCCGAATCGCAAAAAGGGCTCCGGTCCTAAAGCTGGAAATCCTTCCGGGGCTGAAGTGGTTAAGAAATGGGTCTGTAGTTCGCACATTCATTGATGGTCCTTCCCTGGTTTGGAGATGATAGAGATGTGTACCATTAGGAATGAGTTTGAATTATGTTTGGATGTAGATAGTGAATTAAAAGTTGAGGCAAGGTGGGTAGATAGGATTTGGGTATATGATTTGTTGTATTGTGATGTCAGGCCATCTGGGCCGGGGCTTTTGCCTGGTTTTAGTTCTTTAATGGCTAATTCTGGTGCGTGGGCTAATTTTCCATCGGTATCTTTGAGTGCTTTTGCTATTATTATTATACAGGATTTATATAGCGCCGACAGTTTGCGCAGCGCTTTACAATATTAGGGCAGACAGTACAATTACAATACAATTCAATACAGGAGGAATCAGAGGGAGTTTGCTAGGAGTTTCCCGGATTTATCTCCTTGTTCATAGAAAATTTGTTTACGGAGATGAAGGGCCTTCTTGATTTTTAGTATGTAAGATTAATTCTGTTTTTATTTTTGTGGATAGGGAATATTTATGTTGGGACTCTAGATTTGATATTGTATGGATTAATATTTCAATTTCTCGTTCTTTTTTCCTTTTGGCTCCCCATTTCATTAGTTCATCTCTGACGCATTTATCTACCTCCCAATTGTTTAGAGGGTTGGTGTCTTCATTTTTGTTGAAGTAGTCTGTTTTGGATATCTGTTTGGATCTCAACATCAGAGAGTAGAGATGCATTCAGTCTCCAGTTAAAACTTGGTCTTGGTCTTTGGGGAGTCCTATTCTTTAATGTTAAGGAAGTTGGGGCGTGGTCGGATAGTGATATTATTCCAATCTGTGCGTTTGCGACATATTTTAAATCTTTTTGTGATATGAAAATCATATCTATTCTTGAGTAGTGTCTGTGTGTTGGAGTGAAAAGTAAAAGGGGTGAGTTAATCTCCATGTGTCTATCAGCGACAAATTGGAGTAAGGATTTAATTATTTTTAAAATTTTGTAAGAGATGGGTGTGACCTGTTTAAGTATCTTGCGTTTGGTTCATGGGTAGGTTGAAATCGCCACCCAGTATGATGCATCCTTTTGCAAACCATTTTAGTTCATGAATTACTTTGGTACAGAAGGTGACGTGTGTCAAGTCAAGTGCCATTGAGAAACAAGTAACGTCCTTCTGGGTCTGCTAGATGTTGTGTGGGTATAAACGCAGAATTTTTGTTTAGTAAAATTGACACGCCTTTCATTTTGGCATAGGTATTCGTGGCATGGTAACCTTTGGTGAATTTATTGTTATTTTAGGAATATTTTGCCCTTTAAAATGGGTTTCTTGAAGAAATACTGTCTTGGGGTTAGCTTTTTTTGAGCTCTCTTAGTAATTTGGTTCTTTTCTAGTATATTTAGACTATTTAAGTTGTGTGATATAATATCTGGTCAATTTCTGAGCATTGAGTATGTCATGGTTTTTGCTTCTCTTTGGGGGTTAGGATAGGAGGGAAGTAGGTAGTATGTAAGTGGGGTAAGGATAGATTGTAGTCATTTACAGTGTTTAGTAAAGGAAGAACTATGCCCAAATGGTATATATTGCGCTCAGCTTTGAGCGCGTGGGTTGTAGTTCTATGGTGGTATTTGTAAAGTTTAAGTCTATTAGTAGTTGTTTACGCCTCTAATGGTTTTTACGCATTACAAAATTTGTGGGGAGTAAGTGGGAGCCGAGCTGCATGGAGGTTTCTGTTCTTTGGTGTAAAAGTTTGAGACTGTATGTTGTGGTATGCCTTCTGGAGGCTGTGAATGTATAAGATTTAAGTTGTTAATGTATTGTAATGGGTCCTGTTTTTTAGAATACTTTTTGTGTGTCTTGCTCTTAGATTATAAGATAATTGAAATCATTACAGGATTTGTGGGGGAACCATGGGGATTCTCATAAAGTATTGAACGGTGTTCACCCCATTTTCCCTTTGGTGGGATATGGAATAGTATAACATTTCAGTCCTGAAAAAGTAAATACATAGAACGCAATAAACATAACTTTAAACCAGGTCTATTTCAGATAGAGTCCCTCTTCTGGTCTATGGGTTGCAAAATATACTTTAAAACATATTGTTATCTAAAAGGTTAACAAGGCGTAATAATTTGAGTAAACTGCCAAGTGTAAATAATATATGACCCTTAACCTTGATCGCTCTGTCTTAATATAGCACCTGGTTTTAGAGTGTGCAAGTTCAACCTCCAGACCTAATATGTTTGTAGTGTAGCAAATGCTTTAGTTGTAGTATTGGCATCCAGACTTTCGTGTTATAAGTGTATTGGTGGAACAGTACCGTATCAGTCCAGTGGTTTTTCCGCGATTACTTTGTCTTCGTTCGATTGGTCCACCATAGTGAGGAACATAGGGTTCGATGATTTCGCTTAAGAGAACCGGAACAGATCGCAGGTGATTCCTGCTTAGGAAAAGGGTTGCCTAGTAAAAATGTAAACCATATGTCAATGGAAGCCGGAGGCTAAACTTGACACACATAAGCGAAGGAAGAAAAGCTTCTTTGGAATGATTAGACCAGGTTTTTGAGGTTAATGATTTGAGTCATAAGTAGAATAACCCTTTATGTTTAAGAAAGCATCAAAGTCCTATGAGTTAATGATGATCCCTTTGTATAGCTGAGGTCAGTCTTTTTGACACTATTTTCCCGTAACTGATATTGATAACTGATTATCGGATTATCAACTCCAGTTATATAGTTCAGTTTATGGTGCTTTTAGTCATTGTTTTTCTAAACTGTGTGAACAAGGTAACAGCGCCATCTAGCGTTTGAAAAATGTAATAGGGATAAGTAAGTCAACGAACAGGTGGAATTTTTAACTTATTGGAAAGTATATCTGCAACTGGTGAAGAGGCCAAAAGAAGATGATTGAAGTAGCTTTCAACGTTGCTCTCTGGTTCTAGGGGTTTTGGCAGTGAGTGAATAATGTCCGTCTTGGCTCGCATTTCTGCGATGTTTGCCTTTTGCAAGGGGAGAGTTGCAAGGAGAGGGACCAGGCGAAGAAGGGCCTTGGTTAATTGGAGGAGGAATTCAGCGTACCAATCAGGGAGTTCTATGGGGTTTATCTGTAGGGTCTCACAGAAGGTAGCCAGATCATCAGGGGTACACAGAATTGTTTACCATGGGATGTAGCTTGTAGAGTAAATGGAAATTTCCTTCTATAAGCTATGTTTTTCTTTTTCAGGATTTCAAGCAGCGGCCTAATAACTCTCCTGTTTTTAAGTGTAATCGAGGGGAGAGATCTTGGTAGAGAAAAATTTCCTTTTCGTTAAACATGATGGAATCGTTCTGTCTTGCCCTATGGAGGATTTCCTTTTTCAGAGCAAAACTTAAGCAGCATACAATGTGTCTCGATGGTGCATCATCTGACGCTCTGCGTTTGAGAGCTATATGGGCTCGGTCAAATCCAATCGGGGATTCAGCCAGTCTGTTGATTAGATTGTGAAATATGGAGCATAGCACCGGTCTGATTTGGTCAGATGAAATGGTTTCAGGGATCCCTCTTACTCTAATATTCCGTCTCCCTCGATTGTCCAGGTCTTCTAGTTGTCTATTCATAGTGATTAAATGTTGGGAGTGATTGGTAGTGACATTGTCTAATCTGGTTAAGGCCCTATCTCTTCTTTTACCTGCACGTTCATTCAACGTCATTTGTTCTGTGAGCATTAAAATGTCTGCCTTTAGATCAGTTATTGACGTTGAGAAAGTTTTTAATATCTGCAGCAATTTCTGTCATATTGGCATATGTTAATGGCATATTTTGATGTGCAGTGTGTCTTACCATTTCTTCTGATGTTCCTAGGGGAGATGTCGTCCTCTTCCTCAATTTCCCTTGCATTTTTCTTTGTTGGTACCATCTTATCTTCTCCTCTTTCTTTTGTAAGAGTATTTCTGGAAATATGCTGATATTTGCTTATTGTTATGAGTGGAAGTGGAGTGAAGTGTTTGATCCGGTGTTCCTGTCATTAAGTGTTTGTCCACAGTTTGGGGGGAGGAAAGGACCCTTTAGTGCCTGCCAGCCTCCGGTCTGCAAAAAGATCTCTGCTAAGCTGCCATCAAATCTGCAATCAACAGTTTCATTGAATTAGATTTACAATAAGGAATGATGTTGCACTGCTGGGTGTGCCAATATGACCTAGGGCTGTTTGCCAAGGACGGGAACAGAGTGCCAAGGGTATCTGATGTTAGGTGAGTATACCCATCTGGGCTTGCGTTGGAAGGGCAGGGCAGTTTCAAGAAAGATGGAAGTGGCCCAAGAGTAGAGCAGTATAGCGACCGTTTAGGCTGCACTGAGACCCCGGACTAACGTGACTGCCCGTGCTACGGTCACTGGGGCAATGCAGCAAGGTGTCCCTTTTGTTGGCTGCTCCCGGCCATCGGAGCTTCCGCTCCACAGTAATGTTCCCCCACAGCCCAAAAACCGGGGATGGTGTTGCGGCCTAAGTCACTTCTGGCTGTGGGGTATTTTCTGCACAATAATTAGCCCAGGGTGTAGCAGGGAGTGTGGACTGCTGAGCTAGGGTGTTTTTGTCTCTCACCTGTCTCTGTAGCTTGTGGATTCCTCCGGATTGTAGAGCTGGTTCTCGGAGCTCTTGCGATGCACGTCCTCTCGCCCTCGTACCTGGCCACACCCCGTTTTTTATATATTTTTTTTCTTGGATTTGTATTTTAGCAAAAAGTAAGACTTTTTTTTTTTTTTTGCAAAATTGTCGCTCTTTTTTTGTATATAGCGGTGATCAGAAATGATGCAGAGGGGATCAAATACCACCAAAAGAAAGCTCTATTTGTGGGAAAAAAGGAGACACTTTTTTTTGGGTACAAAGTCGCACAAACGCGCAATTGTCAGTTAAAGCGACGCAGTGCCAAATCGCAAAAAGTGCTCTGGTCCTAACGTGGGAAATCCTTCCGGGGGTGAAGTGGTTAAGGTGACCAGATTTTTATAATAAAATCCGGGGACTTTTTTTTTTTATTGGCGAATGGTAAACTATTTTATAAGCATATGATGGCGGGTGTCTGGGGACACATGCCGGTTGACATTCACTGCTCCATAGCGGACAATAGATGGTCTGATCACGTCTGCCTGAAAAACTGACCGGGGGACCCGATCAGTCTGCAGTGTGAAAGGGTCCAAACACATTTGTGCTCTGTACCCACTCCACCTCTAACCCCCCACACATCTCTGCAACCCCACCCCACACTGTAACCCCCAGCACATCTCTGCACCCCCCTTCCCCCCACACTCACCCCCAGCACATCTCTGCACCCCCCCCCAACCCACACTGTCACCTCAGCACATCTCTGCACCCCCCAACCTACACTGTCACCCCCAGCACATCTCTGCACCCTCAACCTACACTGTCACCCCCAGCACATCTCTGTACCCCCCTTCCCGCACTGTCACCCCCATGCCTGGTCACTCACTGTGGTCCGCATCCCTGGCTGTCAGCTTAGTTCTACAGTGTGGTCAGCGATCCGCAGCTCTGTGGTGTCTGCGTGATCTCTGGGCTTGTAGTTCTCTTCCCGAGTGTACTGGAGTGGAGAGGAGAGGGGCCTCTGACACAGGCATGTCTGTTTCATTTCAGTGTACAAGTGAGCCACTCTCCTCTTGCTGATACCAGCCCCTCCCCTCTCCACTCCAGTACACTCCGGAGGTGAACTTATCCTTTAAGGATACTTATTGACAGAGTGCTCATGTTTCCAACTGGAGCCACCTGAATTCCATTCAGTTTCCAGTCTGGGATCCTCTACAGTAGCAAGGACACAGTCTGGGGCCTTTTAAACTGTTTTGTATGGTGACAGGAGTAAAACAGTTTGTCTGATATAGACCAAAGTGTTTTGCTCAGCAATATCCTTATGAGGAGGAGTTTAAGTGGGCTGTCTCTATTGTGTCATTTTCTAATTGGATGAGGACATACTAGTGTTTATAAAAATCTATTGATACGACTGGAAGTTGTTTCCAAGGCCCTATTCTCCCTACCAGGCCCCACCCTGCTACCTGTCATTGCTGTCATATCTGTTTGCCAGACCTTGTTGGGATGGTTCAAGTGATGTGTAGCCTTTCTGGATTAATTCTAACCGATCATTCAGTTTTCCAAAACTTGGAACTGTTGCCTGTTGTCCTGCACTACTGTGTTGATGGCTTATGGTTCTTGTACGCCAGATATCCAGAATGGGTATCCTATACTGTATGTACACATGCAAAGGACCCTTTGCCTAAAACGCCTGTTATAGATGCCCTTCCCTTCGATGGTGTATACCTCTGATGCCATAAGAAATTTATCAAAGATCTCCTTGGGGACAAGAGTTCTTTTGCCCTCAGTCATCTTCCAGGTCAGCCCTTGAGAGATGGAGTCCCTCTCTCCACAAAGGAAACATGTTGCCAATTAACCCTTTTTAAGGCGTTCCCTCAGGTCCCCGCACAGTCTTCGTGTTTCCTGCATCCGGAAGAGACATGTAGCCTGAGGACAGCCGGAGGCTCCATCTCCCAAGGGCTGACCTGGGGCAGGGGTCCTGGCATACAGCAGCAGGGAGAGATGAGGGAGCCTCTGAACTGCGGGGTATAATGTGCCTTACCGAAGCTGGTTGGTGGAGGAGGTCGGGTGTGCGGCCACCGACATCCCTCCTTGTGCTGTGGGCAGGAGGCGACCCCGATTCCTTCTCCCTCTGAGCCCAGACGTGGAGATAGGCAGTGGGACTGTCACCCCCTTGGTGGGTCAGGCGCTGAGGGGTGCATATACTCACGGTCAGAGGCAGCTTAAACCGAAAAACACCTTAAAGGTGCAGGAATGGCCAGCTGGTGCCATACGCTAGGAGACAGTGAGGACACCACAGAGGACCCAAGGATGCAGGAGGACTATGACCTTCTATCTGCCCAGGCTCCGGGGGATTCAGGCACCAGCGGAACGCAGGTAGGCACCTGGTGGTGTCCTTTTGTGTCCTCTATAGTGGGAACAGCAGCTAGGAGGTTTATGGTACAGGTGTCACCCTGTGTGCACTGGTTTTACATGGGTATGATGGAGGTTTTCTCACCACCATGGGACCCCTGTGTTTGATGTCTTTTTTGGCAGACCGAGCCAAAGCCCATTCCCAGAAAGTGGTGTGCTAAGTGCGGGACCAAGCTGGCCTTTGGAGTACACGAACCGCTATGCAAAGTTTGCGTGGGGAACTGATCAAGAGAGTCAGATGCCTCCTTAATACAAAATTTTTGGATCGGTTAGGGATGAAATGACATCCACCTTTTAAGTAGTTCAAGAAACTGATTGCAGACGTCAGAACTTCAGCTGCTCTCCCACTCCCATAGCCTCGCCAAGGTAAGTTGCCTTGGGGTCACAGGAGATGGTGAGGGAACAAGCGGGTAGCTTTGCAGCCATTGATGTAGCCACCGATTCAAGAGGAGAGGAAAGATCACCTCAAGAAGCACTGAGTTGGCCACAAGAGGAAGCCAAAGGGCAACATTCTCTTTGGCTCTTCTGGCCAGACTCCAAAACAGTGACTCCAGGATGCCAGTAGGGGGAAAATTGGCTACCTTCCAACCGCAATAGCAGAAAATGACAAGAAAAAAACAAATGCGCCTCTAAGAGTAACAGTAAAAACCAGGATTTTATTAAATAACAAGTGACTACTCACAGAAGTAGTAGGGTGCTGCGCTTTGCAGTGTCAGCCGCTGCTGGCTTCTTTGCTGGAGTCCTGTGGTGGTCCTGCTGGGCTGGGGTGGTGGGGAGTGCGGGTTCAGCTGTACTGGTGGAGGAGGGTCCTTGGGTGAGTCCCGGGGAGACCTTCTCTAGGAGACAGTGGTCCACAGCAATCCGATCCAACCGGTGCCAGTGCGTGCAGGAGAGGTGACTACAGCAACGGTGACGCGTTTACGGGGCTCTACCCCTTCTTCAGGCCGTGAAGAAGGGGTAGAGCGCCAACCTT
>BLSH010018283.1:273164-285841 GCA_018402905.1 Glandirana rugosa | reverse complement strand
GCCCAGCAGGACCACCACAGGACTCCAGCAAAGAAGCCAGCAGTGGCTGACACTGCAAAGCGCAGCACCCTACTACTTCTGTGAGTAGTCACTTGTTATTTAATAAAATCCTGGTTTTTACTGTTACTCTTAGAGGCGCATTTGTTTTTTTCTTGTTTCCTTTCACACAGAAGTTTGGTTTGCTTCCCACATTTGCAGCCCTTGGCAGGACAGTCACCCACAAGAGCACCCAGGATCTTTGTGCATAGACAATTTTATGACTTTTATGATTTTTATGATTTTTTATGTTTTTAATGAACTTTCATGAATGTCATTCAGCTCCATCATTGGCCATCTGTGATTGCCCCCACCTAAATGCCTCCCATCACATGCTCACAGCATAACCACTCCACCTGATCCCTAGTCCACGGTTCACACTGCGCTTGAACATATCCTCTTTGGCAGAAAATGACAGCCAACATGTATGTCTTAAACATCATCGCCAGGGGTTACTCTTTGGTATTCAACAGGAAAGCTCCCAGAGGTACCTCAGGTTGGCAGTGGAAGTAGAAGGGAAGGAATACCACTTTCAGAGCAGGGCTCTGCCCTTCGGCCTATCCTCTTCACCTAGGATATTTACCAAAGTACTAGCGGAAGCCTTAGCCCTTCTAAGGTTGAAGATCATGACAATAGTCCCATATCTGGATGACCTTCTCTTTGTGGGTCTGACAGAAGTGCAGCTGGCGAAAGACCTTGTGGAGGCCCAACAATGGCTGAAGTCACTGGGGTGGATCCTGAACATTGAAAAATCAAAACTTCATCCCACCCAGAATATCCTGTTTTTGGGATATCGGCTCAGGTCAACAGAGCAAAACAGGAGAATTTAGACAGAACACTTCTACACCCAACCGCAGTAAAAAGAGCACTTTGGTGATGGAGAAACCACACAAATTTAAATCGGAGGTGGGCATGGTCCTTTCCAAACTTGCGGAAGTTGACTACGGATGCAAGCAGTTGGGGTTTGGAGAGCCCATCTGGCAGGCCCACCCCCTCAAGGGAAGTGGTCCCAGGAAGAAACCCAGGAATCCTCAAATTTGAGGGTGCTTATGGCAATCGCCAAAGCCATTGAGCACTTCCAAGAACAACAGTGGTCCCCATGCCTTAATCCTGTCAGAAAATGCCATGGCGGTAGCGTATGTGAACACTGGGGCACTCAGACCCCTTCCTTAATCAAGATCTCCAGATCTGCTGATGGGCAGAAAAGAACATGCTGTCACTGAAAGCAATCCACCTCAAGGGGAAGAGCAACCAAGTGGCGGACTTCCTCAGCTGCCGAGAGATCTCCAAGAGTGGCAACTACATCCAGAGGTTTTCTCAGAGATCACAGCTCACTGGGGAATGGCAGAAATAGACCTTTTTGCATCCTGAAAAAATGCCAAGGCGAATGTTTTTTATTCACTGAACCCACGAGACCGGGCTTGGTAGATAAACACACTTCTTCAGAATTCCTGGAATTTTAGTATGTGTTTCGCCTTCCCTCCAGTGCATCTGATTCCTTGTGTCCTAAATAAATTTACAGGAACTGACCAGACTAATACTAATCGCACCATATTGGCCCAAGAGAGCCTGGTTCTCTCAGCTACTCAGTCTCTCAGCAGACCAGCCCCTGGCCCCTTCCTCTCAGGGACAACCTGATGCGTCAGGGGCCCCTAGCAGTCCTCAAACAAAGTTTCAATTTGACGGCCTGGCTACCGAGGAAGACATCCTAAGATCAAAAGGGCTCTGAGTGGTGGCTATTCTTCTTGGAGTAAGGAAGCCGAACACCAGGGCCATCTATAGAAAAATGTGGAAAAAATGGAACAGCTGGTGCATAGAGAATGGCAGACAAAATATGGATGCACCAACAATCTTAGAATTCCTACAGCAGTGTGCTGATAAGGGTTTGGTGCTCGGTACTCTGCAGGTTCAGATAGCAGCGCTGTCTGTGTATCTGGAACAAACATTCTAAGAAGACCCGTTGGTCTCTAGATTGTACAGAGCAGTAGCTAAATACACACCGCCTGAAGCTCAGAGATGCCCCATGTGGGATCTGTCAGTGGTGCTTACGGGTATCATCAAAGACCCCTTTGAGCATCTACGGGACACATCTCTACACCTTGTTAACATTTAAAACCTTCTACCTTGTGGCTATTACTACGACCCGCAGGATAGGAGAACTTAAGACTCTATCAGTCAGAGAGCCTTTCCTAAAAATTTGATGACAGAGTTGTTCTTCAAACAGGCCTGGGATTTGCACCAAACGTTATGTCAATCTTCCACAAATCTCAGGATATAGTACTACCATCCTTTTGTAGTTCACCGTCCGACCGGTGTGTTCTGGTGGGGGGCATTCCCCCTGTCAGGACACACAAGCTCAGTGGGGGAGATCGCTGTACTAACATCGGCTTGTTAGTACAGGATCTCCTTCCGAGCTCGCCATTTTTTTTTCTTGTTCAGCCCGTTGGGTTGAACGAAAAAACTGATAGTGTGTACTAGGCTTAAGACCTTTGTTCTTACATAGGTTGAAAAAAGACACATGTCCATCTAGTTCAACCAATAAAAAAAAAAAAAAAAAATCATACAATCCCATATACATAATTCTATACCCACAGTTGAGGAAGGCGAAAAAACCTTTGCGAAGCATGATCCAATTTTGCTAAATCGGGAAAAAAAAATCCATCCTGATCCCCCGAGAGGCAATCGGATATTCCCTGGATCAACTTTACCTATAAATGTTAGTATCCAGTTATATTCTGTACATTTAGGAAATAATCCAGGCCTTTTTAACCACTTCAGCACCGGAAGGATTTCCCAGTTTAGGACCAGAGCGCTTTTGCATTTCCTCACTGCGTCGCTTTAACTGACAATTGCACGGTCGTGCAATGTTGTACCCAAACAAAATTTGCGTCCTTTTTTTCCCCACAAATAGAGCTTTCTTTTGGTGGTATTTGATCACCTCTGCATCATTTCTGATCACCGCTATAAACAAAAGAAGAGCGACAATTTTGAAAAAAAAAAAAAAAAAACAATTTCTTACTTTTTGCTATAATACATGTCCAAAAAAAAAAATAAACATTTTTTTTTTCATCGGTTTTGGACAATTTATATTCTTCCTCATATTTTTGGTAAAAGAAATAGCAATCGGCGTATATTGATTGGTTTTCTCAAAAGTTGCCGCGTTTACGAATGTTGAGAATTAATTTATTGGGTTTTTATTTTACTAGTGATGGCGGTGATCTGCGTTTTTTATCGGGACTGTGATATTGGGGCAGACATGTCGGACCATTTTGACACTTTTTTGGGACCATTGGAATTTATACAGTGATCACTGCTATGAAAATGCATCGATTACTGTATAAATGTCACTGGCAGAGAAGGGGTTAACCTGCAGGGGGCACTCTAAGGGGTTTAACTGTGTTCCCTGTGCATGTTCTAACTGTATGGGGGCTGGGCTGGCTGGGGGAGGGGAGTGATCGTGGCTCCCATACACAGAGCCTGCGATCACATCCCTTCCCCCTCTGTGAGAACGGAAATCCGTGTTTACATACACGGACCCACGTTCTGTCACTCTGGGGGAGCGATCGCGGGTAGCCGATAAACATCGAGTTTGCCCTACCGCTACCTGGCTGCCCTGGAATACAGTGAGTGAGCTCGTTCACGATACTCGTTCTGACAGCTGCCGTCACCTGGCGGCGGTTTTCTATAAAGAGCCAAGTTCCCGCCATCAAGCCACGGCGGGCGGTCGGCAACTGGTTAAAGCAATCTACTGAGCTGGCCAAAACCAGCTCTTGAGGGAGTCTATTCCACATTTTTTTTACAGCTCTTGCTGTGAAGAAACCTTTCTGTATTTGGAGATAAAAATCTCTTTACCTCTAGATGTAATGTGTGCCCCCTTGTCCTCTGTGATGACCTTTAAAGTGAGTAACTCAACACCAAGTTCACTATATGGACCCCTTCTATATTTGTACATGCTGATCATATCCCCTTTAATCACCTCTTCTCAAAAGAGAATGAATTCAGTTCCTCTAATCCAGTGGTTCTCAACTCCTGTCCTCGGGTCCCACTAACAGGCAAGGTTTGCAGGATTATTGAAATACATCACAGGTGATATCATTTGCTGCTCAGTGATTGAAGTATTCTAGTCTGCATCTCCCCAAGGTAATACTTAAAATCTGGCTTGTTGGTGAGTCCCGAGGACAGGAGAAACACTGGTCTAATCCATCCTAATAGCTAAGCTCCTCCATACCTCATATCTGGTTGCTCTTCTCTGCACTTTCTCCATTTCCCCAATATCCTTTTTGAGAACTAGTGCCCAAAGCTGAACTGCATATTCTAGATGAGGTATTATTAATTATTTGTACAGGGGCAAAATTATATCTCTCTCTGGAGTCCAGACACAAAGATAGCACCTACTAAGGGGACCAGTAGTGCCACATTCCATAGGTAACAAAGTAAAAGAACTCCCTCAAGGGGTGGGACTTTTTAGGGAAAAAATATATTGTAGACAATGGTAGTAAAATACAAAATTTTTATTTATACAAAACAGAGATAAAATTAGAAGTAGCCATATGGAATATATTGCGCATGGGCCGAATGACACAGAATAGATAAAAATGAGGTGGTATTACAGCAATGTCAGTTACACCTAATGCATTTCGGATGGATTCCTTCAGACATGTTTCAATGACGAGGACTGTATCACTATAGAAAGGATCTGAAATATCATAAAAAACTAGTCAAAACAAACCACAGTAGAACATTGGTTAATTGGAAAGCGTGCACATGGAAATGCCGGCTCCCCTTGTCCGCAGAGCAAAGTAATATAGCTACATCACAACTGGTATAGAATTGTGGAAAACAAAAAATAGGTAAAATAAAAAATATGGTCTCGATGGCAGGGAGAGGGACGTATGCCCATCACGCCCAGAGCGTCACAACCAAAAGTCCCCACGGGGTGGAAGAAACCGCAGGTAATGGATGGAGACCCAAACGAAGGAGGACAGTGACTGTCAAAAAGGAAAAGGTCCTATGGTGTAGAGTTGGATTGGATGGTCAGGTAGGCACCATAGAATCTATAAACAAATAAATATATGAACAAATATATGTATCTAAAACCTACTTCAAATCGGTAGATCCAGAAAAAAGGTGATGTAGTTTGGGTATTTAATGTCTCAAGATATCAATGAATCCAATCAAGTTATATATGTTGGTGTATATTAAAAGGTTATAACTATAAGGGAACTACTAGTTACTGGGGTAGAACCAGACATTAATGTAGTGAGAGGTAGCATACCTGACGCCATTGGAGATGCTAAGTACGGCGTAGCGGGTGATCGCATCCGCAATTGCAGGCAGAAATGTATGCTCATTCAGTTCAAATATATAAAAAAAAATATTTATCAAGTATTTCTCATAGAAAAGTATTACAGTAACACGTTTTGCTATACGCATGTTTATTCCCTTTGTGTGTATGCGGGGCGACTCAGCGCGACTTGACAGTAATAAAAGTCAATGCAAGTGCCTGAAGTCTTTTCAAGTCGGAGCGACCTGAGTTTCTGGGGAGACTTCCAAGTCTGGGCAGAGAGCCAAGTTCTGAGTCACCATTGATACAAAGTAATTTACTTCAAAGGAATGAACTCTGAGTGAACTCCCCTTGTATAGATTTTTGGTTTAACCATTTAAACACTAAATCTTTCCTGACACTTGCTGTTTACAAATAAAAATCCATTATTTTGTGCTAGAAAATGACTTAGAACCCCCAAACATTATAACTATTTTTTTAGCAGAGACCCTAGAGAATAAGATGGCGGTTGTTGCAATATTTTATGTCACACGCTGTTTGCGCAGCGGACTTTTAAACACAATTTTTTTGGAAAAATTACCCTTTAAAAAAACTAAACGGTGCTGTTAGCCCAATTTTTTGGTATATTTACTATATTACACCGCGAGAATCGTGATCTTTATTCTAAGCAAAAAAATCATTCTCATTTTGGCCAGAATCGTGCAGCTCTACTTCCTATAACCATCAATAAGCTTCTTACACTTCTCATTCGGAATTTTGGACCACTCTTCCTTTGCAAACTGCTCCAGGTCTCTTATTGGAAGGGCACCTTTTCCCAATAGCAATTTTAAGATCTCTCCACAGGTGTTCAATGGGATTTAAATCTGGACTCATTGCTGGCCACTTCAAAACTCTCCAGCGCTTTGTTGCCATCCATTTCTGGGTGCTTTTTGACGTATGTTTGGGGTCATTGTCCTGCTGGAAGACCCAAGATCTCGGACGCAAACCCAGCTTTCTGACACTGGGCTCTACAGTGCGACCCAAAATCCTTTGGTAATCCTCAGATTTCATGATGCCTTGCACACATTCAAGGCACCCAGTGCCAGAGGCAGCAAAACAACCCCAAAACATCATTGAACCTCCACCATATTTCACTGTAGGTACTGTTCTTTTCTTTGTAGGCCTCATTCCGTTTTCAGTAAACAGTAGAATGATGTGCTTTACCAAAAAGGTCTATCTTGGTCTCGTCTGTCCACAATAAGTTTTCCCAGAAGGATTTTGGCTTGCTTAAGTACATTTTGGCAAACTGTAGTCTTGCTTTTTTGTCTGTGTCGGCAGTGGGGTCCTCCTGGGTCTCCTGCCATAGCGTTTCATTTAATTTAAATGTCGACGGATAGTTCGCGCTGACACTGATGCGCCTGCAGGACAGCTTGACTTTCTTTGGAACTTGTTTGGGGCTGCTTATCCACCATCCGGACTATCATCAATTTTTCTCTTCCGTCCACGCCTAGAGAGATTAGCTACAGTGCCATGGGTTGCAAACTTCTTGATAATGTGGACAAAGGCAAATCTAGATCTCTCGAGATGGACTTGTAACCTTGAGATTGTTGATATTTTTGCACAATTTTAGTTCTCAAGTCCTCTTTCTGTTGTCCATGCTTAGTGTGGCACACACAATGCAAAGACTAAGTGAACTTCTCTCCTTTTTATCTGCTTTCAGGTGTGATTTTTATATTGCCCACACCTGTTAATTGCCCCAGGTGAGTTTAAAGGAGCATCACATGCTTGAAACAATCTTATTTATCCACTATTTTGAAAGAGTGACAATAATTTTATCCAGTCCATTTTTGGAGTTTTGTTTGACATTATGTCCAATTTGCTTTTTATCCTCCCTTTTTTTGTTTTGTTCCAATACACACAAAGGGAATAAACAAGTGTATTGCAAAACATGTGTTGCTGCAATACTTTTCTGTGAGAAATACTTGATTTTCTGGAAATATTTCTGGGGTGCCAACAATTTCGGCCATGACCGTGTGTGTGTGTGTGTGTGTATATATGTATACACACCAACATGGTGGCTTGAGTTTATGGGAGGAGCCTGGTGGGTACATAAGCAGACTCCCCCCTCTGGTCCTTGTCGGTTCCTGCGTGCGGTACACGTCATCAGGCCGACTCTGCTACCACACCTTGTGGTGTTAAGCTCCTTGTGGTTCAAGCTTCTGTGTCTTTGCGTTTACCTGCACAACTGCTGAGATATCAGGGCTCATAGTCGCAGGTAGGATGGGGGGGGGGTGACAGGCGTTGCGGATTCCTCATGTCCCCCGGTCATTACTATCCAGAGGGGATGGAGGGGGGGTCGCTACCTGTCATCCCCCGGTCAATTTCGTTCCACCGGAGGGTACTAAATGCCACTGCTGTTATCTATTTTCAATTAATGGGGGGTTCCCAGGTGCAGATGGGTTCCCAGTGGCCGCCACCTGTTGCTCCCCATCATTTTTTTGCATTGCATGATTCAATGCATTTTAATATCCCATGCACGTGCCAGCAGGGGCTTCGGCAGTACAGCATTGGGGGGTCCTCCCTTGGCATACCCCATACATCTGCAAAACGCTCAGACCAAGTTGCATGTGGTAGCATTTGTGGCATTGGGTGGGTCAGGTCACTCTCATATGTCGCTAGCTCATTTCACTATACGGCTACCAATGTGTTTCAGATCCTGCTTTATTGCATCCACTTAGTCATGCTTTCATTCTCAATTTGGTCGCTATCCTTGTGTTTTATCGGCCAAGAGGCTGCTTACTTGCAATTGTCGCCAAACATATAACCAAACGCACATACTTTTGCAATCACTGCAAGCATATCCGGGTGCACCTACATCTGCAATCGCTGCTAACACGTATCCAGATGCACTGACCTATTGCAATCGCTGCAAGCACATATCCAGATGCACCGACCTATTGCACCGACATCTTACGATTACCACAAGTCTGTATCTAGGTGCATACGCATCTTGCAGTCACGGCAAGAGCACTTCTAGACGCACATACATCTTGCAATCGCTGCAAACACGGGTCCAGATGCACATACATCCCGTAATCTCAATAGTCCAGAGGTATTGAATTCTCACAATCGCTGCAAACGCATATCCAGATGCATACGGCTTGTAAGCACTGCAGACGCACGCTCAGACACACACATCTTGTGACAACGGCGGGTGCATATCCAGATGCACATACATCTTGCAAATTGCTGCAAATATACGACTGGACGCACAGGCATCTCGCAGTCACTGCAAGCGTATGGCCAGAGACGCATACATCTTGCAATCGCTGCAAGCTCATATGTGAGACGCAAACCAACTTCTAGCTACACTGTCGTTCCTTTTCTGTACTTCTACTTTTTTTTTTTTTGTTTTTCATGTTGAAATTCCTGTATACCACTCTGCTCTGTCCTACTACGGCTCCTCTCAACACATGCACCCTTGTTTCTTGGTTTTTAGCTGGAGCTATGTCACAGGCCGGCAGTGAGGACATCACACCTGCTCCCCTGTCACACTTCGTGGGCTCAGAGTGGCAGCATGCAGTCCCTCAGGGGATGGACCATCCCCAAACTCACAGCGGAGCTGAGGGCATTTCCCTACTCTGCTACGGCAATCAAAGCAGAGCTCTTCAGGCTGCTCTTTCCACCACCGGCGGCAGCTGGGCCCAGCACACAGCAGAGGTCCCTTCAATCTATCTCTGGGGCCATTTCCCAGCTTGGTTACTTCCTTATCTTCAGCTTTCTCAGATGTCCAGTCTAGAGTGGCAGTTTTGGAAGCATGCCCAGCCATGGCCCTCCCTGACCCAGCCGCCATCCCGGTCCTGAAATCTCCTCTTACGGGTACACCAGAGACGAGTTCTACCATTCTTCCCGCTCACCTTGGCCCGGCCAGTATCAGGAAAGACATCTTGGAAGGCAAGGACGTCACTCTTGCTTCCCTCCTTAAATCAGGGCATGATCTGGCTGAGAAGAAATCGTTCGTCTGGGGGGACGTTTCATTGGTGGTGAAGTCCAGAGACCCCAGGCTCAATCGCAAGCTAACAGTCCCAGAGTTTATCTTGGCTTTTAAGATGTTTAGAGACGTCATTTGCTCGGCCAGCCCCAACAGGAGGGAATAGTTGCACTTGTACCTTCATGCAGTGGTGGACTTTGGATACAAGTACTGGGGATATTCATTCTATGATTATCATCGGTCATTTTCGGCCAAAGCAGCAGCCAGACTTGCTCAGTTGCAGGCCACTACAAATTGGGGTGTGGTGGACACAAAACTGTTCTGTGTCGCCATTTTGCAGGGCTTGCTCCCCACTCTGCACCATCTGCCAGTCCTCTACTCATACGGTGAACTGGTGCTCCAATGCAGGCACGGGTTGGTCCTTCAATTTTCCCTCCACCTCTGGCATCAGTCAGGGCTTGCCAGGCCCCACACCAGGTGGATAAGTTGGGACGGCCTGTCTTGACTATGGGGTTGGCGGCCATGTGCAACAACTTCAATTATGGTGGATGCACCTATAGCCAGTGCCGGCTACGTCATTTCTGTACAATATGCCATAGGGCGCATACAAAGGATTCACAGCCAAGTTCCATACCGGCCTCATCACTTTCCCCCACTCTACGCATGAGTGCAAGGATCTCCATTCAGCAGCCACCAATGAACAAGCCATAGACATTCTGTTACAGGCCGAGCTAGATCGAGGGTTCATTACCGGCCCTTTTTCTCAGTCACCTTTTCCGACCTGTAGAGTCAGCCCTATTGGACTTGTCAAGGGTAAGTTCTCTAATAAAATTAGCTTAATATGACTTGCCTGCGCCTCATAAATCCCACATTCCAAATCTGAACTCCCCAATTCCTTCTGAAGAATTCTTAAAATATGCGTCTGTTGACTTGGCCATTATTAAAATGGGTGTCGGCACATGGTTGCCTAAAGCAGATATTTCGGACGCATTTAAATTCCTACCTAGCAAACCGTCCCTTTTGGCGGTGGCACTGCATCAAATGGAAGGATTCTTATTATTTTGCCACCAAGCTGACTTTTGGCTCCAAAAGCAGCCCATGGCTCTTCGATGTCTTCACTCAGTCTCCTGACTGGATCCTGACTCACAAAGCCCAGTGCCAGATGGTAATTCATTACCTGGATGATTTTTTTTGCTCATTGAACAGTCAGGCATAACCCCAGTAAATTTAGGCAGGTTAAGAGTGGTGTTTAGTAACCTCAATGTGCCCATAGCTGAGCAGAAAGTGGAAGGTCCAGCACACTCCATCACCTTCCTAGGTGTCGTTCTAGACACACGTGCCATGCATGCCAGCTTGCCTCCCGACAAAGTTGATGTATTAGGTCTGTTCACAACTTTACTCTTGTGCGAGGGTGCACCAGAAGACAGCTACAATCTTTTTGTTAGGAATGCTCAACTTTGCAATGAGGATTATCCCTCGGGGCAGTCTTCTATTTTGCATCTCGCAGGTTCAAGATCCGGATCATGTTCTCAAACTAGACCCCGCAGTGATAGCATTCTGTCAGCATCAGCTCTGTCACCTCAGATAGTTACGGACGCCGCTGCCTCCACTGGATTCGCTGCGATTTTTGGCCCTCATTGGTTTGTGGGACCTTGGCCTCCAGAGATCATTCTGATTCCCGGGTTCATTCAATCATCCTCCACTCTTCAAACTGGATCCAATGGTGGCAGCTGCTCAAGTCTGGGGCCACACCTCATCAGGAAAAACGGTGGTCTTCACCACGGATAATCGGGCAACGGCCGACATTGTCAAAGGCATGTCCAAGTCGCTCTCCATAATGTCCTTCCTACTCAGGCTGGTTCAGTTGGCACTACATCACCAATTCAATGTTCTCTGTATGCATATTCCAGGCAAATGCAACAGTGCAGCCGACACACTGTCCCATTTCAACCTTAATTCATTCTTCAGCAGAATCCCGGAGCCGACCCAACGTCCACTCCTATCCCGCCTCGGTCTCAACGATGGATTGAAGGCACATCTTTTCAATGCTACCCAGCTTATTAACGCGTTATCCTACAATACACTGAAGACCTATCGCTCCGCCTGGATCCTGGATTTTGTAAGTTTCTAACCACATGCCCTGGTGCAAAGACAGGTGACGTCAAGCACGTCCTAGCCTTCATATCATATTGTCATGTGCAGCTGGCTCTGTCTCATAATACTATCAAGATTTACTTGGCCAGTATCCAGCATTTCTTGGCATTACAGAACCCCGGTGAGGCGTCTTTGTTCGCTGCCCATACAATCAAATCAATCCTATGTGGCATTCAGAAGCATCAGCCCATAAGCCGGCGGCAAGTGCTTGCCAATAACAAGTGACATCTTTAGTCAGATATCCTCACACATTCCCCATTCGGGGTTCTGCCCAGTCTAGTCACCCAAGCAGCCATCTATTTGGCTTTCTACGGCCCAGTGAATTCAACGGAAGTTGCGCTAATAGCTGGACACTCTTGAGGCACCACCTGACTCGCTTTTCAGACCACTGCATTCTCCACCTTGTAGTTTCAAAAACTCAGCAATCTGGCCCCGGAGTCGACATCTCCCTCTTCCGGACCAACAATGCCTGGTGCCAAGTAATGGTACTCGATCGATTGCTGTCCCTCCTAACCAGCCAACCAGAGGCTAGCCCATTGTTGCCTTTTCCGTCCAGCACCATGAGCAGCAGCCAGTTCATCAGGCATGTGAGAATCTTACTAGTCAACCTAGGCCTTGACCCCGGGCGATATTCTGGACATTCCTTCCGTATCGGAGCAGCATCAGCGGCATCTCAGCGTGGGGTGCCCAACCACGTGATCAAGAAGTTGGGCAGATGGAAGTCGTCCTGTTATGCTCGGTATATTCCAAATCCTCAGTTGGAGATTGCACAAGCCTTCGCCAAGTTGGCTCATTGATTGCTCAGCTTCAATAAAGTTATTTCCCTATTCAAGTGTTTTGCCCCTTTTCTTGGCATACCGACCAGCCGACCAAGGCACACCTGGGGTCTAGGGTATGTTGTAAGTCTTGTCACGTGTTTATGTGATACATATTCCTCTCTGTCTTAGGGCTACGGCCATAAATAGGAAAGCCAACATGGTGGCTTGAGTTTATGAGAGGAGCCTGGTGGGTACTTAAGCAGGCTCCCCCCTCTGGTCCTTGTCGGTTCCTGCGCGTGGTACCCTCCATCCCACCCCCTTTCTTAGTGCATTTCTCAGCACTTTCCTTTCCATAATCATTCATTACTTATCTTGGGTATGCCCTCTTTCCTTGCCTCAGGTCTAGGGTGGTTGTAAGTCTTGCCGCGTGTTTGTGATATATATTCCTCTCGGTCTCTTACTTACTAATACCTTT
>BLSH010018283.1:254732-268563 GCA_018402905.1 Glandirana rugosa | reverse complement strand
ATATATTATTCTAATAAAATATTTACAAAACTGTGAGGGGTGTACTCACTCTTGTTTGACACTGTATATGGGATTATATCTTTTCATGTAACACTGAAGAAATTACACTTTGCTACAATGTAAATTAATGAATGCACAGCTTATAAAACAGTGTAAATTTGCTGTTCCCTCAAAATAACTCAGCACACAGCCATAAATGTCTAAACCGCTGGCAACAAAAGTGAGTACACCCCTAAGTGAAAATGTCCAAATCGGGCCCAATTAGCCATTTTCCCTCCCCAGTGTCATGTGACTGTGTTACAAGGTCTCAGGTGTGAATGGGGAGCAGGTGTGTTAAATTTGGTGTTATCGCTCTCACTCCCTCATACTGGTCACTGGAAGTTCAACATGATACCTCATGGCAAAGAACTCTCTGAGCATCTGAAAAAAATAATTGTTGCTCTACATAAACTTGGCCTAGGCTATAAGAAGATTGCCAAGACCCTGAAACTGAGCTGCAGCACGGTTGCCAAGACCATACAGCGGTTTAACAGGACAGGTTCCACTCAGAACAGGCCTCGCCATGGTCGACCAAAGAAGTTGAGTGCACATGCTCAACGTCATATCCAGAGGTTGTCTTTGGGAAACAGACATATGAGTGCTGCCAGCATTGCTGCAGAGGTTGAAGGGGTGGGGGTTAGCCTGCTAGTGCTCAGACCATATGCCACACACTGCATCAAATTGGTCTGTATGGCTGTTGTCCCAGAAGGAAGCCTCTTCTAAAGATGATGCACAAGAAAGCCCGCAAACAGTTTGCTGAAGACAAGAAAACTAAGGACATGGACACAAGTGTGTCTTGCCTACAGTCAAGCATGGTGGGAGTGTCATGGTCTGGGGCGGCATGAGTGCTGCCGGCACTGGGGATCTACAATTCATTGAGGGAGCCACGAATGCCAACATGTACTGTGACATGAAGCCGAGCATGATCCCCCTCCCTTCGGAGACTGAGGGTAAAGGTGATGGATTGGCCAAGCATGTCTCCAGACCTAAACCCTATTGAGCATCTGTGGAACATCCTCAAATGGAATGTGAATGAGCACAAGGTCTCTAACATCCATTAGTTCCGTGATGTCATCATGGAGGAGTGGAAGAAGACTCCAGTGGCAACCTGTGAAGCTCTGGTGAACTCCATGTCCAAGAGGCTTAAGGCAGTTTTGGAAAATAATGGTGGCCACACAAAATATTGACTCTTTGGACCCAATTTGTACTTTTTCACTTTAGGGATGTACTCACTTTTGTTGCCAGCAGTTTAGACATGGCTGTGTGTTGAGTTATTTTGAAGGTGCAGCAAATTTACCTTTATACAAGCTGTACACTCATTACTTTACATAGTAACAAAGTGTAATTTCTCCAGTATTGTCACATGAAAAGATATATAATAAAATATTTACAAAAATGGTAGGGGTGCACTCACTTTTGTGAGATACTATACATATACCCACAGTTGATCCAGGGAAAAGCGAAAAACCCCCGCGAAACATGATCCAATTTGCTACAGCAGGGGAAAAAATTCCTTCTTGATCCCCTGAGAGGAGATCGTATATTCCCTGGATCAACTTTACCTATAAATGTTAGTACCCAACCCATTGTGGATCATTTGGTGCTTTCAATACCATTCCCAGTATGGACATGAGCTCCCCCATGCTCCTTTGTATACACAGAGGTGAAGAAAGTATTTAATTTGCCTTCTCTTTGTACCCAGTCACCCATTCTAGATTATTTTGTAAAGGGTGCTCAGACCTGACCTTTTTACTAGTAATATATCTGAAGAATTTTTTGAGGTTTGTACTATTGTAGCGCCCCCATAGTAATAGGTAATGTTTTGTGTTAGGAGAGGTAAAATCTAATCAGGCCTGACAGTGAGTACATGCCTGATTGTTTTGATCTGGGCTGGGGAGTGGCTCGGGGAGGGCTGGAGATTGCAGGAAGGAACACCCCTTGGATATTTCTCCTCTTTGGGGCTAGAAGGTTCTGGAAAAGGGGATGGCTGAGGTGTCACTTGATGATATATGTTGAGTAAGGATGGGCTCGGGCGTGTTCGCAAGTGCGCATGCCTGAGCCCCCTGGGAAGTGAACCCTGCACTGCACTAATCAAAGAGAGTGAGACCTTTTCCTCATGCGCAGCTGCAGCGATCGGGGAATGTCTCATTGTCTCTGATTAGTGCAGTGCAGGGTTCATTTCCTGGCGGGCTCGGGCACGTGCACTTGCGGACATGCCCGAACCCATCCTTAATGTTGAGGAGCCCTGACCAATCCCCAATCTGGATTGGCAGGCCTCCTTAAATACAGTGATCTGCCCAGCAGGGGAGGGGGAAGTTCGAGTGCAAGAGTGGAGAATGTAGCAGAGGTGCTGTGGAGGCCTCACCCGGGAGAGGAGCGGTCATCCTGGAGTAGCGCAGGAGAGCAGCAGAGAGGCTACATTAAAGGCTCTTTAAAGGATACACTGGTGTTGGTGAGTGGCAGCCCCTGGGAGTTGGATGAGAAGGCTGGAGCAGGCTGGGGAGAAGACAGTGGACAGTCTATAGAGATCGGAGAAGCCAAGCAGGGGAAGGAGGGCTACTGGACAGTGAGGCAGGATGGAGGGGCCTGGAAGATGGATGGGCTGGGAGTTGTAGTTCATCCAGTGCCCAGCAAGCACCAACGTACTTGGCTACACAAATGAGGGTCCATGGCTTCACAACTGGGAGCCTGTGACCCTTGCCCACAATGGGTGGGTGGTCCAGAGATCCTGCTAGTAGTAAGAGCAGGCCTCACCTAGCTGTGGTGGAAGAGGAAGTGTCTTAAAGATTTGATAAATTGCATTTCAGGCCGGTAACAGCAAGTAGTGTGCAGGAGAGAGGAAGGAGAAGTGTAATGGTCAGCAAGTGTATGTGCTGGAGGATTGAAGGAGAAGAGGAATGGTCAGCAAGTGTATGCACTTGAAGAAGGAATGTATATATGGCGGTGTATATAGAAGGTCCTGCGATTTAATTTTTGGGCATCCCAGTCATCCCTATCCCCATTCAGGTGGGACCGCAAGAGACTAGGGGACAGAATAGATCCCAAAGTGGGAGCTCTTCTACTAGAGAAACCACATCCATGCTGTAAGATGTCATATAATGTCTTGTCTGCAAATAAGATTGGAAGACATTGTTTCATAATGGCTACAACCTGATTGTACTGTCTGGAGTAAGTGGTAACAAAGTGTATGCCATTGCTATTATGATGACTGTTTTTTAATGTTGGGGGAAGCTGCCCTCCTAAGCATACTGTTCCTGTCTCTAGTCTCCGCTTTAGTTATGCCCTTATTGATCAGATGTTTAACCTTGTTGTGTTAATCTATCCGAGACCATAGTGCATTCTCTCACAAAATCCTCATGATTAGAGCAATTCCTTCTAGCTCGGACAAATTCGCTGACCGACAGTAATTGTATGGTGTGTGTGTGTGTGTGTGTGTGTGTGTGTGTGTGTGTGTAGGGTGTCAAGTAAGAGCGAATTGCTCGTGCACTGCTTCCTATAAATTTTAGTTGTCGCTTCACCGTTCTCAGCTTGATCTGTAAGTGTGATGTCTAAATAATCAATACTCTCTGGATGGCAGTGGTAGCTAAACTCTAGGTTAAGGTGGTTATTCAAGTACTGGATAAAAGAAGCCATCATGGGGGCATGGTTTGGTCCTGGTCGAAGATGAACACATAGTCTCCTGCTCTCCCCTCGAGGTCCTGCTTCAAGCCAAGCAAAGCAGATCGATCCATCTTCACACCTGCCAGACATGGTAAGAACAGCGCGGAGCAAGTCTGCAACAAGATACCAGTCTCCCCGTGATCTTGGAACCCAGCTAAGCTGCAATATTCCGAAACAGGCCTCCTCCCGCCAGCTGAGATCAGCGAGCAGGAGCTATTCTCACTCAGAGCCAGTGCTCTCAACCCTTAAAGTGGTAGTATACCCTCCTATCATTTTCAGCCACGGAAGCTGCCATCTTGGCCTCTGTTTAACCACTTGCCGACCGCCAACCGCAGGTTGACGGCGGCAAAGTGGCTCGTTATCGCAAATCGCCGTCATACGACGGCGGCTGCGATAACGCGCACTGTGAGCGCGCGCCACCGGAGGCGCTCCCGCGCGCTCACTGTGTTCGGGGAGGGCCCGGGAGCGGGTGCGACGGCTTCGTTTGCCGCCGGCTACCCGCGATGGCCCCCCCCGGAGTGAAGGAACGGAGGTCCGTGTATTTAAACACGGACCTCCGTTCTGTGTGAGGGGGAAGGGCTGTGATCACAGCCTTCCTGTATACGAAGGCTGTGACCACTTCCCTTCCCCAGCTAGGACAGTCCCCATACAGTTAGAACGCGCCCAGGGAACATAGTTAACCCTTAGAGCGACCCCTGCAGGTTAACCCCTTCACTGCCAATGGCATTTACACAGTAATCAGTGCATTTTTATAGCACTGATCGCTGTATAAATGCCAATGGTCCCAAAAAAGTGTCAAAATGTTCCGACATGTCCGCTGAAATATCGCAGTACCGCTAAAAATCGCAGATCGCCGCCATTACTAGTAAAAAAAAAAATAAAAAAATGAATTCTCATCCTCCGTAAACGCGACCACTTTTGCGCAAACCAATCAAACGCCGATTGCGATTTTTTTTTTATCGCAAATATGAGGAAGAATATAAATCGGCCAAAAACGGTGAAAAAAAATGTTTTTTTATATATTTTTTTTGGATTTGTATTTTTAGCAAAAAGTAAGAAATTTTTTTTTTTTTTTTGCAAAATTGTCGCTCTTCTTTTGTTTATAGCGGCGATCAGAAATGACGCGGAGGGGATCAAATACCACCAAAAGAAAGCTCTATTTGTGGGAAAAAAAGGACGCAAATTTTGTTTGGGTACAACGTCGCATGACCGCGCAATTTTCAGTTAAAGCGACGCAGTGCCGAATCACAAAAAGGGCTCCGGTCCTAAAGTGGGAAATCCTTCCGGGGCTGAAGTGGTTAATCTACAACTGCCATGATGATGCACATGTGATCAGCTATGACACCAGCCATTGGATGGTTTGACAGTGTGGTTTAGAACACAACCAATGGGAGTGTTACATTTCTGGCACATGCCGGAAATGGTTTTTAAACTGTTAAATGGATGGGTATACTACCGCTTTAAGCTCCCACACGGCTCCAGCTCTGTGTTTAAGCGATCTGCAAGCAGTAGCAGCAGATATCAAAAACACACTCTCAACTGCTATTTCTGACTTGAGATCAGACATACAGAACATTGCCTCAAGAGTGGATACAGTGGAAGCTGCCACTGTCTGCCATGACATGTGTCATGGTGGAGCAGGTAACAGAGTCACATGCCATTCACCCCAGAGAGCTTAACAGACACGTAGAAGACCTGGACAATCAAGGTCACCACAGAAATCTCAGGGTGAGAGGCATCCCAGAGTCGATTGAAAATAACCATATCGCTCAATCGGTAACAGCAATTTTCAATGACCTTTTAGGGAGACCGTCCGAAGCCCCAATCGCCATGGAACACATCCATAGAGCACTGCGTCCCAGGGGCAGAGACACAGATCCCCCAAGGGATGTGGTCTGCTGTCTTGTGAGCTTCCTTCTCAAAGAAGAGATTCTCTGGAACGCTAGACTCCGCAATCACCTAACCTACCAGGGAGCAGATGTAAAGATATTCCAAGACCTCTCAAATATTACGTTACAGCGCAGAAGAGAATTACGGCCATTGCTAGATCTAATAAATTCCAGAGCCATCACATATCGATGGAAATTTCCTTTTGGCCGCTCTGCCACATCCCATGGCCGCACGGCATTACTCGGAGTCCCAGAGGATCTAGACCACTTCTGCTCCACCCTTAATATCCCCCTCATTGAACTACCGGACTGGTGCAGCAGTTTTAGATTGCCACCACTGAGGAGGGCAAACCTAATGGAAGGCATAAGCGGAGAGGGAAGCTTTAGAATGCCGACGACCTCATCACCCACCCTCTTCTCCTTCAGCATCCAGGGAAGCACCACGAAATGGCAGCCCTACTGTCTCCCCGGTTCACCAGAGAGCCCGCCACTCACCTTAAGGTAGGATTCCAATGCTCGCGCCCCTTCAGTTGCAAGCTCCAAGTTATTCTTTTGAATGGATATAGACGCACAAGTCCTGTAACAGGGGGTTATCATAGTTATAGACACTAGCTCATTATTTTAGATTGTACGTTTAGGAGACCCTTTATCAATCATCGGAGCCATTAACTTCATGTTACACTTTCATTCAACTAGGCCCCCATAACAAGGCCATGTCACAGATCTTTCCAGGCGAGGGGTATTACACCCCCCTCTACCTTAGAATCACTCAGCCCCTCCCTGACCGAGGCACCAAGACTTGAAACATCATACAACTTACTCATACCCTTTTTGCTTAGAGACACCACAACTTCACACTTTGCCAACGAATGGTCCCTCCTAGACTAATAACTTGATCCCCCTGCCCAGCCACTAAGGATCATCTTTGCAGATTCAGGAAATTAGGCCTACCTCGTCTGATAATGGTCCAGTTCCCCGTGGCCCTAACTTAACACACCTCAGTACCCGGCTAGTCACTGCAATGTTTCAGCTTACAAGCCTTGCAAACTTACTATCAGGCAACTCACCCACAAATGGAAGCAGGGAACCATTGGACTTCATCGTTATAGAGCAAACCCTCTGTGATATTGACATCCCTCACTCTGCCGGTAAGGATTCCACCATGGCTCCTAGATCTAGACTACACCATTGCCTTCTAGACCCCTTAATGTTTCCAGAATAATGGGTCACTAAATCTCTGAGACTCCCTCCACAAAGGATATAAATCTCCAGCTTCCAGACTAACCTACCAGGAATATGCTTATATTAACTTTCCTCCCTTCCCTAATATCTGCCAACTCCATTACTCTTCTCCCTGCCTAAGCTTTTGCCCGCCTCTCCCATCCTTCTTCCACCCTTCTTTAACCTCTCCTACACATCTTGCATCATGCTCTGAGGCTCTAAATACCATTACCTCTTATATTCCTTCCGCCATTAGCTTTGTCTCCTCTGATTAGATACCCAGGAGCCCCAACCCAAACAAGCTCAATGAACTGGTGAGCCATGGAGATATAGCACTGTTTTCTGTTATAGCAGTTTATTGGTTATATTCTGTTAAAAGGAATCTGAAGGAAATATGCGAATATGGTAACTGTTACAACATACTGTTGACTTATACAAGCTATTTTGGGTGATTCATCGCCTCTCTTGTATTAATGCCTTTCTGAAAAGGGATATATGGCAAACTGACCCGGGACTGATATCCACCTAATTATAGACATCCAAAGTGGATCCGATCAACATCCCCTGATTCCCCTCCCCCCCCCCCTACCTCCCCACCAGTCTGGGACATACCCCAAAATTATTCTACAAATTATTCTTCAGAGAGATGCCCAGGTCTTATTTCTCCACCCCCAGCACATTATAAACTGTTTTAAAGGTATATGGTTATGTTAGCTTTATCTGCTTTGTTAATAAAGAGGACTACCATTTTAAGGTAAAGTCAATGCCACCCATTATGTTTGCACCAGACACACAGGCCTCTCAGCTTTTAATTCTCAATGACTGACCTCCCCCTACGTGTATCTGCTCCATACCCCGACAGCCAGGGAGGAGGGCAGGGGGAGGGAGAAACACCCCCCTGCTCACTCCTTCCCTTAGCACCTTCCTCAGCCTATTTAGACCTCTGAGGAAATGGAGACTGTTCTCTTAAATCGACTTACTCCTACCACTCCTACAACCAGTGGACGCTGGTAGTCCCAGCTGACCACTTCCAGATACTTCCCCTAACTTGGGGTCGGGTTGCAGGTTTAAACACACCTCCGGACTCTCCCCCATCTGCCTTAACCTAACCCCCCCCTTTTTTTTTTTTTTTCCTCTCCTTTGACCCGCAACAGCCTCTCCTGCTCCCATCCCTTTCTCTGTCCCCCTTAACACCTGTGTAGATTATCCACCCAAACGAAAGGCTGAAGACGACCTCTCTTTAGACTGCAGAGTAGACCACACGGGACCCTATAAGCTTCCCTTCACAATGTCCTTGAGCAACAACACATCCAGACTGCACACCCTCAAACTAGTGTCCATGAACGCCAAGGGCCTTAACATACCAGAAAAACACTCACATCTACTGTCCAGCATGCGCACTATGAAAGCTGATATCGTGTTCATACAGGAGACCCATTTTCGTTCTAATATTCCTAAATTGGAAAATCTATTCTTCCCCATGTTTACCACGCTACCTCCTCAATCTCAAAATCAAAAAAGGTATCGATCCTCATTTCTAAAAACACACCCCTCCAGATATCGGATTCCATGATAGATGAACAAGGTAGTTATGTTTTTATAAAAGGCTCCCTCAAAAGCACACCCATCACGCTAGCTAACATTTATAGCCCCAACTCCTCTCAAGTTCCCTTCTTCAGATCTATCTCTCAACTCTTAACCACCTTTCAAGAAGGATTGTTAATTGTAGGTGGAGACTTTAATGTCCCCCTCGATCTCCTCTTGGACACATCCTCGGGTACATCATACCTTCCATACCGGGCAATAAAACAAATTAAATTACGAGATACCTGGTGCACCCTTCACCCATCCGACAAGGACTTTTTTCAGCCCCCCACAATAGATATTCATGCCTAGATTATTTCTTTCTTACCCAACAGGACCTCACTTATTTAACCAGGGCCACAATTGAGCCCATGGTCTTATCAGACCCCCATCCCATCACCCTAACAATCATGTTCCCTGAACGGATTCCCCAGACAAAAATATGGAGACTGGTTTTATCAGTTAGTAGGGACGCATCTAGACTAGATCAAATACACACTTGCATCACAAACTATTTCAGAGAAAACACTCCTGATACCTCACAATTGACCCAAGTGGAAGCACACAAATGTGTACTGAGGGGAAAATTCTTAGCCCTAGCCTCAGCAATCAAAAGAGAGAAACAGGCACACCTCAAAGAACTATTCACTAAATTCAAGAGACTAGAAGCAGCACACAAACGAACCCTAGCTCAACAAACTTGATGAGAACTTGTAGAAACTCGTACGCTCTTACAGGAGGAACTAGAGCGTAAGCTAAAACGTAATCACTCCTCATCACAAAAACGTTTACGAGTTTGGCAACAAGAATGGTCATTTACTTGCGCAAGCACTACGAACTAAAAAGGCGAAGACGACCGTACACCGTATATACACCCCATCAGGAAACTCACTCATTTGAGAAATATTTTATTTGACCCTATACAATCTCAGTCCAACTAACCCTCCAACCTCCTCCAGGTCATCCAGATTGCAGGCCTTACAGGACTTCCTGACTAAGAATTGTGCCAAAACGCTTTCACAAGACACTGCTAACATACTAGGTCACCCAATTAAACCAGAGGAGTTCGAGCTAGCAATCAAACAACTAAAACCAAACAAAAGCCCGGGCCCAGATGGTTTAACAGCAGCCTATTCTAAAACATTTTCAAAAACTCTTGTCTCTCCCTTCCTTAAAGCCTTCAACTTTCTCTCCACGTCATCCCCTCTCTCAACCAGAATGCTCGAAGATCACATAGTGGTCATCGCTAAGGAAGGGACAGACCCTACACAGCCAGCCCATTATAAACCAATATCGCTCCTCAACGTGGACATAAAGATTTTCTCTACAATTCTGGCAAACAGACTTCTTCCGCTACTCCTGTCTATCATCCACCGAGACCAGGTGGGGTTTGTCCCTGGCCGGGAAGCCAGAGATAACACCATTAGAGCACTCAATCTACACCACGCACTGACCCATTTAGACCAAAAGGGTTTTTTCCTCTCCCTTGATACTGAGAAGGCTATGATAGGGTGGCGCGGGACTACATGGAAATTACTCTGTTAGGCCTAGGTACACGAATGTTGGGCTATATCATGTCCCTTTATGCTAACCCTTTGCCAAAAGTACGAGTGAACAACACCCTTTCAAATGCCTTCTCCATCAGAAATGGGAGGAGACAGGGTTGTCCCTGTTCGCCTATCCTTTTTGTACTCACCCTAGAACCATTCCTGCACTGTATGAGAAACAAGATATCCACTGAGTCAAAGTGGCTAATGGGGAGTACAAGCTGGGAGCATATGCAGAGGATATCCTGCTTTTCCTGACAGCACCACTCATTACTATACCGGTGGTGCTAAAAGAATTCCAACAATTCCACTTGCTATCCAATTTGAAAGTAAATTTACACAAAATCTTTTGCACTCAACATCTCCCTCCCAAAATGACTTGCGGATCAATGTAAAGTGAACTTCCCCTTTAAATGGAAAGAAGACTCCATAACTTACCTTAGTATCCAGCTCCCATATAAACTATCAGTTCTATACTCGAACTACTTAACTATCCATAACAAATTAACATCTGATCTCAAGAGTTGGAGCAAGCCTATCTTTTCACGGTTTGGCAAGTCAGCCATCCTGAAAATGAATGCTCTTCCTTGTCTATTATATGTCCCGCAAACCGTTCCCATACACCTCCCTCCAGCTTGTTTTTAAAACATACAAAAGCGCTTGCATACATTCCTATGGGGAGGACGTAAACCAAGAATAAGCTATGCCCAACTATTGTTACCCTTTAGGTGGGATAGGCCTACCTGATCTACAAAATTATTATAAGGCCTGCCACCTTTCAAGGATAATTGATTGGAATATCCACAAATCATATAAAGACATGGTCTCCCTAGAAGCAGCATTTACCTCCTTATCCCTAGAATCTGTACCCTGGCTACTTAACCATCACATTCCATCGGAATTACACTTCCACCCGTTAATTGGACCAACTATACATTGCTTCCACACCATATGTAATCTCTAACATCCCGGGACCACTTACCCTGATAAAGCTAAAGCCAGACTTTCCCCCTGGAATGCACCGCCATTTCCTGTCCGAACATTGGCCTCATGACCAATTATTAGCACACAATCTCTGATCGGGGCAAGTTATTATCCATTCCAGAACTAACTGCCCGTACTGGAAAATCGCACCATCCCACCCTGGACATACATCCTACTCTCCCACTACGTACGCGCTCTAGACAAAAAAGTACCCTGTTCAAGGATGCTTACCCCATTTGAACAGATATGCATATGCAGAACCTCACATCCCCATCTAATCTCCACAGTACACTCTCTTCTGTTTGCTGAATACCCCCCAAATGGGAGCAAAGCCTGTTCCTCCTGGGAGAGAGACTTCTCTATGTCCCTCTCACAGGAAGAACGGGAGAAGATCTACACAACTATCCATAAAGGTACAATAAATGTATCCACCCAAGAAAATGGGTGCAAACTCCAAGCACGTTGGTACCGCACTCCAGTCCTTCTGCACAAAATTTGCCTGGAAATCTCATAGACTTGTTGGAGATGTCGCTGAGATCGAGGCACACTATTGCACATATGGTGGTTGTGCCCACGGATTCAGCCCTTTTGGCTGGAAGTGAGGCGCATCATCACACTCATCACCACGCATGAACTGGAACACTCCCCCGCACAATTCCTCCTCCACCACTACCTCACAAAGTCTACCACAAAGCACTGGCCATGCATTTGGTCAACGCAGCGAAACAATGCATACTGATACATTAGGGTCACCCCCCCCCCCCATCAAGGAATGGCTCCAGCGAGTTCACAAGACTGCAGAAATGGAGGAACTGATTACATAGCTAGAGACACACCAAACAAATACAGCTCGATATGGGCCTGCTGGATGCACTTTCAGAAGACACCAGAATACTCCCAGTTAATTATTGGAAATAAACCAGATTAATCACTTTTAACTGACTACTTTTTACCCATCATACATTTACTCTCACACAAGTTAAAAGGGGGAGTAACACCCCCCTAAAATAGGCTGGACCCCCTTTCAGCAACTAAATTGGGCCTGGCAAGAGCTAGGAGCTCTTAACAAAATAGACCGACAGGGAGCAGGAGATGGTAACACCTTCTTTCCTGCCCCCCCTTTTTTTTTTTTTTTTTTTTTTTATTCACCCCCTAAGCCCCAACCCTTCTGCTAAATTACCCTTAAATTGGCCACTGAGCAAAAACCAAATATTTTGACCACATTCATACTTCTATCCCTTCACCTGCATCCTCCTAGAGAACCACATTTGGCTATACCACGCCTCCATCCAGGCTGGATACTCGTGTACACTGAGTCCTTCCCACCACAATAGCACCAAGAAGACAAATGAACTAGAGACCAGAAGAGCTGTCCTCAAGTAAACATATTACTACTGCTGACCAAGATTTACTTTTTCCAACCCATATGTGCAGCCCTCTAGGTTCTCTTGGTTTTTGACTTATTGTTTCTGTTGTCCTCACACAAGTTCCTAATGTGTCCATACAGGGTCAACATATATTCTCAAGATCTACCCCAGTGAAGTTTTTTTTTTTTCACCATATTGTATAATGACGATTTATGTTCTCTGTAAACTACTCCTTTCTATCTTTTTTTTGGATAACTACTTCAGCCCCAGAAGGATTTCCAGCTTTAGGACCGGAGCACTTATTTCAATTTGGCACTGAGCTGCTTCAAATGGTAATTGCGTAGTCATGCAATGCAGTACCCAAACGAAATTTGCGTCCTTTTTTCCCACAAATAGAGCTTTCTTTTGGTGGTATTTGTTCACCACTGCGCTTTTTATTTTTTGTGATCTAAACAAAAAAGGAATGGAAATTTTGAAAAAAATTGATATTTTCAACTTTGTTATTACAAAAATACAAAAAACTAAATTTTAGTCATAGATTTTTGCCAAAATGCATTCAGCCACATGTCTCAGGTAAAAAAAAGCTAGCTAGCGTATATTTATTGCTTTACGCAAAAGTTATAGCGTCTACAAACTAGGGTACATTTTCTGGAATTTCCTCAGCTTTTATTTTATGACTGCCTATCTCATTTCTTGAGGTGCTAAAATGGAGGGGCAGTACAACCCCCCCCCCCCCAAATGACCCTATTTTGGAAAGTAGACACCCCAAGGAATTTGCTGAGTGGCATGTTGAGGACAGTGAATATTTTATTTTTTTGTCATAAGTGATTGAAAAATGACCAAAAAAAAAAGACACAAAGTTGTTACTAAAATGATATATTGTTCACATATGCCATGGGTATATGTGGAATTACACCCCAAAATACTTTCTGCTGATTCTCCTGAGTACGGGGATACCACATATGTGAGACTTATTGGGAGCCTATCGGCATACGGGACCGCGAAAACCAATCACCTCCTTCAGGATTTCTAAGGGCAAAAATTTATCCCTTCACCCCACACTACTTATCTCAGTTTTGGAGGCCATGGAGTGCCCAGATAGCACAACCCCAAGCTATCTGCTGAGAGGCATGTTGAGTCCATGGAATATTTTATATTTTGCCACAAGTTTCGGGGAAATTACAATTTTTTTTTTTTTTCACAAAGTTCTCATTAAATAAGTTACTTGAACATGCCATGGGTATATGTGAAATTACACCCCAAAATACATTCTGCTGCTTCTTCTGAATACGGGGATACCACATTTGTGAGACTTTCTGGCAGTCTAGCCACGTGTAGAACCCCAAAAACCAATCCAGGCTTTCTAAGTGCATAAAAAGGTGATTTTACTCCTCACTCCCTATCACAGTTTCGGAGGCCATGGAATGCCCAAATAGCACCCCCCCCCCCAAATTACCCCATTTTGGAAAGTAGACACTCCAAGCTATTTGCTGAGAAGTATTTTGAGTATTTTGCAGATCTCACATTTTGTCAAAGTTTT
>BLSH010018283.1:195386-240225 GCA_018402905.1 Glandirana rugosa | reverse complement strand
TGTCACGCCTGTATCCGCGTCGTCTGCAGACACGACATCTCTTTTGGGGTGTTGTGTGGCCTGGGGTACCATGGAGGACACGTGGAAAGTGCCTCCCATGCAGCCGGCTAACTGCTTTCACATTGTGAATTGGGGGTGCAGCACCATCTGGATACAGAAGGTCTGTGACGATCTCTTCCATGAATTTGAGGAAGGATCCTGTCAGTCCTGACGCTCTGTATAAGACATGAGCGCTCAGCAAAGCCAGTTGAAAAAGGTATAGAGACACTTTTTTGTACCAGCGTCTCACTTTACAGGCAGTTAGGTACGGTGCCAGTAACTGATCATTGAGGTCCACCCCTCCCATATTTAGGTTATATTCGTGGACACAGAGGAGTTTCTCCACAAGCCCAGTCGCCGTAGAAATTTGGACGGCCGTATCTGCATGAAGGGAGGTCAGAACGAAAACATTCCGATTGTCCCTCCACTTCATCGCGAGCAAATTATTACACTTGGCACAGGCTCTCTCCCCCCGACTAAGACGGGATTTTACCAGCTGTTGGGGGAAGCCCCGGCGATTAGGTTGCATGGTGCCACATTCGCTGATCTGATCAAACAAGTGACTAAAAAGTGGCACACTCGTGTAATAATTGTCCACGTACAAGTGGTACCCCTTTCCGAATAAGGGTGACACCAAGCTCCGCACAATCTTGCCAGCACTCCCTATGTAGTCTGGGCATCCTTCCGGCTTTACCTGACTATCTTTGTCCTCATAAACCAGGAAACTACATGTATAGCCTGTGTCCCTGTAACAGAGCTTATACATCTTGGCCCCTTATCTGGCATGCTTGCTGGGGACGTACTGCTTGAAAGCAAGACGGCCAGAAAGAGAAAATGTAACCAGGGACTCGTCCACGCACACAACTTTGTTGGGAATAAAAAGTGTTGTGAACTTCTGGTTGAAGTGGTTTGAGGGGCTGAATTTTGTGGAGCTGGTCAAATTCAGGGTCACCCTGTGGACGACTGAGTTCATTGTCACTGAAGTGCATGAACCACAAAATCTGCTCGCATCGTGCCCTGGACATGCAAGCAGAGAACACGGGCATATGGTGAATTGGGTGAGTGGACCAATATGACCGCAATTCAGGTTTTTAATTATGCCCATGAGGAAGGAAAGGCCAAGAAAGGTCTTAAATTCTGGAACCGTGATTGGTTTCCAGTCTCTGGCAAGTATCAAATGGGGATTAGTGGCGACGAATTGACCAGCATATAAATTGCTTTGGTCCACAATAGATCTATAGAGATCTTCCGTGAAATACAGCGAATAAAAATCAATGGCCGTAAAATCAGCTGTATTCACCTGAATTCCGGGTTGGGCAGTGAATGGGGGAAGTATGGGCGCTGCATCAGTGGGGGGTTGCCAATCAGGGTTTGCAAGCATGTCAGGAAGGGCACTATGGGTACTGCGGGCCTGTGTTCATCTTCTTCGTGGCTGCGGGGCATTACTCATGCTAGCCACACCAGCTTGTACTGCACTTATGGGACTCGCCACGTCACCACGTGATACTGCAGTGCTGGTTCGTCTAAGTCCAGGGGTACTAGGCCGCTGGTGCTTGCCAGGTCACCAGAACGGGTAGCGGCGCTAGTATTGGCTCTCTGCTGCATACGAGAGCCCTGAGGTTCACGCACCTTAGCGACAGCAGAACGGGATCTGGTACGCCTGGCTCTAGTAGGGACCTCAACTCCTTCGTCAGAGCTATCTGACAGGGTGCCGCTGCTGTCTACAGGTTCATATGCTGAGCCTGATTCTGACAGTGAGGCTTCCCCATCGCTCTCATCTGTCAAACTCAGCATATTGTAGGCCTCTTCACAAGTGTACGTGCGGCCAGACATTTTGGACTTTCTAAATTTGAAACGTACACTAGCGTGACTCACAGGCAAAAAAGCGCACCTGGTTGTCAGCCGGTTTCAAATGCTACCAAATTCACTGTCAGAATTCGCAGGGATCGGGCGTGATCTCTGCGAAGGCTGCAGATATGTGTGATGCATTTTGTAAGTTACAGCAATCTATTGATCCTGCACTTGGGTGGGCTGGGCTGGGCAGAGGGGCTAAACGCAGGTGCTAGCAGTTATCTGGGCTGATCCCGCTAACGCTGCGTTTTTTAGAACACTAGATTAGTGGGGACACTAACATATATCTGATCAGATCGCAGATATTGATCTGATCCGATACTACAATAATATCTAACACCTATCTAATGTGCGTGTCAGAGTACCTTGCTAACTGGCCCTGCCTGGCATTTAAGCTGACCCTAATGCACACTAAAACTAACTGGGGTCACCGCTGGGTGATCGGGGGTTAAAACCTATAAAAGGTAAATAAAATAATATACGGCGGGTAATCTGATTGAAAAAAAACTAGCTAGCTAGCGTCACCCGTGACAGTTATACGGTGATCACAGGTGTCGGGGCAATCAAGGGGTTAAAAACTTTATTGGGGGGGGCAAGGGGGGTATTTTCACATAACTAGGCCTAGTAGTAACCTACCCTAGCACTGATTAGTGTCACAAGGGTCACAAGTACAGCGATCGGTAAAAATCAGATTGCTACACTATGACACTGTGACCGGGGGTGACAGGGAGTGAAACGGTTAACTGGGGGAGCGATCAGGGGGCGATCAAGGGTTTAAATGTGCCTATGTGACCTGGTGTCAGTGTGGTGTTGGTGCAACTCACGTTTCTGATGCTCCTCCTTCCTCGCTGAAACCGAAAAGGGCTTCAGGGTGGAAGTGGAGCTCAGTTCCTCTACCTCTGTTTACATTACAGAGGCAGAGGAACCCTATCATTGGCAGGACCGATCGGAAGGGCCAGGCCAAAAATCATTGGGTAGCACCCTCGCGCGCCCACGGCTCGTAATCGCGGCCGCCGTCATATGACAGCGGTTTGCGATATTGGACCACCTTGTCGCCATCATGGCGGTCGGCAAGTGGTTAAATATAAACCTTTTTGGAAAGAAGAGGAAAAAAAAAGCTATCATAGAGACCGGAGCTTTCCACACTAGGACCAGGTCATCTATGTAGCGATGGTACCATACAATATGTTGCTTGAAGGGGTTATTAGGTGCAAAGAGAGAAACTTCCTCCCACCACCCCATATACAAATTGGCCAATGAGGGAGAAAATTTCACTCCCATTGACACACCCCTGCACTGCATGTAAAAGCTGTAATCTGGGGGGCGTGGGCTGGACATGGCTGAGTAAAGATGTGCTTTTTCTGAGCTCCTGGGCGTGTCCTCCATCCCTTCTCATCTTGCTCCATCCAGCACGCTATGTACTCAGCAAAGAAGAAAAAACAAAAAAGGACTTGCAGAATACCCAGTCTGGCAAATCTGGAGATCTTAAGAAATACTTCACACAATTTGAGACCTCCCCGGACCCTAAGGTGGCAGCGACACATGTCCTACATTCAGGACCCGAACAATCTGAACCTCCTGCATTCCTGACTGCATCCAAGGGCTCTGAGTGCTTCTTGGATCTCTCCCCGGAGTTCCGACCAGCCACACAGGGCTTGCCCTCGCAAGCCCTAACTTTAAGGGTTGATGCAGAGCTGAGGTCACTCCTGCAGGCCTTAACTACTAAAGCAGACATCGAGGTCCTCATCGGCCATGTGGAGGAAACCCATCAGAGAGAAATACAGAAGGTCAAGAAAGACATCAAGTCCTGATCAGACCGGCTCACTGCGGGGGGAAAGCTCGCTATCTACCCTGGAACACCGATTATCGGCTCTGGAATCCTCAGTCCTCCCATGTGGATGCTGCGATCCAATTGCAGCTTCAATCTTCAGCTCTGGGGACTGCCTGAGGCTACGGGCGCAGAAGACATCTAGTAGGGTTGGTAGGGGTAGTGCAGGTAGGCCTAGACAGTTGGTGGTAATTGGGGATTCTATAATTAGAATCGCCTTAACCAAATGTTTTGCTGTCTCCCTGGTGCCAGGATTCGGCATGTGGTGGACCGGGTTGATAAACTACTGGGAGGGACTGGGCATGACCGTTTGTACCAATGACAGAATATATGGAAGGTGGAGGCTCCTTAAGAACCAATTTAAAGAATTGGGTTGCAAGTTGAAGGGAAGGATCTCCAAGGCAATATTCTCTGAAATATTGCCTGTGCCATGCGCAACACAGGAGCGTCAGGGGGAGATTCGAGCCTTGAATGCATGGCTAAAGACCTGGTGTAAGGGGGAGGGCTTTGGGTTTTCAGAGCACTGGGCTGACATTTCATTGGGGTGCAACTTATATGCTAAAGATGGTTTGCACCTAAATGGAAGGGGGTCTGTTGTGCTGGCGGAGAGTTTTATGGGAAGGCTGGATGAGTATTTAAACTAGGATTGAGGGGGAAAGGTTCATTAGATTATAATGGGGTAGACAGGTCAGACAGGGGTCAGCCCCTATTGCTGGGTGGGAGGGCTATGGAAGATATGAAGGTTCTCATGTTACAATCAACCAGTGGAAATGGTACTGTTTGTACAAAAATTAAAAAGATGCAACATACATGTGCAAAATGTGACAGTGAATTAAAGTGTAAATCAGTGCCAGGAGTCTGCCAAGCAAAATAGGTGAGTTGGAAGCTCTGGTGTATGAGGAGAAATATGATTTGATTGGTCTAGCTGAATCTTGGCTTCATTCTTCACATGACTGGGCTATCAATATTCCTGGCTATGATCTTTCGGAAAGACAGGGTAAAACGCAAGGGTGGTGGTGTCTGTCTGTCTGTATGTGAGAAGTGATCTCAAAGCGAGTGTGAATGAGGACCTAGTTGATGGAGAGTGTGATGAGTCTGAAGCATTATGGGTAGACCTGCATATGGGTGTGCACACTACAAAGGTTATCATTGGAGTTTGTTATAGAACTCCCGGTGTTAAAGAGGAGGTGGAGACTCTGCTCCTTGCACAGATGGAAAGAGCTGCAAGGGCTGGGACAATGATAATAATGGGGGATTTTAACTACCCGGAAATTAATTGGAGTAATGGCACTGCTGGGACAGTTAAAGGGCAAAAATATATAAAATTATTACAGGACAATTTTATGGTCCAGTTTATTGAGGCCCCAACTAGGAATGACACTTTGCTGGACCTGGTAATCTCAAACCATGCAGAGCTTATTACCAATATTCATATAAAAGAACATCTGAGTAACAGTGACCGTAACATGTTTTCATTTAATGTAAGCTGCAAGTAACAAACACATACGGGAAAGATAAAAACACTTAATTTTAAGAGGGCAAATATTACAAGGAAGAGGGGGGCTCTCCAGGACTTAGACTGGGAGGGAATATTGGCATTGATGAACACAGAACAGAAATGGGAATTTTTCAAGAAAACTGTATGCAAACTCACTGTAAAGTATATTCCCATGGGCAATGAGTTTAACCTCCCTGGCGGTAATCCCGAGTGTGGCTTGGGGTGCAATATCCGTACCATTAGCGGGAACCCCGAGCCACACTCGGGATTGCATCGCTGGATCCAAGGCAGCGTTACCTTGTCCCCTGGATCAAGCGATGTCCCCTGCCATGTCTGCGGGCTCTGTCCCCCGCCCGATGCCTCTGTGTGCCGGGCTCCGTTCCCTGCAAGCGTTGCGTGGCACGGGGGTGGAGACCGGCGGCAAATTCAAAAAGTGAAACACACAGCAAACATACAGTACACTGTAATCTGTAAGATTACATTACTGTATCAAATCATGTCACATCCCCTTTGTCCCTAGTGGTTTGCCCAGTGCCCTGCATGTAATTTTATATTATATATGTCATTCTTTCTGCCTCGAAACTTGAGAACGTCCATGGCAACCAAAAGGTGTCCCTTTACGTCAAAAGTGGTTTTTGATCAGCTAGAAAACACAGATACTAAATAAGAATCATTTGCAAAATTGAGTGATTCTGATTTTTGGGGAAATTTATCATCCGACACTGAAAGTGACGACAGCGACAATTCTGCAACTGAGCAAATTTCAGTGTTTTTGATTTGATTACATTATTGAATAAATTTTTATTACTATTAGTTATTATTTTTGATAATTATTTTTAGTTATTATATTATTTATGGTTTCATGTTTCAAACTTTATCATACCCGGGATGTCTATTAGACTCTTGTTTGGACAGATTTAAGTGAGTTATTCCTAATAATTACAGGCCTTCAATATAAAACGCCAAATTTCCATGCAAAATAATGGTATGGCTTTCAGCACCAAAAATCTGAAATAATCATACCACCAGGGAGGTTAAAAGGCTAAAAATAAAACCTATGTGGCTCACAGCCAAAAAAAAAGAGCATTAAAAAAATATAAAAATGAGGAAACACTATCATTTTTTAAATGTTACAAAGAATATAACCGAATATGTAAAAAGGAAATCAAGGATGCAAAAATTCAAAACGAATGACAGATGGCAAAAGATAGTAGGACAAACCCCCAAAAATTCTTCAAATATATTAATGGTAAAAAGGTCAGGTCTGAGCATGTAGGCCTTTTACAAAATAATCTAGAGTGCATGACTGGGGACATAGAGAAGGCAAACTTATTAAATACATTCTTCAGCTCTGTGTATACAAAGGAGCATGGGGGAGCTCATGTCCACAAGGGGGGTGTTAGTGACACAGCCACAAATGATCCACAATGGCTCAAAAGTGAAATGGTCCAGAAGTATTTAGACAAAATAAAGGTAGATAAAGCACCTGGACCAGATGGCATCCATCCACGGATTGAGCTCTGTCATTTCAAAGCCATTGTATCTAATTTTTAGGGACTTCTTAATGACTGAAATAGTGCCACTGGATTGGCGTAGGGCCAATGTGGTGCCCATATTTAAAAAGGGATCAAAGTCTTTACCAAGTAACTATAGACCTGTTAGTTTAACTTCTATAGCTGGGAAGATACTGGAGAGTTCAATAAAAGAGCACATAGATGAGACGCTGGGACGCACGGAGGTTTGAGAGTAGCGATCGGACACGGGTAACAGACCGCCCGATATACACAAATGCTTGTCTTTTACTTTATGCATGTAAGCGCAACTTTATTGGATTAAAAGCTCTGTTTTTAAAAAAATAATACACTATGAGAGGCTTTCTTGCTTTTTCTCTGTTTGAGTAACTGGCCCTGAGGGGGACACAGAGGTGGCAGTTGATCTCACAGGAAAGTGGATGTGCATTGTTTAAACGTTCATCTGGTGAGCCTCAGTGTGTGTATATGTCTGGCACGTGGTGAAACTGGTGGAGGAAGCATTTTTCCTGCAGGGGATATCAGTCTACAATACTTTTATGATTGATGATTTGCAACTCACCTATTGGAATATTTTGAGCACTTGCACTTTCATTCATTGGACTTTGTTTTTTAATGCACTATATAATTATAGTGCGTTTTACACTCTTATTTATGCACTAATCATTGAATATGGTAATATGAATGCACTTTATATGATGGTATGTTTGCGCTGCTGAAAATTATCGGTTTTTAGTTTACCTCTTTTTTGTATTTAATTTTTTTTTTTTTCAAAACTTTTTTTCTCCTTACGTTAACTGACAGACGCAGCTCTTCATGACTATGTGGGGTTTTATGTCCGTTACTACTAGGAGTTAACTAGGCAGGGAAAAGAAACAGCTGGCCCCTCCCCTGGGGGCTGCCCTTCTTTCCTACATCAAACCCCCTTCCTGTATAGCTCTCCAGTTTCAATGCCTAGTTCGCAAGGAGTTGACCTGGCTTCCCTTCAAGGGAACTGCGGTCCGATTGTGACCATTTTTTATTTTATTTTTTCTTATTTTCACTTCAATCAAGATGAAATCTTCTATCAAGAAGCCGGTCGGGGCATAGAGAGTCCTAAAGCTCTGTACTTTCCCTGACCTGGCCAACATGATGCGAAGCCAGTCCCGCCACTAGGGACCCGCCGCATCCGGCCCGTTCTGTGCGGGCGCCCCGGGGTGCAATCCTCCTGCTGGTCCCCTCTACCGATGCGATTCGGCTGGGCGACTTGGGCCTGCAGCATACCGCCATCAAGGGCGCAAAGTCTGCTTAGGCGGCTACCGCGGCGTCGGATTGGTAAGTGAGCGCCCCCCTTCCTAGGGGCATGTGGGGGCCCGACGACTGCCGCAAACTGGGTTCTTGTAACTCCCCGGGATAGCCAATGGTGGGACTCTATAGCTCCCTGCCCCCCGCCACATGCCCCCCTTCCCCCCCCCCCAGCACCACTGCGATTACCCGACCTTCTCATCCGGATCGCCATGCGGCGACCGGCCGCCATTTTGCGGCGGACCGCCGTCATTTTGCCGTAGCCGCGGACATTCCCAGCCTATGGGGCTTTCCCTCTAGTGCTCGGAGCGGCCTATTTCGGTACTGCACGTTTCCTGAAAGGGTGTGTCGGCCTCTAGTGTTTCACAGCGGCCATTTTGACTGCATGCTCTGCATCTACACGTGGCTGCAGCTTCTCCCCCTCTTCAGAAACGGTGGTGACACGCAGCACAGCTCTTCCTGACGATCTGCACTACTAGCAAAGGAACAGCAAGTATAGCTGGGCTCCTCTGGGTGCTGGTGGTGGTGGGTACTGTCATCAGTAAAGACTGTGGGTGTGTGGCTGGGTGGGGGCGCCCCTTTTCCCTTTTTTGTGTCATTTTTCCCTTTGAAAAAAAAAAAAAGCTATGACTGATCCCCCTGCTGAACCTGCTGAGGTGGCATCAGCAGCCCCCCAATCGGATCAAGGGGCCTTTCTGGACCACCTGCGGGCGGTTTTCACCAAGTTTTTTCCCCGTGGGGACGCCGCTCCGCGGGTCCCCGCGAAGCATCCCCCTCCCCCTTAATTATCATCAGATAATCAGAATCTGAGCCAGAGCTGGCATCAGGGGTCTCTGGGACCCCTGCAGACCTATCTGATGAGGAGACAGGAGGTGACAGTGTACCTCCTGAAGGGGACCAGGGGCTAGCAGCTGCTCAAGAAGCAGCACTTGTGGCCACCATTATCGCTGGCATTCGCACTAAGTTGCAGCTGGATCAAGATGATGAATCACGATCTGCTGCGTATGTGTGTGGATCTTCTAGGCCCCCCAGGGCCCCCAAGACTTATCTTTATAACAAATTCTTTGACCATTTCCTATATCGTGAATGGCAGCGCCCACAGCGTTCCCCCTCACTGACATCACGTTTTGCGGTTCGCTATCCCTTTGAGGAGAGTTTTCTAAAAAAGTGGGAGTCCCCTGCAGTGGACCCACCGATTGCATGCCTTACTAGGGCGACTACTATCCCTATGGAAGGGACTCCTTCCTTTAAGGATCCCGCTGATAGGAAGACAGAAGCACTTTTGAAGTCCCTGTTTCAGGGCGCGGGCTCTGCTGTACGACCGACCCTGGCTTCGGCCATGGTGGCACAGCATCTATCTGAATGCATGGAAGGCCTTATGAAGGATCTAGAAGGCGGTCGCCTGATGGAGGCACCGCAGAAGGCTGAGTTTTTACTCCAAGGGATCAAATATCTCTGTGATGCAGCCATGGATATTCTGCCCCTGATGTCCAGAATATCGATCTCGGCCGTCAGGCTTCGCCGAATTCTTTGGCTGCATTCCTGGTCGGGCGACCACGCTTCCAAGAGAGGTTTGGCTGACCTCCCATTTCAGGGTGGACGTCTCTTTGGCCCACGTCTTGATGAAATCATCAAGGATTTCACGGGGGTAAGAGCACCTTCCTTCCGGAGCCCCGCAGGCGTGAGTTTCGCCGTAGACAGGAGCCTTCCCCCTCAGGTCAGAAGAAGCCTTTTCGTGCCTCGAGCACGGCAGGTAAAGGGACCCGCTCTGGTAAGGCCGCTGCAGGGGCCGGAAGACGGCACTGGCAGCGCAAAACAGAAAAGATGAAGGACAAGCCTTCCTCAGCCTGATGGGTTGCCCCCGCCCAAAGGTCGGATGGGGGGACGTCTTCTGGGGTTCGCAGAGTGGTGGTTGACCTGTGTTTCAGACCGCTGGGTCCGGGAAGTGGTGTCCACCGGTTACAGGATAGAGTTTCTCTCTCCACCCCCAGACAGGTTCTTCCCTTCAAACTTAAATCTCCCGCGGGATCGCAGGAAGGCCTGAACAAGTATGTCAGGGCGTGAAAGTTCCGGATGGAGTCTATTCGGTCGGTTGTGGCCACCCTCCACCAAGGAGAATTCTTGGCGTCATTGGACATGAGGGACGCGTACCTCCATGTACCCATCCATCCTCGTCACCAGCGTTTCCTGCGATTAGCGGTGGGGGATCGCCATTTCCAATTCGTGGCTCTTCCCTTCGGCCTGACCTCCGCACCCCGGGTCTTTACAAAGTTGTTAGCTCCGGTGTTGGCGTTGCTGCGTCAGAGAGGCATTGCCATAGTGGCATACCTGGACGATCTGCTCCTGTGAGCGGACTCTGTCTCTGCTCTGGAGGAGAATGTGAGCATCACGATGGCATACCTACTGGACTTCGGCTGGTTACTAAACCTGAAGAAGTCATCAGTGGCCCCCTCCCGCCGTTTGGAGTATCTGGGCCTCATTTTGGACACGGAACGGGCGAAGGTGTTTCTCCCTCCAGAAAAACTGCAGAGTCTTGTCGCACCGTCAGTCTTCATTACGGTTCTGTATGAAGGTACTGGGGCTCATGGTCTCGTCGTTCGAGGCGATACCTTTTGCCCAGAGTCACACTCGTCCTCTCCAACGAGCAATTCTGACTCGGTGGGACAAGTCCCATCGATCGTTGGACCGTCCTATCCGGCTTAGCCCCCAGACCAGGGCGTCCCTGATCTGGTGGCTACGGGACCCTGCTTTAACGCAGGGGAAGTCATTCCTGCCTCTTCAGTGGATGATTATCACCACAGACGCCAGCCTGATGGCCTGGGGCGGAGTCTTGGGCCAGCTTTCGGCCCAGGACCGTTGGTCAGCTCAGGAGGCTCGTCTGCCCATCAATGTGCTGGAACTGAGAGCAATCAGACTGTGTCTCCTTCATTGGACAATGAGATTGCAAGGCCGTCCGATCCAAATTCAATCGGACAATGCCACAGCGGTGGCATATGTGAATCATCAGGGGGGCACAAGGAGCCCAGCGGCGGCAGCAGAGGCAGCTCTAACACTGCGTTGGGCGGAACTTCACGTTCCGGCTCTCTCGGCGGTTTACATTCCAGGTGTGGAGAACTGGCAGGCGGACTTTCTCAGTCGCCAGACGCTGGACCGAGGGGAGTGGTCCCTCCACCCGGAGGTGTTCGATCAGATTTGTCTCAGATGGGGGACGCCGGATGTAGATCTCATGGCGTCCCGGTTCAATCACAAAGTGACAGCCTTTGTGTCCAGAACGAGGGATCCGTTGGCAGTGGCCACAGATGCTCTAGTGGCCCCCTGGAGCCATTATCGTCTCCTGTATGCCTTCCCTCCGATTCAACTGCTCCCAAGATTGGTACGCAGAATAATGACAGAGGGGATACCAACAATTCTAGTGGCCCCAGATTGGCCCCGGCACACTTGGTACGCCGACGTGGTGCAAATGGTGGCGGACGCCCCCTGGCGGCTCCCGATGCGAGACGATCTTCTGTCTCAAGGACCCATATTGCACCCTGCTTTACCCTCGCTGGCTTTGACGGCTTGGCTATTGAGTCCCAGGTGCTGAGGGACAGGGGAGTCGCCGACTCCATAATCCCTACTTTGCTAAAAGCTCGCAAGTGTACCTCTCGCAAGATCTATCACCACACCTGGAAGGCATACATTGCTTAATGTGAGGCGGAGGGCTTTAACCCCCGCTCTTATGTCTTATCCAGGGTCCTGACCTTTTTACAGGAGGGCCTGAACAAAAAATTGGCCTTGAGTACTATCAAGGGCCAAATTTCGGCCTTGGCCATTCTCTTTCAGAGGCCTTTGGCCTCGCACTCTCTGATTCGTACCTTTGTACAAGGTGTGCGACATGTGGCGCCTCGGGTAAGATCTCCGATGGCTCCGTGGGATTTGAATCTGGTGCTCTCTGTTCTTCAGAAACCACCTTATGAGAAACTCTGGGAGATTTCCTTACAGCTTCTGTCGCAGAAGGTGGCTTTTTTGGTAGCCATCACTTCTGCTAGACGGGTGTCGGAATTAGCTGCACTATCGTGCAAGTCTCCCTATTTAGTACTGCATCGGGATAAGGCGGTCTTGCAACCTTCTCCCTCTTTCCTTCCGAAGGTAGTCTCTTCCTTTCACATCAATGAAGATATTTTCCTGCCTTCGCTGTGCCCTCGTCCATCGCACCCAAAGGAGTTTGAGTTGCACGCCTTGGACGTAGTGAGGGCCTTACGAGTGTACTTGGCTGCTACAGCTCCTTTTCGGAAAGCTGACGTCTTGTTTGTTCTTCCAGAAGGGCCGCGTAAAGGATTAGCGGCTTCTTCGGCTACTATTTCTCATTGGATTACAGAAACCGTGACTCATGCGTATTCTGTTCGGGGAAAAGTTCCCCCTTTCCCAGTCACGGCGCACTCTACCCGGGCGGTTAGTACTTCCTGGGCCTTCAGACACCAGGCTTCGGTGTCCCAGGTGTGCAAGGCGGCCACGTGGGCCTCGGTTCACACCTTTACCAAGTTTTACAAAGTTGATGTGTTCGCATCCTCGGATGCTGCTTTTGGCCGCAAAGTTTTGCAGGCGGCAGTGTAGGCGCGACTGGCGCCTCTTCAGAGGTTCAGTTGGGTACAGTTGTTAGCGTTTACCCACCCCTCTTTTTTGACACAGCTTTGGGACGTCCCCACATAGTCATGAAGAGCTGCGTCTGTCAGTGAACGTAAGGAGAAAAAGGGATATTATAACTTGCCGTAAAATCCTTTTCTCTGAGTTCACTGACAGACGCAGCACCCACCCCTCTGGGCTCTGTTTCTATACGGCTTGTGTACGAACTGAAGAGCTATACAGGAAGGGGTTTGATGTAGGAAAGGAGGACGGCCCCCAGGGGAGGGGCCAGCTGTTTCTTTTCCCTGCCTAGTTAACTCCTAGTAGTAACGGACATAAAACCCCACATTGTCATGAAGAGCTGCGTCTGTCAGTGAACTCGGAGAAAAGGATTTTACGGTAAGTTATAATAAAATCCCTTTATTGCTTGAGTTTCAAAAACATGTACATTTACAGTTCTATTGCATTCATTTCACTTCAAACATTTGTATTCATAACATTTTAACTTAATATATATCCTCATAATAGCTACCGTTTCCTTGGCCCTCTTTAGTTATTTTACCCAGGATCTTCCCATTCTCTTAAGTCAATATAATTGAATTTTACCCTCTTTCTCATCCCTTCTCTCATCTTTCCTTCCTCTCACTCCAAGGTCTCCGGGGAGGCACACCACTTATCCCATATGTTATTAAATTTATTGGGTATCCCTCTATGCTCGTACATTATCTTCATACGGTATAATATAATTGACTGCTTGTATCCATTGGTTTATAGTAGGAACTACTGGCTGCATCCATCTCAATGATATCTGTTTACGTGCCAAAAATAAGGTTTCCTGTAGCATAATTTTATTACTTGCTGACCACTCCTCTGCTTCTAGTAACCCCAGTATACATCCAGAGTAACATGGTGCCTTTTTGTTCATAATACTGTCAGTCTGTCTGTCACTTGTTGGCAGTATCGAGCAATCCTAGAACATGTCCATATCAAGTGTACAAAGTCTACCTCAGGGGAGTGGCATCGCTTACAGTCTGAGGAAGTCATTATCCCCATCCTGCACATCTTCAATGGAGTCAGGTATGTTTGATGTATAATATATAATTGGATTAATCTATTAATGGCGGGAGATACTCCCATATGCGACAAACAATTTCTATCCCATATCTCCTCTGTCACCTCGGGGATCACCTCCCGCCATCTGTCTCCTATCTTTAAAGGCATACCAATCAACCTTGCTCTCAACAGCCGGGAATACAGAACTGATACTAGACCTTTGGGGCTATGTGATCTAATTTTGCCTATTAGGGGATATCTAGATATTTTAGGGTCATGACTTCCAAATTGAGTATGTATCATATGTCTTAGTTGTAAATATTTATAAAAAAAAATCTATGGGGAATTTTGTATTGTTGACTCAATGCTTCGAATGTTTGTACTTTATTATCATAGATCTGTTCTAGTGTGATTATTCCCATCTTCTTCCAAAACTCCCTATCCCTACTTTTATCCAAATGTACCAGAGTAGGATTATGCCACATGGGAGTCTCTAATGGAGTATCCTTAAAGCCTATTATTCTTTTTGCCTCCTTCCATACTGACCTAGCCAAATTGACTGTAAGTATACTCACTTTTGGTAAAACAGTAATTTTAGCCTCTATGGCGATCATTAGGTCCTCTACCTGTAGTATATCCTGCAGATGTCTCTACCCCATTTCTTTGCTCTTCTGTCACCCAATTCTTTAGTTGTCTCACTTGTCCCGCTATATAACACAAAAAAATATCTGGGAGGAACAGTCCCACTGCTTTCTTTGGTCTTTGTAATGTTGTTAATTTTAATGTACATCTTCCAGTTGCCCATATGAGTCTCGTAAAGTATGAGTGAATTTTTTAAAATGTATATCTAGGAATAATTGGGGAGTGGGAAAAAGTATACAAACATTTTGGCAAGATTATCATTTTAGTCAGTCCTATTCTTCCTGCCACTGATATTCTCTTCCACATTCTCTTCCATATTGTTAATTAATTTTTAATAAAATCCACCAGGGGGTTAACATTACTTGCTATAAATTCTTCAGATTGAAGATCAAGATTTACTCCCAAATATTTAATCACTTTACAACCGGCCCATAGTCAAAAGACGTCTACAGGGAGGTTGCTTAACACTGGCAGGACGTCGTCTATTGACGTCCTCCCAGAATCGCACTTCCCGCACACCCCCTAGGGCGCGCACACGGGAACATCCGTGACCGCCCCCGGTGCATCACGGATCACAGTGAATGGCTGCTGTGAGTGGCCTTTCACCACATGATCGCTCCGTCAAATGACGGAGCAATCACATGTAAACAAGCCGGCGCTTCCGCCGGCTTTTCGCTCTCCTCTCTGCGCTGATCGGTGCATTGTGAGAGGGGGAGAGAGGACGTGTGCAGTGCTGTGGACGATGTGTAATGCCCACAGCGTTGCTAAGTGGCAGTGGGGGACCGGCTGCACCCCCCCCACCAGCCATCCTCACCCCATCCATGCTCACCCAGCCATCCATCCATCCATGCTCACCCATCCAACCATCCTCACGCGGCCATGCTCACCCATCCAGCCGTCCTCACCCCATCCATGCTCACCCACCCATCCATCCTCACCCAGCCATGCTCACCCACCCATCCGTGCTCACCCATCCCCATCCGTGCTCACCCATCCCCATCCGGGCTCATCCATCCCCATCCACGGCTCATCCATCCCCATCCACGGCTCATTTGTTCCTCATTCATGCTCATTCATACCACATCAGTTCTCATCCGTGACACATACGTGCCACTACACTGCCCATCCGTGCCGCTACACTGCCTATCCATGCCACCACAGTGCCTCACAATAGTGTAAAAGGTAGTCAAATTCGATTTGAAATGTATGCCCCTAGAACACCTGACAGTGCTCCCTGCATGTTGGGCCTCTGTATGTGGTCAAGCTGTGTAAAGGGCCACACGTGGTATCGCCATACTCGGGGGGAGTAGCAGAATATTTTGTGGGGTGTCATTTTTGCTATGTCAATGCTGTGGGTTAGAAATATTGTATAAATGTTCAACTTTGTGTAAAAAAAAAAAAAAAAAAAAAAAAGCGTTTTCATTTTCTTTCCACATTTTCCAAAAACTTGTGGAAAAAAATCACATGTTCAAAAGACTCTTTATGCCTCCTAGAATATATGTTGGGGTGTTTACTTTCCAAAATGGGGTCTTTTTTTGGGCGTTTCCATTGTCCTGGTGCTCCAGGACCTTCAGAAGTGCAAGAGGTAGTCAAGAAATTATATGTGTAATTTATGCTCCTAGATCGCCTGATGGTGCTCCCTGCATGTTGGGCTTCTGTATGTGGCCAGGCTTTGTAAAAGTCTCACACATGTGGTATCGCCATACACAGGAGAAGTAGTAGAATGTGTTTTGGGGTGTAATTTGTGGTATGCATATGCTGGGTGTGAGAAATAACCTGTTACCATATTACAATTTTGTGAAAGAAAAAAAAAATCTTCATATTGCAAAGAATTGTGGGAAAAAAATTACAACTTCAAAAAATTCACCATGCCTCTTACTAAATACCTTGGAATGTCTACTTTACAAAAAGGGGTCATTTGGGGGGTATTTGTACTTTCCTGGCTTGTTAGGGTCTCCAGAAATGAGATAGGCCGTCAGTACATCAGGTGTGATCGATATTCAGTGATTGGCACCATAGCTTGTAGACTCTATAACCTTCACAAAGACCAAATAATATACACTAATTTGTTTTTTTTTACCAAAGATATGTAGCCGTATAAATTTTGGCCAAAATTTATTTAGAAAAATTACGAATTTGCAAAATTTTATAACAGAAACTAAGAAAAATTTTTTTTTTTTTTACCAAATTTTTGGTCTTTTTTAAATTATAGTGCAAAAAATAAACCCAGCGGTGAATAAATACCGCCAAAAGAAAGCTCTATTTGTGTGAAAAAAAGGACGCAAATTTCATATGGGTGTACAGTGTTGCATGACTGAGTAATTGTCATTCAAAATGTGAGAGCACCGAAAGCTGAAAATTGGTCTGGTTGTTAAGGGGGTTTAAGTGCTCAAGTGGTTAAATGAACCTACCACTCTAAGAGGAGAGTGGGTCCAGCTATCTCCTGTATTTTGATGTAGGGGCATCAACACCGATTTTTTCCAATTTATTCTGAGGCCTGAGTATTCCCCGAATCTATCTATTATTTCCATTGCCTCTTTAAGTGTGTCTTGCGTGTCTCCCATATACAAAATATTATCCGCGTATAATCCTAAGTGTTCTATCCTTCCTTCCTATATTCATACCCTTATATATTTTAGATTGTCTAACCTTCAGAGCAAGGATTTCAACCACAATATTAAATAAGTGTGGGGATAGCAGGCATCCCTGCCTTGTTCCTCTATTTAGTCTGATCATTGAAGACAGTGATCCATTCACCAGGAGGCTTGACATCGGGTTCTTATATAGTATCTTGAGCCATTTCCTAAAACCTTCCCCCACTCCAAACTTCTTCAATGCACTTTGTAGGAAGGGCTACTCAACCGAGTCAAATGCTCTGGCCGTGTCTAATGACACCAGGGCACTTGACTGGGAGGTATACTCTCTTAGTTGAATCATTAATTGTGTCCTAATGTTTATTGAGGTTGATTTCCCTGGCATAAAGCCTGACTGGTCATCATATATGATAGAATGAATCACCACATTCAATCTCTCTGCCAGGATTTTTGCCAAAAAGTCGTCGTCACTGTTTAAGAGTGATATATTGGCCTGTAAGATGAGCACTCACATTCGTCTTTACCTGGCTTGGGAATTAAAACTATAACGCTATTCTATCTGGAGAAGCGACGCTTGAGAGGGGACATGATTGCAATCTATAAATATCTCAATGGGTATCCAAGCATAAAAGATAAACTGTTCAGTCTCAGGGAATGTAGGAGGACAAGGGGACACACATTAAAACTAGAAGAGAAACCGTTTAAGAATTCATAAGGGGTTCTTCACTGTCAAGGCAATAAGGATGTGGAACTCTCTTCCACAACTAGTGGTGACTGTGGGGAGTATGGATATATTTAAAAAATTTTTGGATGTATTTCTCAAGAAGTACAACATACAGGGATATGGGTACTGACAAGAGTACACCTACATAGGTTGAACTGGATGGACTGTTGTCTTTTTGCAGCCTAAACTACTATGTAACTATGTAATTATTGTTGCTTCATTCATGTATTTTGGTAATTTTCCCTGTTCCAAGGCCCGTATGTAAATCCCCATCAATACTGGGGCTATTATATCAATGTATTTCTTATAAACTTCCAGGGGTATTCCATCCGGGTGTCACGTACCTGGTAGGCGAGTCTGACTTATGAAGTAGGCAACCTCCCTTACTAACCTGACTGGGGAACCCCTGGTAGAGCAGACAAGTGGCTCGGGAGTGCAGGAGCGAGCGAGAGTCGGACTGGGTCACTGGTGATAGTAGATGGTACATTGGAGTGCTCGTGCAGCTGGAGCGTGGTCGTGCAGGCTGGGTCCGTAACTGGCTGGCCGTGCGGTAGAAGGGTTCAGGCAGGAGAGTGGTCGGGTACAAGCAGAGTTCGTTAACAGGCTGACGGCAGAAGTACAGAAGGATCAGGTAATAGGATGGTTGTAGGCAAGCCAGGGGTCAGTGCAGGCAGAATTTAGACAAGGTCGGGACCAGCCGGGTCACAGGAACAGATAACAGGTTCAGGTTGCTCAGAAAGACTGGTCACACGCTGTAGATCAGACAGCACTTGCTGCAGGGTTTGCTGGGCAGAAATAGAGCCGTTTGGCACAGTTTCCGGCGCGGGCGCGGGCGCGTGCACGCATGTGAACGTGCGGGAACGCTCAAACAGTCAAAAGCGGTGCCCTTCTTGTAGGATCTTCTCTAACACCGGGCCTGGTGACTTGCCCACCTCCAAGGCCTTAATCGCTCTTCTAACTTCAGTCTCTGTTATTTCTTGATCCAACATCTCCTTTTGCTCATTCGTAATCTTTGGGGATGTTAATTCTTCTTAATAGTCTTCTACTGTTGCTTCTGTACTATCAAACGAGGAGGTATACATGGCCACATAATATTTATGAATTTATCTCCCCCATTTCTCTTACCATGTCTCCCCTCTCATTTCTAATTTTTGTTATAACAAGTGGAGGAGTTTGTTGCCTACTTAAGAAGGCCAGTAATGCTCCGGGTTGGTCTCCCTGTTCGAAATATTGTTGGTTACGGAAGAAGTTCTTCCTTTTAGCATTGGCAGCTAATTGATTTTTATACTGTTGTTGTTTCCATTCCTTTTGCTTGTTACTTGTGGAGTTTAAAATATGTATTTTTTTATTTAAAAGCAGCAGCACTGTTTGAATTACATCCATTATAGAGGGATTTTGTTGTAGCGCGGTGACACTAAGTATATTTAATCATAGATGAGTTCTTGTTGGAAAAAAAATGTTTTAAGCAACAGACAGCATGGATTCATGAAAGACAGAAGTTGTAAAACAAACCTGATTTCTTTTTGAGGAGGTAAGTAAAACCTTGGACAGAGGGGTGGCTGTGGACGTGGTATACTTGGATTTTGCAAAAGCGCTTGACGCCGTTCCCCACACATGGCTAATGTGTAAGGTAAAGTCTACAGGCTTAGAAAGATCAGTTTGTAAATGGATAGAAAACTGGCTAAAAGATCAAATTCATAGAGTAGTGGTTAATGATTCTTACTCTGAATGGTCTAAGGTGATCAGTGGTGTACCCCAAGGTCCAGTGTTGGGACCCTTACTTTTCAATATATTTATAAATGATATAGGGTCTGGGATTAAAAGTACCATCTCAGTGTTTGCAGATGACACCAAGCTATGCAGTGGAATAACATCCTTACAGGATGTCTCCAACTTTCAAGCAGACCTCAATGCACTGTCTAATTGGGCGACTATGAGGCAAATGAGGTTTAATATTGATAAATGTAAAGTTATGCATTTGGGGGCTGAGAATATGCATGCATTGTACATACTCGGGGGAGGACAACTGGGGGAATCCATAGTGAAGGATCTGGGGCTTTTGGTAGATCATAAGCTTTAATAATGGCATGCAATGCCAAGCTGCGGTTTCCAAAGCAAGCAAAATCCTTTCTTGCATTGAGAGGTATGGACTCCAGAGATGGACATCATTTTGCCCTGTATACATCATTAGTAAAACGTAATTTGCAATATGCAGTTCAGTTTTGGGCACCAGTTGTCAAAAAGGATATCGGGGAACAGGAGAAAATGCAGAGAAGGGCAACCAAACTGATAAGAGGCATGGAGGAGCTCAGTTATGAGGAAAGATTAGAGGAACTGAATTTATTCTCTCTTGAGAAGAGGAGATTAAGGGGGGATATGATCAACATGTACAAATACATAAGTGGTCCATATACTGAACTTGGTGTTGAGTTATTTAAGGTCATCACAAAGGACAAGGGGCACTCTTTACGTCTATTATTATACAGGATTTATATAGCACCAACAGTTTACACAGCGCTTTACAAAATGAAGGCAGACAGTACAGTAACATCACAATTTGGTACAAGAGGAATCCGAGGGCCCTGCTTGTTAGAGCTTACAATCTAAGAGGGAGGTTAAATTGATACCAAAGGTAATTGCTGTGGGGGATGAGCTGATGTCGAAAGTAAGACAGTGTATTAGAAGCAGGATAGGCTTCTTTAAAGAGAAGGGTTTTCAGGGATCGTCTAAAGATGGATAGATGAGGAGACAGTCGGACAGATTGGGGTAGGGAGTTCCAAAGGATGGGAGACGCTCTGGAGAAATCCTGGAGGCGAGCATGGGAGGAGGTGACAATAGAGCAAGAGAGCAGGAGGTCTTGGGAGAACTGAAGAGGGTGGCTTGGTTGGTATTTTGAGACTAGGTTAGAGATGTAGCTGGGGGCAGAATTGTGGATGGCTTTGTATATTATTGTTAGTACTTTGAATTTTATTTGTTGGGTGAGTGGAAGCCAGTGAAGAGATTGGCAGAGAGGGGTGGAGGACACTGAGCAGTTGGTAAGGTGGTTAATTCTTGCAGCAGCATTCATTATGGGCTAATGGGGGGATAATGTATGCAAAGGTAATCCAATGTGGAGAGAGTTGCAGTAGTTGAGGTGAGAGATCACCAGAGAGTGAATTAGAAGCTTGGTGGTGTCATTGGTTAAAAAGGGGCATATTCTAGAGATGTTGCGGAGGCTGAGGCGGCATGATTTGGACAAGGATTGGATGTGGTCCTGAAAGGACTGTTCAGAGTCTAGGGGTACCCCTAGCACCCTGGCATGTGGGGACGCACTAATAGTTGTGCCATTGATCTTAACAGAGAAGTCAGGGGAAGGGGCACGTGGGGGAGGAAATATCAAGAGCTTAGTTTTAGATAGATTCAGTTTGATGAATTGATGTGACATCCAGGCTGATATGTCTGTTAGTAAAGCAGTAATCTGTGAGGAGACTGATGGGGTGAGCTGAAGGGTAGAGAGATAGATTTGGGTGTCGTCGGCATATAAATGATAGTGGAAGCCATAGGAGGTTATCAGCTGACCCAGGGAGGACGTATAGATCAAGAATAGTAGGGGTCTAAGGACAGAACCTTGGGGAACCCCAACGTTAAGAGGAGTTGGAAGTGGAGTTGGAAGTGACACTGAAGGTGCCGTGAGATAGGGAAGATTCCACCAAAGGAGAGCACAGCCATGGAGACTAAGCAAATTTAGTTTTTTGAGGAGGAAGGGGTGATCAACTGTATCAAAGTGGCTGAGGAGCTGGTGTAGAAAGGAGGGTTTCGGGTTCCTGGAGAACTGGGCTGATTTCTCAATCGGTTACGAGCTCTATAGAAAGGATGGGCTGCACTTAAATGGGGAAGGAGCAGACAGGCTGGGAATAAGGATGGCCAAAAAGTTAGAGGGGCTTTTAAACTAGGTAATAGGGAGGATGGTCCAGACTTAGTAATAGCCAGAGGGGAACAGACTCCAGTGGGTAGTATTGAGGAAGGAGTGGTAGGCCGAATAAAGAATTTAAACCCGAGGCAAGTAGTGTAACAAGTCCTACATGCAAACAAGGAATACCCAGCAAGGAAACGGTAGGCGTCCAGACAAAACTACGTGACTTGTTCACTAATGCCAGGAGTCTTGCAGACAAGATGGGAGAACTAGAGTTGCTACTGTACGAGGAGGAATTCGATTTTGTGGGAATTTCGGAGACTTGGTTCAACAGCTCTCATGATTGGCTGGCTACCATTCAGGGGTATTCCCTATATCGCAGGGATAGGGAGGGCAAAAAAGGGGGAGGGGTATGTCTCTATATAAAAAATGACATACAAATTAATGAGAGATGACATTATTAGTGGTTCTGGGGAGGAAGTTGAAACCTTATGGGTAGAGCTACAAAGGGAAGATAACAGGGGGAAAGTATTACTGAGAATATGCTATAGGCCCCCTAATCAGAGGGAGGAGGGGGAGGTGGTCCTCCAATCGCAATTTGGAATGGTGGCTAGGATGGGAAGTGTTATTATAATGGGGGATTTTAATTACCCAGATATTGACTGCGAGGAAGGTACTGCACGTTCAGCTAAGGCTCGCCATTTCCTAAATGTCCTGCAGGACAATTTCATGGGTCAGATGGTAAATGTACCAACAAGAGAAAAAGCATTATTGGACCTTCTGATTACTAACAACACATACCTGATCACAGACGTGGAAGTAAGGGGCAATCTAGGAAATAGCGATCACAGGTCAATTTGTTTCAGTATAAATTACACAAATAGGAAACACAAGGGGAATACAAAGACACTGAATTTTAAAAGAGCCAACTTCCATAAACGACACTCCTTGCTGAAAGATGTTAACTGGGATAAAATTCTAGGAACAATGAACGCGGAGGAAAAATGGGAGTGCTTCAAGAACATACTAAACAAAGGTATTAGCCAGTGTATCCCAACAGGAAATAAATTTAAAAGAGCCAATCAATGACCAGGATGGCTTAGCTCCGACATAAAGGCACACATAAAAGCAAAGGAGAAGGCCTTCAAAAAATACAAGGTGGAGGGGTCTGTCAGATTTTCATATCTATAAAACACGCAATAAGAAATGCAAAGGTGCAATCAGAGCAGCTAAGGTAGAACATGAAAGACATATAGCAGAAGAGAGTAAAAGGAATCCCAAGAAATTCTTTAAGTACATAAACCGCAAGAGAGGGAGGTCAGATCATATTGGCCCCATAAAGAATGAGGAAGGAAATCTGGTTACAAAGGATGGAGAAATGGCAAAGGTGTTAAACTAATTTTTCTCCTCAGTATTCACAAAGGAAAGGGGGTGCTCAATTATTCAGAACTACAATGCTGGTCCTCACGTCACATCACAGGAAGCACCCTCATAGCTGACTGAGGATAAAATCAGGAATAGGCTTGAAAAACTGAATACTAGTAAGCCACCGGGCCCAGATGGCTTACACCCAAGGGTCCTTAAAGAACTTAGCCAAGTTATTGCCAGACCCTTGTACCTAATCTTTAAGAGAAGTTTTCTGACTGGTATGATACCAGCTGACTGGAGGAAAGCCAATGTAGTACCAATGTATAAAAAAGGACCAAGATATATCCCTGGGAACTACAGACCAGTTAGCTTAACATCAATAATTTGTAAGCTCTTGGAGGGAATAATAAGGGATTATATACAAGATTATTGTAACAAGAACAGTAACATTGGCAGTAATCAACATGGTTTCATGAAGAATCATTCTTGCCAAACCAATCTATTAACCTTCTATGAGGAGGTAAGCTACCATCTAGATAAAGGAAGGCCTGTAGACGTGGTGTATTTGGATTTTGCTAAAGCATTTGATACAGTTCCACATAAACTTTTACTGTACAAACTAAGGTCCCTCAATATGGATCAAAGGGTGAGTACCTGGATTGAAAACTGCCTGCAGGGGCGAGTCCAGAGGGTGGTGATGGGGAATACTCAGAATGGTCTGGTGTAGAAAGTGGGGTTCCCCAAGGTTCTGTCCTAGGACCAATCCTATTCAATTTATTCATAAACGATTTGGAGGACGGGGTGACCAGCTCAATCTCAATATTTGAGGATGATACCAAGCTAAGCAGGGCAATGGATTCTCCACAGGATGTGGAAACCTTGCAAGAAGATCTGAATAAATTAATGGGGTGGGCAGACAAGTGGCAAATGAGATTTAACGTAGAAAAATGTAAGATAATGCATTTGGGTACCAAGAACATGAATGCAAACTACTCACTAGGGGAAGAGCCTCTGGGGGAATCTAGGATGGAAAAAGACCTAGTGGTCCTAGTAGAGAACAGGCTTAGCAGTGGTATGCAATGCCAAGCTGCTGCAAGCAAAGCTAACAAGGTGTTAGCATGCATCAAGAAATGGATCAACTCCAGGGATAAATCAATAATTCTCCCACTATATAAGTCTCTGGTGAGGCCACACCTGGAATATGCCGTCCAATTCTGGGCACCAGTCCTCAGGAAGGATGTCCTGGTATTGGAAAGGGTTCAGAGAAGGGCAACAAAACTAATTAAGGGATTGGAGGACCTTAGTTATGAGGAAAGATTACAAGCACTGAACTTATTCTCTCTGGAGTAGAGACACTTTAGAGGGGATATGATTTCAATGTACAAATACTGTACTGGTGACCCCACAATAGGGACAAAACTATTCAGCACAAGGGAGTTGTTAGAAAAAGATTGTGCTGAGGACGTGTTTGCATTTTGTTGTTGTTTCCTCTAGCCCCTGGAGGAGGCGGTGCCGTGCAGCTCTATTTAAACACTGCGCTTCCTTTAAGCAAGTGCTGTCCCTTCTACAGCGTTTAGTGTGAGTTCCTGACTATCTGATACCTGTTCCTGTGACCCGGCCTGCTTTGACCCTGCTCTGAACTCTGCCTGCACCGACCCCGGCTTCCATGACCACTCTTCTGCCTGCTCCCTTGTACCTTGCTGCCTGAACGTTACCGACCCAGCCTGCACCCGACCATCCGTCTGCCTGAACCCTTGTACTGCACCGCCCGCCAGTTACCGACCCAGACTGTCTCACGACCCTTCTGCCTGCATGAGCTTCAGCGGACATCTACCTTGCACCAGAGACTGTCCAGCCCTCGTGCCAACCCCCCCCCCCCCGGTGCTCCTGAGTTCCCTGTCTGCACTACCAGGGACTCACGAACCGGGGCCGCAAGAGAGGTACCCCCTGCATAACCCAGACTCCATCACCAGGTACGTGACAGGAGTACACAAAGACACGCGGCCATTCACTAAAAATGGAAGAAAGTCTGTTTAACCTTAAAATGCGTGGAGGTTTCTTTACGGTAAGAGCAGGGAGGATGTGGAATTCTCTTCCACAAGCAGTAGTTTCTGCTGGGAGTATAGATGAATTCAAAAAACTATTAGATGCACACCTAAGGGACCACAACATTGGGGGGATATACAATGTAATACTGACATAAAAAACACACACATAGGTTGGACTTGTGTCTTTTTTCAACCTCACTAACTATGTAACTATGTAAAGGCAGCAGAGAGGTCCAAGAGTAAGAGTACGGAATAATGACCGTTGATTTTAGCTATTAGTAAGTTGTTTGTGAGTTTTAGGAGAGTGCTGTGGACGAAATCCAGACTGAATGGGATCAAGAAGGTTATTTTCAGTGAGGTGGTCACTCAGTCGGTTGTAGGCTAAACTTTCAAGGATTTTGGAGGCAAAAGGGAGTAAGGAGTCTTAGGTTAAGATTGATGGGATCCAGTGTTGCCTTTTTTGGTATGGGAGTGACTAGTGCATGTTTTAGAGGGTTGGGGAAGATGCCAGTAGAGAGGGAGAGGTTAAAGAGTGTAGGATAGAGTCAGAGGGTGACCGTAGTGTTTGAGAAGGAACGGGTTCCAGGGGGCAGGAGGTTAGGTGGGTGTTGGAGAGAAGTTTAGGGACTTCCTCCTTAGTAGCTGGGTTAAATGAGAGTATTGATTGTGCAGGAGGACAAAGCGTGTGAGGGGAGTGAGAAATATTTAGAGTGGAGATCTCGAGACGAGTTGTATCAATCTTCTTTTTAAAGTGATTAGCAATCTCCTGGACAGTGGGTAAGTTAGTGGGTGGAGGTAATGTAGGACGAAGTAAAGGTAGAAAAGAGTTGACGGGGGCTCCGTGAGCGGTTGTTAATAAGAGTGATAAAGTAGGTCTGTTTGGCAGTGTGGAGGCAGGAATGGTATTTTTGGAGGGCAGATATATATTGGCTGAAATATTGCTGTGACTTAGTCTTGCACCACAGATGCTCAAGAGCGTGTTTTTTCTTTTTTTGAAGCTGCTGGTATTGTCTGCCAGGGTTGTAGCAGTCGGGGCCTGATTCTGTGTGTAATGAGGGGGGCCAAGGTATCTAGGGTGGATGACAGTGAGCTGTTGTATATAGAAGTGGCCAGGTTGGGGCAGGACAAGGATGAAATTTTGTCGTAGAGACAATCTGTAGCAGAAAAAAGAAGAGAAGGGTTAAGATGGCGAAGGCTTCTACGGGTAATTGTTTGGTAGCTAAGGCAAAGAGAAGGAAGACCAGGAGAGAATGAAACGTAGGGTGGTGATCAGAGAGGGGAAAAGGAATGTTGGAGAGGTTGCTCAGAGTGCATACGTAGGAGAATATGAGGTCAAGGCAGTTGCCATCAGAGTGAGTAGAAGCATGTGTCCATTGTTTTAGGCCAAAAGAGGAGGTTGGCCTCAAAGTTAGAAGTAGCAGGAGTTTTAAGATTAGCAGGGATGTTGACGTCACCAAGAATGAGTGTTGGAATTTCAAAAGAAAGAAAGTAGGGTAGCCAGGCAGTGAAGTCGTCAAGGAAGCTTGATACCGGTCCAGGAGGCTGATAGATCACCGCAATTCTCAAGGTAACTGGAGAAAATAGACAAATACAGTGATCTTCAAATGAGGAGAGGGACAGAGAGGGGGTGGATGAAGAACTTGAAAAGTGCTTTGAGGGGATAGGAGGAATCCAACACCACCTCCTTTCTGTCCACTAGGCCTGGGAGAGTGAGTCCACAGGAGGCCACCATTGGGAGAGGGCAGCCAAAGAAGAAAAGTCAGAATCCTGAAGCCAGGTCTCCGTAATTGCAAGTAGGTTGAAGGAGTTTGTGATAAATTGGAATGGACGCTCTGTTTGTAACAAACTTACCACCGTCCATGACCTAAGGGCACAGGAGAAGGGGAGGCTGGTTCTAGGCAGAAGAGGAAAAGAAATTAGATTCTGTGGATTGTGCCTGCTGTCAGAGGATTGGGGGTGCCGGGTATGTTGTCCAAAGGTAAATGATGGTGGTCCTGGATTTGGGGAAATATCTCAAGAAGTTAGGAGAAGCAGAAGGGTGAGAGGGGTGATATAGGAGTGTGACTTATGTGGGGGGACACTTCCCAGTGTCCTGGAGGTTTTATTGGTATGTGGGTTCAGAAGTAGCAGGAGCTGATGAGTGCAGTAATAATGTGAAGAGAGGAGTGAGGGTGATATATATAAGTGGTGGGGTGGATTAGAGGGGTGATGGCGAGAGGGTTTTTAAGGTGAGAAGATGCAACTGTGAAAAGAAAGTAGGGAGTGCATGATAGAGTGGGAGATTGTGAAGCAGACTTAATGAGAGATGATAAAGTTAATCAGAAATCAGGTCACCTGTAGTCTGTTTATTGTTTTGCAGTTCTGTTTTTCGCTTTGTGCATTTGCTGGGGTGCTGAGCCGAAGTGTAATACTTAATCCAATATGAATACTTTATCCAAGATGATAGTTGCCAATGTAATCCCTGCCTATGCAGACCATGGCCTTTGCAGACCTTAAGGAAGGCCTACATGTATACTGAGTTGGGTGGGGGCATTGCCAATCAATCAGGATTGCATAGGAGGGTCACATTGCTAACAGAACAAACATTTAACACCATAGGAAGACTACAAGACACAGCAAGAGAGCAGAAGGGCAAGGCAATAAAGATAGCATTGGCTCATAATTTAAGTATAGACAATAAGAGGAAAAAAGATTTCATCTCCAAATACGGAAAGGATTCTTCACACTTAGAGTTGTGAAAATGTGGAATAGACACCCCCCCAGAGGTGGTTTTGGCCAGCACGGTAGAGTGCTTTAAAAAAAAGCCTGGGTTCTTTCCTTAATGTAAATAATATAACTGGGTACTAACATTTTTAGGTAAAGTTGATCCAAGGTGAATCCGATTGCCTCTCGGGGGATCAGGAAGGAATTTTTTCCCCCACTATAGCAAATTGGATCATGCTTTGCTTGGGTTTTTGAGTTCCTCTGGATCAACTGTGGGTTAAGGATTGTATATGGGATTGTATGGTTGTATATCATTTTTTCAATTTTTTTTTTTTGGTTGAACTAGATAGACTTGTGTCTTTTTTCAACCTGACAACCTATGTAACTATGACTTACCTGATACAGCGTTGGCAATATTCTGACTTATTGCCGGAGAATCGCTTCCACCTACTCTTGAATATGACAGGATCCACAGAGCCACTCCATTAATCCCGCTCACCCCCTCAATGTCATCTGCCGGCTACATCACTGCACCCACAAGGAGGCAATGCTATGTAAAGCCTGGGAAGCCGGAGACCAAGATTTTGATGGGGCACAGGTGAAAATCCGACCAGACATCTCTAGGGTGACCCTCCAGCACCGTGCCATACTACATCCTCTCCTGGAACTTGCCTGACAACTAGGCATCACATACTGCTGGCGCTACCCCTTCTCGGTTGCCTTTAGAAAAGACCAATGGTCCTATACTCTGAGATCGCCTGCAGATCTCCTGGCCCTCTTCACTTTCATGGACATGGGCCCCCATCGTGGTTCCAGACTGGCTGATTCTCCTCCCGCGTCCTGCTGGCCATCCGGGCCCTGTGACACCTTGGGATGGTTCTCAACCTAGACCTTAGTGAGCCCGCAGACGTTCTCGGGGATCATCTATGGAACGTCCACGTGAGTCATAAATGATACTGCACTGAATGTGTGAGTGTGTGATTACCCGTCTCCCAGATCCACTATATTCTACAAGTGCATAACTCAGATTAACAGGAACATTCTGCCATTCCGCCATTAGCGGAGTTCCCCTGATAAGATAAACTTTATCCCACCACTGCGCTACAGCTAGTGAACGGTTGCACTTGCCAAATACCCAGCTCCTGAACAGACCGGGCTACTGATAGAATATACTGTATATGTTGGTGACCATGACAGACCCTCATTGCCGAGGCAGAGAGGTAAAAGCACTGACACATCACTAGAGTTGCTGGGGACCTTTATTTGAGGTCATGCATGAGGCTAGCTGACCTTGCTTTTGCAGTCTCCCTCACCCCCACACAGAGCTGGACATTGGAAATCCGCTTCCCCATTGTAGTGACTCTGATACCATTCGCTCTTGTTGTTCCCTGTTAAAGAGCGAAACCTTAGACTGGACAACATCTACCTCAACAAATGACGCTACACAAATTAACTGCCTAATAGGACTCAACAGCGCTAGGATAGAGATACAGATGGCTTGCAGTCACAAACTATGGATGGTAATTACTTACTCCCATTTCCTAATACTGGAAGGGGTGGATGTCGTATGGGTGAGGAGGTGGTAAACAAGCTTGAAATAATATCCTCACGCTGCATAAACCTGAACTACACACAAAATTTTCTGCAACTCTGGGATTACATACATTCCCGCTTAGCTCATGTCCTCCTTTCTGTTCTATGTCATGTTTAACATTATTCATCTCAGGAACAGTTAATTTTCCTTGATGATGCAGTGATGGGATCTGTGGAGCTCAGCTGGAGACCCACGGAGAGTATTTCTCCCTCTCCCTCTAGGAGATCATGATCCAGGGCTGATGGCCTGCAGATCTAACAATGTGTGTTTTTTTGCCTTACCTTTTCAATAACCTTGTATAAGTTGATTGTGCATTGCTGTTTATCATTTACTGCTCATAGTTGGGATGGTGGGAAGAGGCCAGGCTCGTCCTGAGTTAGGCTCTCTGCCCATTTCCCCAAATAGGTTAGCACGCACCTACCATTGATGGTCAGTGTGCGCCTTTTTCTTTTTGCAAAAAAAAATTGCTATTTTAGACTGAAAGGACTGTCGTGGAATTTCTGAGACAGTTACTTCACCCTCCCTATTCGCTTTACTTACCCCACTCTTATAATTTCTCTATTTCCCTAAACTTCTTCACCTTCAGTACTCCTCCTCTACCCTCCCCCCTTCCCACCCTTTACTCATATGGGTTGACGATGGATACTATCAAATATATGTCATTAATAGTGAAGGATCTGAACACGCCCGAAAAGTTGTATCCTTCTCTCTGACCTCAAACAAGCACAGGTAGATGTAGCATTTATCCAGAAAACCCATTTCAGTGACGATAAACTTCCTATACTCAAAAATAGATTCTACCCATTCGCATACCACTCCACTAATGCAGCAGCTAAGTCTAAAGGAGTCTCCATGTTACTATCTAGTATAATCCCATGGAACTGTAAAGACTTCCTCCAAGATCCCAATGGGATCTACATATTTCTCAGGGGTCTCATAGGTGAGGAAAGGGTGATATTAGCAACCATCTATGCGCCAAACGTCCAACAAGATGTCTTTTATAGAGCGCTCCCTGGATACACTCATGGAATTTAGAGAGGGTCGATTGCTATTAGGAGGGGACTTCAATGTTCCATTAATCCCCTCGGCTGATACGTCCTCTGGCACCTCCTCTGTTCCCCCTGGCCCCAGGGAAAGAATAGCATAGGGCCCAATTAGTTGACACCTGGAGATTGCAACACCCAGGCGAATGTGACTATACATTCTAATCACCTCCACACAAAATATACTTCAGGATAGATTTTTTTCTTAATCCCCCACGGCCACCTCCAGGCAGTAGGGGACACCGCTATTGGCAATATAAGCTTGTCCGACCATGCTCCTATTGTCATAAACTATGCACTCTTGGAGGCGTCCTGTGTTAGATCTAGATTTTGGTGGCTCAACAACAGTCTTTTACAGACCCCAGAGGTACTAGCGGACATCTCCAAAGAACTGAACCTCTACTTTTAGACGAACGACCAGGAGGGTTGTGATCCGGGGATCCTATGGGAGGCTCATAAAACCATTATAAGAGCCATGTTTATCAAACAAGGCTCTTGAATCCAAATAGAACGCAACAGACAGCTTACCTCTCTTCTTGATGAGCTTCATGTCACAGAATCCCGACACAAACGTGCCCCTTCGTCCGCATCAGACGCTGAACTCCTACTTCTCAACACTAAACAAATTACTGATCTACTACACTACAGGGCCAAAGCTGCACTACAAGCATGTTGTAAGATAGGCTATGAGTCCAGTAACAAATGTGGAAAACATCTAGCCAAAATAGTTAGGGGACCATAAATTATCCACCTACATCCCCAAAATGATGGCCTCTAATGGACGGAAAGTCACACTCCCTACACTGATTTCACAAGTGTTTGGTGATTTCTACTGCTCCCTCTATAACCTTCTGGAACACATTTCCTCTCTGAGCGACATGGATGACTATCTTAGCTCTTCCCTCCTCCCTTCGCTCTCTGACGAGGCTCGAACTGACTTGAACTCCTCAATTACGGTTGTAGAACTGCAACAAGCTGTAGGCTCCGCAAAACTAATTAAAGCCCCTGATGGTTTTACTCTGCCCTACTACCAGACATTCCTTCCAAACATGGTTAAGGCATATAACGCAATAGGATCAGGCAAATCCTTCCCAGAGACGCTTTAAAAAAAGATGGTTAAGACCCTACATTATGCAGCAGCTATAGGTTTATCTCACTTTTAAATGGATTTAAAACTATTTACTAAAATTCTACTTACCCGAGTGGCTCAACATTTACAAGATCTGGGCCACCTCGATCAAGTGGGATTTATTCCTACCAGAGAAGCATGAGACAATACAACAAGGTGCTCAGCCTCCTTCATGTGGCCTCTGACTTGCACACCGTGTATCTTCCTAAACACTGATGCCGAAAAGGCATTTGATCGAGTGAATTGGAGATTCATGTTCTCATTACTCCGCCATATTGGTATAGGAGAAACCATGAACAGTTGGATCACTGGACTCTACTCCCACCCAACAGCTCAGGTTAAAGCCAATGATATCCTCTTTGAAACTTTTTCTATTAGTAACAGCACACGACAAGGCTACCCATTATCCCCCCTTCTCTTCACCCTTTCATTAGAACCATTTCTCTGTAAAATTAGACTAAACTCCTACATACAGGGAATAACAGTAGGTAATAACCAACATAAAATATCCGCCTATGCGATAACCTACTCTTCACCCTTACCAACCCAACCACCTCTCTTACTAATTTCTTTCGAGAATTCGACCTTTATGGAGAACTTGCGAACTTGAAATCAACTTTTCTAAATCGGAGGAGATGGGGGGTTGCAATCCCCCGACACTCCTACCCAACCTTCCGGTGCAGCTTTAACTTTAGATGGACGTCAACGGCGTTCAAGTATCTGGACACTCACATACCCCTGGACATTTCCCATACAAACTAAACTTCCCACCTCTAATGGCTAAACTCGTACCCTGCTGGAACAATGGCATAAAGGATTACACTCATGGTTTGGTAGGTGCAACCTCTTAAAGATGTGCATCCTGCCTAAATATCTATTTCTGTTCCAGGCTCTACCAATAAAAATTCCCCCTTAGCTCAAACCAGTCCAATCCTTATTTACCCCTTTTCTCTGGGCCCATAAAAAACCTCGCCTTCCACGCCTTCACTTCTTTTTACCCAAACAATTTAGAGGTCTAGCCCTTCCAGATATTCGTAAATACTATCAAGCGACTCATCTAGGGAGACTCAGACTGGCAACGCCACTCAAACCTCAAACTATGGGCACAAATAGAGCAAAACCAAACACGGATACCTTTGAAAGCAGCACTATGGTGCTATAATAGTCTACCCTCTGAATTAAAACTACGCCCTCTAATAGGCACAACCCTCTTGGTCAGTTCAGATGTCCAAGCAGATGTCTCTTACATCCTCGGAATCCCCTTTATACACCATACTTGGAAACCCACAATTCCACCCGTGTCTTCAAGCCCAAGAATTCCAGACTTTGCAACTGTCGGGATATGACCAAGCTTCCAACTTCCTACAGACAGACCACTGGCCCTCTGTAGCAACCTTGATGAATGAAAATGGCCCTTTTCACCTCCCATTTTGGTCAGCCATTCATCTACATCACTTCCTACATTCTCTTCATAAGCCTCCAATCGTGCCTTAACAATATTTGAACGTATTGCACAGAAACGGGTATCCTTCCGCAAATCCTCTCCAAGACCTACACGCTGCTAAACACCCTCCTTGAACAACCACATCTACCCTACCATTATTCCCAAAATGGGAATCCGACCTTGCTTGCACCTTCACAGCGACTCAAATTCAAAATATTAAGTTCTCACTTAAATCATCTATATGCACCAAAACCCAAGAAACAAACTTCAAATTATTAACTGGTACTACATGCCTGCTAGACTGCATCAGTGCTACTCCTCCACTTTCGATCAATGCTGGAGATGCCAGGAGAGTAGAGGCACAATGCTTCATATATTTTGGTCTTGCCCCCGACCTGACCTCGTTTTGGTCGAAGGTACGGATCGTTACTCAAAAATTCACAAAGTATCAGATACCAAATAATCCTGCCTTTTTTCTACTGCATGTATCTCACCCAAAGTCTACAAAAATCTATTATATGCCACCTACTTAATGCAGCCAAATTCTGCATTCATCTTCACTGGAAAAAACAACATCCACCAACCATAGCAAGCTGGCTGCATAGGGTGGAAGAAATCAGTAGGATGGAGGACCTGATTCTTACAGCACAACAAATAAATGAATACTCCAAGACTTGGGGACTGTGGAATATGTTCATTTTGTCTGACGAGGGCAAAGCGCTCTTTGATCACTCAACCCCCCCCTTCCAAATCTAAACCCATACCTAAAAATTATTTGGCCAACTGGATACCAGCTACCTACACCCTTCTAACGCCATCGTCATCCCACCCCCCCCCCCCCCCAAGCCCTCTATCTTTTTCTAAGCTTATATTTCTAAGCTATAGAGAAAACTGAAAATGAGTGTATGCAGGGGCCATTTACACTCTATACATGTCTCCTATCTACATAGCCGGATGTAACCCTTACTTTTTACAATAACAAAGAGAAGGCGCCTCTAAATGCAGAAAGTTTTATTACAATAAAATATGCACAGGATGATTACACTCACAGATTGAGAATCCTAGAAGAGCGTGTCCGCACTTTTGTCTGCGGATAGACACATGTGGATAGCAGTGTCTATTTCCTGCGGGTCTCTGTGTGCTGGTCGTCCGTGGGAAGAAAGTCCATCGATCGGGGCGACCGCCTGCGGTCGTTTCTGTGTGATTCCCCTCGTGGCAGTAGAGATGGTGAGGAAATCCCAGGGTCTGCGCGCACAGCGTCCCGCGTCACTGGTGTGCGACGCGTTTCAGAGTCTGCAGGCCTGCGATGTGTGGAGCAGGCGCACTCTTTCATCAGGCAGTAGAGTGACGGGAAAAGAGCTCACTGCTATATGTGGAGAGAGGGGGGAGGGGGGGGGAAAGGAAGAAGGGGCCTGGGGATGCCATCTAGCGGCTGAATATAGGTATAACATGGTAAAAACAATATGGATTGTGCAATACAGGTTTAAATACAGCATATTAAAAGAACACATTCAAAAAAGCTGATGGTACCCTGATAAGTACAGAAAAAATCAATCAAAGAAAATATGCTTTGTATCTTGAAATTAAAATAAAGGAGGGGGACATAAAATTAATAATATATAGTAAATAAAAGGAGAGGTTACATGCATAGGTAATTGCTAGATACTATAATGTATAGTAAATAAGAGCATAGGTAATTGCTAGATACATATTAGACATATTTTTTCAATAGATGTGGTTATGAATAGGAATAAATAAACCATTCAGCAATACGAATTATGTATGAGGTAAGACATGTAAAAAAGTAATAGATTGGTCTGAAAGGTATTGAACGTAAAATATGGAAATATGAATTGTAAAGCGAATATATAGCAATAATAAATGACATGTATATATATATTTTATATATGTATTATTTGCAATAATGAATAGTTCTTAGAGGTAGTTGGGCAACCCGTGGTGCTCTGAAAACATATATATGTATATCCTTTATACATTAGGGTAGGGAATACAAAAGGAAATACAAAGGTCAACTCATGGGTATGTGAGAGAACAGTAAAGTGCTATATGTTGGTGTGTTCAACATTAAACAGTCTCAGTGGAGTGGGAGTATGTAGATGAACAATAGTAATGGTATGTGTGACTAGTGATATGTAGGTATCTGGTTTCGCTAGTAGGGGATGTGTATGTATGAGACCCTGTATAAAGCATATGAGGTGTCTGTTAACCAGAGATCAATGGGTGTTGATGAAACATAGGGTAGTGGAGTCAATACAGGTATGTGTGGTTACTTACTTATCCGGCAGACCCTCCACCCCCAATGAGGACAAAAAGTGCACAAACACCTAGATGTAAATGGAAAAAAGTTAGCCAAGGAACTGATATGTTGGTTCACAGTATGGTTGCAATTTCAATAGTTTCATTGAGGCCCCCAGGCGAGAGTGCATCCAGGGTATAAATCCAGAAGGTCTCTCTGGCGCAGAGCTTCTTAAAACGCTCTGCTCCAGAGAGAGAACCAGAAATCTGTTCCACAACCCAGACCTCCAGGCCATCAGTTGATTTTTGGTGGAACTCAGCAAAGTGACGAGGCACACTGTGGATATCTTTCCCACCTTCAATGAGCCTCCTGTGTTTGCCAAAACGTTGGCGGAGTGGACAGATGGTACGGCCAACGTATATTAGGCCACATGGACAGGTCAGGGCATATACGACATAGTCGGATGAACAGTTGTAAAAACCCTCCAAGTGGTACGTGTTGTTTTTGTAGGTGAAGGATTTTCGGCCATGTTTTACCGCAGGAAATAGACACTGCTATCCACATATGTCTATCCGCAGACAAAAGTGCGGACACGCTCTTCTAGGATTCTCAATCTGTGAGTGTAATCATCCTGTGCATATTTTATTGTAATAAAACTTTCTGCATTTAGAGGCGCCTTCTCTTTGTTATTGTATTCTAGTGTTGTGGCTTGGCTTACCCACAGAAGAGCTGCCGATCTGCAGTCCCTTCCCCTGGACAAACCCCAACCCTTGCAGACCCACTGCTTGGCCCTGCGCCTATTTCTCCATCTCTACTTACTTTTTACAAGGCCTTGGTTGAACGCACTACAGGCTGCATAATATCTTTGACTTTTTTTAAATTGCATTATGGAAGTGTATCTGTTTTATTATATTTGTGATTCTAACTGGCTTTCATATGTTTCACCGGCTATGACTTTGTATTATATTGCTTTGCCCTTACCGGGAGTTAATAAAATTCATATTTGGGGGAAAAAAAAAGCTGGAATCAAACATAAAGTAGTTGTGCTGCAATAAAAGTTTGATTGCTGAACACAAAAACTCACACACTGCACGACTGTAGTGGCCGTATGACGTAAGATGATATCGAACTGCATCCAAAGCCAGATTATGGGGTATGCAGGAATATAGTGCCTTAACATCAACAGTGATCCAATTATCTGCTGACCATTGTATTTCATGAGTGTGGCCTAGGAGGTGTCCTGTGTCCCTGAGTTAACCCAATAGACGGGTGACGAGGGGCTTTAGGTGTTCATCAACCCATTCTCCCAGTCTCTCTAATTAGGACCCTATGCCTGCTTTTTAGCCTTTTAAACTTAACGCGGAGTTCCACCCAAAAGTGGAACTTCCACTGGTTGGATTCCTCCCCCCCCTCCCCCCCCCCTCAGATGTCACATTTGGCACCTTTTGGGGGGGAGGGGGAAGAGGACAGCTGTCTTTAGACAGGTGTCCTTTCTCTTACGTTCACTAACAGACGCAGCCCTTCATTAGACAAGTGGGGTTTTATGCACATCCTACCAGGAGTTGACTAGGCAAATAGAAAGCAAGCAGACCCCTCCCAGGGGGCCGTCCTCTCTTTCCCATATAACCCCCCTGCTCTGCATAGCATATCAGTTTTCTATGCCTAGTGCAAGGAGTTAGACCTGGCTCCCTTATGGGACCTGCGGTTCATCTTTTTTTGCTACCACTTTATTTTTCTCAAGCTATCTGATGAAGACTGCTATCAAAAAGCCGGCTGGGGTATAGAGGATTTCTAGTATCCTGCATTTTTCCCCAGCACGGCCGACCGATGCGAGCTAGTTGTAGCCTTGGCGGGGTCCGCCGCATCATGCCCATTCCGTGCCCATTCCGTGTCCATTCCGTGCGGGTGGCCAGGGGGTGACCCCCCCCCCCCCCCCCTTACGCCCAGTGACCGGACCTTGTTCCTGTCCAGGGGCCTCTGGCCTGCAGCATCCCTTTCCGGCAGTGGGAGGAAGATCTGCAACCGGGTGGCTACCCACTGCACCCATCGGACTGGTGAGTGACCCCCCTCCCCCCTAGGGGCGCGGAGGGGGGCTGGGCGATTTTAGCGATCTGAGCTGGCCGGTGGAGGGTGTTTCGCTGGGTTAGAGCCTCCCCTGGGTGTTCTCGCCCCCCTCCTACACCCCCCTTCCCCTCCTCCCCTGCACCGCACCCCGCGCTTCCGAACCGACATGCGGCTATCCGCCGCCATTTTGCGGCGGATCGCCTCCATTTTGCCGTAGTTCGGCCATTTTCTTGGGGTTTTCCCTCTGCTCGGCGGCTATGTTAGGATGTGCCTGGAAAGAAAAACGTGCTGCTAGCCGTTTGCTTCCTCTTCACCCTGGGACAGCGTGGATGGCATAGGCGGTGCAGGCTCTAGGACTGGCGGTCATTAAGCACTCCTACTGGGACGCAGCGCTTGTGGGCAACAAACAGCAAGTATAGCTGGGCTCTCCCTGGGGTGCTGGTAGCGGTGGGTGCAGTCCTCCCGGGGTCTCCCTGATTGATCTGTGGGGTGGCGGTGAGGCTGTATTGTGGGGGTGTCAGGGCATTTTTTTCTGCCTGTCAGGTCCGGTGGCACAATGGCGGATGACCCTGCGTTTCCTTCTGAGGAGGAGTCAGCGGCAGCGCGACCTGCACAAGGGGCCCTGGTGTCCCTGGACCAGCTGAGAGCAGTATTGGGTAATTCCTTCCCCGGGCGGGGCCGAGCCAGGTTAAGGGGGCCCCTAAATAGCGTCCGCCCGCCCCTTTTCTTTGGGGGAAGAGTCTGAACCGGAAGTGGCCTCGGGGGTCACGGGGACCCCCGTGGAGTTCTCAGAGGGCGAGCTGGATCCCTTGGACGGCGAGGAAGACCAGGGGGCCTCGGTTGCGCTCGAAAAGGTGCTGGTGGCTGCACTGATTGCAGATATCCATGCGTCTTTGCGACTGGACCACGTTGGGGAGTCGCAGGAGTCCGCATACATTTGCGGGTCTGCTAGGCCACCCAGGACCCCTAAGGCTTACCCTTATGATCAATTTTTTGACCATCTGGTCTATCAGGAATGGCAGCGTCCACAGAATTCCTTTGCCCTGCCAAGACACTTCGCTATAAGTTATGAGGATAGCTTTGTGAAGAAGTGGGCGTCCCCCGCAGTGGACCCTCCGGTGGCGCGCCTGAATAAGGCAATGACCATTCCCTTGGAGGGGTCTCCCTCTTTTAAGGACCCAGCTGATAGGCGGACGGAGGCGGTGTCGAAAGCACTTTTTCTGCTGGCAGGCTCAGCCATGCGGCCGGCCCTGGCGTCGGCTATGGCGGCGCAATCTCTGTCTGAGTGTATGACGGAGCTGCAGAATGACTTGAACTGCGGGAGGTCGCTTGAGGCGTCGCAGAGAGTTGACCATGTGTTTCAGGGTTTTCGGTACCTGTGTGACACAGCTCTGGACCTGCTTCCCATGTTGTCTAAAATGTCTGTTTTCGCCGTCATTATCAGACGGGTACTCTGGTTACGCTCGTAGGCGGGTGACCACACGTCTAGGAAGGGCCTAACGCATCTCCCCTTCCAGGCCGGTCGGCTCTTTGGGGCGCAGTTGGATGAAATCATTAAGGATTTCACTGGAGGGAAGAGTACTTTTCTTCCAGAGCCTAGGCGGCGGGAGTTCCCGCCTCAAGCAGGGTCCTAATTCTTCGGGTCAGAAGAGGTTTTTTTCATGCCTCTGGTGCAGCGGGCAAGGGGTCGAGGCCCGGCAAGTCTGCCGCGGTGGCTGGTGAACGACCCTGGCAACACAAGAGCGAAAAGACAGAAGATTCTCGGGTGGGGGGCTGTCTTCTGGGGTTCGCAGACAGGTGGACTGCCCGCCTTTCTGACCGGTGGGTGCAGGAAGTGGTTTCCTCTGGGTACAGGATAGAGTTCAGCACTCTACCCCCAGACAGGTTCTTCTCATCGAACTTGAGACTCCCTCAGGGGCGTCGAGAGGCTCTCTTAGGGGCTGTTCAGGCGCTCTCCGAACAAGGGGTGATTGTGCCAGTACCTCCGCTGGAAAGATTCCGCGGCTTCTACTCCAACCTGTTTGTGGTACCCAAAAAGGGGGGGGGTCAAGCCGGTTCTGGACCTAAAAGCGCTAAATCACTTTGTGAGGGCGCTGAAATTCAGAATGGAATCTGTCCGTTCGGTCGTGGCCGCTCTACACCAAGGGGACTTCATGGCGTCTCTGGATATCAGGGACGCGTACCTCCACGTTCCCATTTGTCTCCGACACCTGCGCTTCCTGCGCTTTGCGGTAGGAGATCTGTACTACCAATTCATGGCACTTCCCTTCAGTCTGGCCTCGGCTCCTCGGGTGTTCACCAAGCTGGTGGCTCCGGTGTTGGCACTGTTGAGGCAGAGAGGCATTGTGGTGGTAGCATACCTCGATGACCTGCTCCTGAGAGTGGAGTCTGCTTCGGCTCTGGAGGAGAACGTGGCTATCGCCATGGCCTCATTGAAGGACTTTGGCTGGCTGATCAGTCTGTAGAAGTCGACCTTGACACCGTCCTGTCGCCTGGAATACCTTGGTCTGATTCTGGACACGGAGCAGGCGAAGGTGTTCTTACCTCCGGCCAAGTTGCTGACACTGTAAGCAGCGGTGCGAACCCTGCTGTCACGCCGGTGGTCTTCCTTACGGTTCTGTATGTGGGTGTTGGGGCTTATGGTTCCAGCCCTCGAGGTGGTTCCTTACGCCCAGAGTCACACTCGGCTTCTTCAGCGAGCGATTCTGTCACGGTGGGACAAGTGTCCGCTGTCCCTGGACCAGCTGATCAGATTGTATCATCAGACCAGAGGATCATTGACCTGGTGGCCTCAGGCCCTAGCCCTGATGTTGGGGGAAGTCATTTCTTCCCCTGAATTGGTCGATAGTCATGACGAACGCCAGCCTATCGAGCTGGGGGGGGTCCTGGGGCAGCTGTCTGCTCAGGGCCGCTGGTCGGGGCAGGAATCCTGCCTTCCGATCAATGTGCTGGAATTGCGGGCGATCAGGCTCTGCCTCTCCCACTGGATGGTAAGGTTGCGCGGCCTCCTGGTTCGGGTTCAGTCGGACAACGCCACGGCGGTGGCATATGTGAACCATCAGGGCGGAACGAGGAGTTCGGCAGCGGCTGCGGCTCTCATTCTGCGATGGGCAGAACTTCACGTCCCGGCAATCTCCGCCGTTTACATTCCGAGCGTAGAGAATTGCCAGGCGGACTTTCTCAGCTGCCAGACGCTGGTTCAAGGGGAATGGTCCCTACATCCAGAAGTGTTCCGCCAGATTTGCCACAAGTGGGGCACGCCAGACGTGGACATCATGGCGTCTGGTTTCAATCACAATGTGGAAACCTTTGTGTGCAGGACAAGAGACCCGCACGGACGCGCTGGTAGCACCTGGGAGTCGGTATCGACTCCTGTACGCTTTTACTCCCATCAAGCTTCTACCGCGGATACTGCACAGAGTGGAAGCGGAGGGGATTCCGACAATCCTGGTGCCTCCGGATTGGCCTCGGCATCCTTGGTACGCCGATGTGGTGCGAATGGTGGTAGATGTTCCCTGGCGTCTTCCGCTGCGCGAAGATCTGTTGTCTCAGGGACCCATCTTGCACCCTGCTTTACCCTCGCTGGCTTTGACGGCTTGGCTATTGAGTCCCAGGTGTTGAGGGATAGGGGTGTCGCTGACTCCGTGATCCCTACCATGCTTAAAGCGTGCAAGTGTACTTCGCACAAGATCTATCATCGCACCTGGAAGGCCTATATTGCCTGGTGTGAGGCGGGTGGTTGGAACCCTCGCTCTTACGTTGTGTCCAGGGTCCTGGCTTTTTTGCAGCAGGGCCTGGATAAAAAATTGTCATTGAGTACTCTCAAGGGTCAGATTTCGGCTCTGGCGATTCTATTTCAACGGCCTTTGGCGTCATATTCGTTGATTCATACATTTGCACAAGGTGTGCGCCATGTGGCTCCTCAGGTACAGTCGCCTTTGGTGCCGTGGGATTTGAATTTGGTGCTTTCTGTGCTGCAGAAACCGCCTTATGAGAAGATCAGGGATATTCCCTTAGAATAGCTGTCGCAGAAAGTGGCTTTCTTGGTGGCCATCACATCCGCTAGGCGGGTGTCTGAATTGGCAGCATTGTCCTGCAAGTCTCCTTACCTAGTCCTTCATAAGGACAAGGCGGTCTTGCGCTCGTCTCCTTCGTTTATACCGAAGGTGGTCTCTTCTTTTCACATTAATGGAGTTATTGTTCTTCCTTCGTTATGTCTGCACCCAGCGCATCCCAAGGAATTTGAGTTGCATTTCTTGGATGTCGTGAGGGCTTTGCGGGTGTACTTGGCTTCTACAGCCTCCTTTCGGAAGTCTGATGCATAGTTTGTGCTGACGGATGGTCCGCGCAAAGGATTGGCAGCCTCGTCGGCTACTGTTTCCCGTTGGATCAGACAGACCGTGACCCATGCGTATACTGTTTGGGGCAAAGTACCCCCTTTTCCAGTCATGGCTCATTCCACCAGGGCAGTTAGCACTTCCTGGGCTTTCAGACACCAGGCTTCGGTGTCACAGGTGTGCAAGGCGGCTACTTGGGGCCTCAGTACACACGTTTACCAAGTTTTACAAAGCTGATGTGTCAGCATCTGCGGATGCTGCTTTTGGCCATAAAGTTTTACAGGCGGCAGTGTAGGCGTGGCTGGCGCCTCCTGAGAGGATTCTGTTGGGTACAGTTGTTGTCGTTTGCCTACCCCTCTTGACTGACACAGCTTTGGGACATCCCCACTTGTCTAATGAAGGGCTGCATCTGTCAGTGAACGTAAGAGAAAAAGGGATTTTATTAAAACTTATCGTAAAATCCTTTTCTCTGAGTTCACTGACAGAAGCAGCACCCACCCCTCTGTGTTGCGTTTGTACGGCTTGTTACGAACTGATATGCTATGCAGAGCAGGGGGTTATATGGGAGAGAGAGGACGGCCCCCTGGGAGAGGTCAGCTTGCTTTCTTTCTATTTGCCTAGTCAACTCCTGGTAGGATGTGCATATAACCCCACTTGTCTAATGAAGGGCTGCGTCTGTCAGTGAACTCAGAGAAAAGGATTTTACGGTAAGTTTTAATAAAATCCATTCTTTCCACACATCTGGGAGCTCGGGCTGGCCGTCGCGGCTGCTGACGTCAGCAGCCCGGCTCCCTCCTCACTCTGCTACTGGCCACCTGGCCAATAGCAGAGTGCAGCAGAGCCTCGTGCATGCGCAGTAAGGTGCTTGGTGTGAAGCTGTAATGCTACACGTCCAGGGTTCCCTTACCCACAATGGACACAGCTGCACGTGATCCCCGATCGGAAGATCGGTGGCGGGTGCCGGCATCGCTGGACTCCAGGACAGGTAAGTGTCCTATTATTAAAAGTCAGCAGCTACTGTATGTGTAGCTGCTGACTTTTAATTTTTTTTTTTTTTTTTTTCCCTGGTGGACCTCCGCTTTAATGCCCATGGGAATATATTTTGCAGTGTGTTCACTTTTCGAAGAATTCCCATTTCTGTTGTGTTCATCCATGCCAATATTCCCTCCCAGTCTAAGGCTTGGAGAGCAGCCCTCATCCTTAAAAAAAAAAAAAAAAAAAAAAAAAAGTCGCTCTCTTAAAGTTTAAGTGTTTCTATCTTTCCAGTATGTGTTTGCTTACAGCTAACAATGATTGAAATTTGGTTACTGTCACTGCTACCCAGATGTTCTTTATATGAACATTGGTAATAAGCTCTGCATGGTTTGAGATTACCAGGTCCAGCAGAGCGTCATTCCTAGTTGGGACCTCAAATGGGGAGACCAACTCACCAAGAACAAGATAACAGGTGAAATATAAAAGTTTATATTTATTGATACATAGTAAAGAGGCCACCCAAACAAGTTGATGGGTTAGCATCCACAACAATAAGGATATTGATCCTAACCAGACAATGAACAAAATGTACAAACAAGTATGTAGAAAGATGAACAAGAGACATAAAAAGACCACTGTATCTGCCACTGGGTGGCAGAAGATGACCCAACGTGTTTCGATGATGTTTGATCAGCGACCTTCCTCAGGGGTAAGTGGTCGAAATTTAAAAAAAACACATCTTCATTTGATACGGGGCATTAGGGGATCACCTAGGGCTCATTGGGGTGGGGGGACCTCGGACACCACACACTCTTGGACCATTGAAGATAGATCATCCCCTTTCTCTCCTACTTTGGTAGGAGTAAGTATGCATTACCCCTTTCGGGTTGGATCTGGCTAGGAGCGCTACACCCGGCTACCCTATCATTTATTATACTATTCGTTTTGTGGCAAATTTTGGGTTCTGGAATCCAAACTTTTCTATCCTGTGTGTGTCCAGTGGGGTTTGTGTTTTGTCCACAAACCCCACTGCAAGTTCTGTTAGCCCCTGCCTTCATAAATACAGGTACTGCTTTGGTTATCCTCCAATTGGCTAGACACTCTTTCAATCACTGCATTTCTGTCTGAGCGGTGAACTGTGTGTCTGGTTATTCCCTGATACATACACCATCGAGAAGTATTTAATCCTGAGTCCATTGACCTTTCTCCTTTCTCCTTACTTTGGAGCACAGTAATGACTTTATGCAACCTGGCTACTCCTTAGGTGATCCCCTAATGCCCTGTATCACATGAAGATGTGTTTTTTTTTAAATTTTGAACACTTACCCCTGAGGAAGATCTCTGATCGAACATCATTGAAACGTGATTCATCTTCTGCCACCCAGTGGCAGATACAGTGGTCTTTCTTTTATGCCTCTTGTTCATCTTTCTACATACTTGTTTGTACATTTTGTTCATTGTCTGGTTAGGATCAATATCCTTGTTGTCGTGGACGCTAACCCATCAACTTGTTTGGGTGGCCTCTTTTCTATGTATCAATAAATATAAACTTTCATATTTCACCTGTTATCTTGTGCTTGGTAAGTTGGTCTCCCCATTTAAAGTCCCAGAGGGGGTTTCTCTTGTGCTTTCACAGATCATGTTTGGGATGGGGGTAGATTCTCTTTGAAAGTTTGGGGACACAGCTGTCAGCAATCTATATATTCTGGACCTCCATAAACTGACCATAAGATTGTTTTGTAATGGGTTTATACATTTTTGCCCTTTTAACTGTCCCAGCAGTGCCATTACTCAAGTCAATTACTGGGTAGTTAAAATCCCCCATTATCACTGTCCCAGTTCTTGTAGTCCTTTCTATCTGGGCAAGGAGCGGAGTCTCCACCTCCTCATTAACACTGGGAGGTCTATAACAAATTCCAATGATAACCTTTGTAGTACGCTCACTCGCTTTGAGATTACTTCTCACAGAGACAGACACCACCATCCCTCCGTTTTACCCGGTCTTTCCGAAAGAGCATAGCCAGGAATATGAATAGCCCAGTCATGTAAAGAATGAAGCCAAGATTCAGCAATATCAATTAAATCATTGTTCTCCTTGTGCACTAAAGCTTCAAACGTGCCTATTTTGCTTGGCAGACTTCTGGCATTGGTGAACAACACTTTAATTCACTGTCACATTTTGCACACTTATTTTGCATATTTTATTTTAGTACAAATAGTACATTTCCAATGGTTGTTTGTAACATAGGAACCTTCATATCACCTGCCATAGCCCCCCCTCCCCCATCTTTCCCCATTCCACCCACCAACAACAAGTGGTTACGGTCTTCAGACGGTTCGT
>BLSH010018283.1:161773-184379 GCA_018402905.1 Glandirana rugosa | reverse complement strand
CACCTGAAGTTATTTGTGGGGTTTTCTTTGCATCCCAAACAATTTTCCTGGCAGTTGTGGCTGAAGTTTGTTGGTCTACCTGACCATGGTTTGGTTTCAACAGAACCCCTCATTTTCTACTTCTTGATTTAGAGTTTGAACACTGCTGATTTGCATTCTCAATTCCTTGGATATGTGGTGGAAATTATAATACACTTTATGCATTATGTTTCGCTTGCGCTAATAAGCGCACTTTTCAGGTCTTTTGCATAATGCATTTGAGTGCACTCGTGTTAAAGCAAGTTAAACAGACACAATAGCTGTTCTCACATTGCAAGCTCGCCCATCAGTCCTGGGTAGCAGAGCTTTCTGATTTTATTTATAGGGATCAGACAGGGATAACAAAGGGACTTGGTGGCTTCACAATCAGCCAATCAGCCTCCAAGGCACAGTCACATGACATGAGCTCATTACAAATTAAGAACCAATGACACACTTGTTTATATTAAAACGATACAATACCAAGGGCGTGCATGCACGTGGAAAGGCTGGCCAGCCTGTATGATTCACAGCCGTTGGGTGGGCGGAGATGCACACACCCCACTTAACAATGAAAGCCATGTGGAAACATGGCTCCCATTGAAACCAACGTGTTACCTCACAGAGGCTGTCCTGCCAAACCCCCCCGCATGCAAAGCCAAAACTACCGTTACAATGAATCCTATGTAATATAGTTCATAGAGCCATATTTAATAGTGATTATACTACTGTTCCATTAAAGGGTAAATTATGCACAAAGGAATATATAGCTGCGTGTTTCTGTCATGTGGATCAAACGTGACAGAAAGCTTACAGACCATTATCCTTACATAAAAGGCAATACTTGATTCCACATCGCAAGCACATCCCCGTCAAGCATATCAATCTGCACATAATACAGGGGCCCTCCCGGTTGATGGTAATATACCCGTGCCACGGAACATGCATCCCCATCAAAGATCCGGACCGGCGTTCACACCAGCGTTAACCGCTCAGAGCGCCTGACGGCTGGGATGATCGGGCGGGTAGCGTACGGTTACCAATTAATGGAAGGTGCCCATTGGGAGACACTGTGACCATACATAATTAACATATATTAATAAGATTTCTACAGCAGTTCCTCCTCTTGTCATATGCTCCCATGTGTCCCTCGATGAATCTTGATCATCTTCTAAGCACGAACACCAGTCCATTAAAAAAAAAAAAGAAACATTCAGTCCGTCCATTGAGTCCAAAATATAAAGTAAAATGAACAAAAGAAAACCATGATTGACACGTAGACTCTATTCTTCGGGAGGGATAACTCAGATGGAAAACATGATGTGGGGCTTATAGCGATCGCTGGAATCCTCAGCATCTGGTACATGGGCTGGACTTCAGGGGACCTCTTGTCTTGGCTAGGAAGATGTGGTCATTTGCTCGGGCTTTGGTGACTTGATCGATCAGGCAGCAGGAACATCTCATCATGGCATATAGAAGGAATAGAAACAAAAACATGAGTGTATATATACCCCTACTTCCTTCAGCCAGGATCCGATGGAAAACAAGAACTCCCCAAAACCTCCCAACCCCTTTAGGAAGGATTCCAACCTTCACTGGCTATTGCTCTGGCTCTCTCTAGCCGGGACCTAACTTTATCCATATGGACTTGGACCTTGTCACTAGTGCCTGTCATCCAGGTACAACATTCTTCTGCTATGAACTCACAGAAACCCCCCTTTTGCACTAAAAGATAATCGAGTGTCGTCTTTTCCTGTAACAGACTCGAAGCTGTGAGGGATATCTCACAGGAACCGCAACAAACGGTTTCTTTGAACACCCCATCCACAATGGATGAGAAATTGTTAAATCATCTCCTAAGTTCAATCCCCCACCCTATCCCAGCAGGAAACCATGCCCAGGCCTTGTTGGAGTTGGTTAACAATTCCCTTTGATCTGTTCCTGCCATTCTTACCTTCTCTCGAGCCATCAGATCATAATGATCGGCCACATGTAAGATGCTGGAACGAGTTTCACCATGCTCGCATTAGGGTGTATTCATTTATAAGCTGTAGAACTCCATAAGAAGTAGTAGGGGCCTGTTCGAGTCGCACAGGGGGACTCTAACGGTCCCGTGCATTGCGCAATAACAGGACAGTCTGGGGGACTCCTCGCTCAGTCTGTATGTCACACTCTTCCTTCCAACATATGTAATCTAGTCTATTGGTGCTACTAGAAAAGGCTGGGGGTCTAATTCAGAAGATTGACTGTTATACCTTCCTCACAAACAGTGGATCCTACAAAACTACTACTTTTACCAAAACGTAAAGTTAAATCACACTTGTGGGCCACTTAGTTGTCCAGATACCCATACAGGTTTTGTGAGGGAGAGGCAAGAACCAGAGCTAATGTTAAAACAAATTAATTTTATCTTCTAGAAATGTATTGTTTAGTTTTTTTTTTTTTTTTTTTTTTAATGCATGCTTTTGCCAATATGAACATCATATACACCCATATATACACATATATATCCATATCATGTACTGCTGCCACTGCCGGGTTATTAATAAGGCTCGGTGGAGGCCTAGAGCGTACCCAGCAGGTGGGTCCTGTTCACTGTTTTAGCTAGTTGGAGGTGCATTTTTAAAAAAAAAAAAAGTTGGAATGTTTTATCGTTACCCCTGCTAAAATACACTAAGCTAAATAATATAAATAAAAAGATACTCCTCAGTCTTTGATGTGGTTGAGCAGCTTCTTGCAGTGACTTGCATGGATACAGTTGTCTTGTTCCTCAAGCTTTAGGGAGGTTGGTGTCGTCAGCTGAACCTGGTATGGCCCATGTCATCCTACTAGGTCACCAACTTGGTTAGAATTAGAGAGGTTAGTATTGTTTGAAAATTGTTATTCTCACCACCATTATCTCCCCCCTTTTCTTCCTCATTACAAAGATTTAGAAATAACGCACTGTTTAGAATGGTGCAAAAACAAAACAAAATAATGGCCACTGAGATTCCCACTTTGATCTAATGTAACAAAAATGCAATTTTCCTAATTTCCAGCTCCCTTGTCTCCTCAGGTTCATCATCAGGACAGCTCCAGAACCTCTGGAACTCCCTATCCCAGTATGTCTAGCCAGGCCCTACCCTTTTCACCATGAAGTGACCCTCGAAAATTTACTCAGGGACACAGAATCCCTGGGAGTAAATAGAGATGCACGGTGACACTGGGCAGGAAGCAGTTGTGAAATACACTTGGAGACACACAGATAGTCTGCTAAGTACATTAACATACCTTAGCCTGGGACGATGAGCTAGATTTAAAAAGAAAGGGATGGCTGGGCGTGTATCTAATTGAATTACCCACGGGGAGTCTACTAGTCTTGAACACAACTCTTGTGGGCTACTTGCACGTTAAAATTCCACTTTGACCAAAATAAGAATATCACAAGTTGTACCTTTCCTAAAACCAATAACAAACCTCTGTAATTCTTACTTTCATGTCCCTACAAAAATAACATATTATTACATACAAACAATGAGAATAAGACATAAGACAAACATTTAGATACAAATGCAAGGGAGATATTTCATAGTTACCATACTACTTTATAAAACTAAGTAAAACAAAGACAAAAACCAGACGGAGTAAACACACAATTGGTTAGGTTAGGCTTTACCCAGCAATGTTCTTTCCAGGGGATAAAATGATACATTCCACAATGCCCAGTAAATCATGTAATACCCATCCAATCCTTCCCCGGCTTCCCTTAGTGGATCACGTACCTACGGCTATCCCCTCTGGCCAGGTATACATAATGCGCTTCCCCCGAACTGAAAGTGCCTTCTGTATATCCTGTCGGTACACCATAATAGATTTCTGAAGCCACAATTTCACTATATCTAGCGCCTTTGTTGCCTGGAGCCTGGTCCTAATTCGGTAATGAACTTCTCCCACCTCCACACATCAAAGTAACCTTCCAATGGGATACACCATCTAGTACCCTTGGACCAGCTATTCCACTTTTTGAGGGGTCCCATGGCCTGAGCCCCAAACACACGGTATGTACCGCAAAGCTGTTTGGCTATATTGAGAGGCCTTGAATCGACTTTTGCACAAAGTTTAGGAGCAACACTGCCGGGTGCCTTCTTTCACAGTGCTAGCTTGCTTCCGATTCCGATTAGTATACACAGCTTCCCCGTCGGTCAGCTAGAAACCTCAACACGGTGGATTTGTACGACTATACAGTTCAGCAACTACCACTCGCTCCCCATCCCCGGTACTGACACAAACAAGGAGAAAGGCGCATGGTGATAAGAACTCAATAATACTTACAAACCACAATGGATGGTGGAACAAACAGGGGAAGGGGAGGGAAAATGGTGAAATGGTTCATAAGATCAAAGTCTTTCAAATAAATCACAGTCCACAGAAAGAGGCTGCACTCTGATGGAGAAGCCGCAGACCACTGGAGAAACAAAACAAGGGGAGAGGCAACTCACAAGACAGGCATGGTAATGCACATATGTAGAATATGTCCCAAGGTGGGAGACGTCATTCATTCCCAGTGGACCGAACGCTCAGAAACGCGTTGCACAGTGTACACCGTTGTACATCTCCACCGGACTTGTTTACCAGCACACCACCGGATGGCGAGCTGCTGACGTCTCCCACCTTGGGACATATTCTACATATGTGCATTACCATGCCTGTCTTGTGAGTTGCCACGATACTGTTTTTATTGCTATTAAATTGTCTACAGTCTACTCTTAGAAGCGCCTCTCCCCTTGTCCCGGTACTGACACGGTTACATGTGTGGCGGGTTTCAGAATCTGCTCCTCACGCTGAAGGCTGAAACAAGCGTGTCGATTTCTCCCGTTTCACGTAGACCGGCCCAAAGTACACACGTTCGTTTCGACTTAACCCGTAAAGCCAAACAGCCACGGAAGTACAAGTGAATCCTCACTATACAAACCTTGGCTTCAGTTTATTCCTTGATGTTATACTAAAAAAATGGAGATGCCGGTTACTGATTACACACTGAAAAGTATAATGTCTCTACCTGGAACACAAACTACGTAGAAAACACTATCCCAGTAACACTAGCCGCAAATTAGCCCAAAACTAACCTGATTTTAAACAAAACTGAATCCAATACAAGAATGGATCAGTTCTACTCCACACTGTAATCTATCATTGAAAATCAATAGTTCTACAACAAAAACGGGACAGAACCCTATGAAAAAGCTGCTTAAACATAAATGCCTACATAAAACTGAAAGTTCTAAAACAAAACTGCTATATCCAAAAACAAGGATAAAACACAAAAACTGTTGTATTTTATAAAGACGCTAAATCTGAACAAGCTAAACAAGGCTGGCTAAAAACAAATGCAAAAATCTTGTAAAAACGTCTCTCAATACTGGATTTCAACTAAAAAACGGAGAGACTCCGTTCAAAACCGACCTTCAGTACACAAAATCACGTAATGACGCTTATAAAAAGTTGCCTTTTCTAAACAAAAGTGTAAAAACAGTTAAAAATGAAAACCTAAAAATGACAAAAATTATGTGAGTGAATTCAAAATGGCGTCTCAGCCACGTGTTTCTTTGTTACTACACCAAGATGGCGGCCAAACCACATGGGTTTCAATCACCACCAGGGGCGTTGCTAGGTCTACAAAAGATCTGGGGCTAGAGCCCATAGCAACGAAGTAAAGAAAGACATACGCTTGAGCAGGCATACATGTTATATAATAAATAATAGTAATAAATATACATGTGTGTGTGTGTATGTATGTGTGTATATATATATATATATATATATATATATATACACACACACACACACACACACACAGAGTCTGCATTCCAGACCGGGACATACCTGCTAATTGCAGAACTGCACCCACCCTGTAAGAGACTCGGGGCTATGGACCCCAGGCTCGGGGCTATAGCCCCAATAGCCACCCCCTAGCAACGCCTCTGATCACCACAACACAAAATGGCAGCAAGTGAAGTAATATTACTACCTCGTAGCCTTCAGTATCAGGAGAAAATGACGCCAAGCACGTGATGGGAACAAAATTACTGCACTGAGAGCCACTAACCATAGTAAAGATAGGGCACCAACAAACGATAGAGCAAACACAAGGATTTTGATGTTAGAACAAAAGATAACACTAAAAACGCATAACACAGAATTTATCAACCGGATTTGAAATACAGAGTAGAAATTAACTGTCCTCACTGAATACTGATTTTTAGTTGCACGGCGCCATTCGCCACTAGAAACTCAGTACAGAACAGGGATAGTCATGTTCTACTCAAACTTCAGCATCTAAAACAACCAACGGTTTCATTAACAAATGAGTTGTGCTATAAACAGGCAGAACCAGAGTTGAATTAGTGTAAAAAGCACAAAACCTCTTTACGATTACAATACTGTGTCTAAACTAAATCTGCCGCCAAAAAACCAAAAAAGGCGCGATCCGTAAGCAAACACAGCACAAAAAGACCTCTATACACTGTAATGTTAACTCGCTTTCACACTTAAAGCTAAATAGCCATCTAACAGTCTATTGACAAAAACTGAATTAAAGCTGGGACTCCGCAAAACAACAAATTAAACACAAAAACCAAAATGATTCTACTGGAAATGGAATTCAGTACAATAACAGACTATTTTCACTTGAGACTGAAATATTGCACAAAAACAAAGCAATTAAAACCAGAAACTGAAATTCCTGCAAAAGATTACTTAATTTCACAAAATGCTGAAGTTCGGACCAAAAGCAGAATAATTTCAGCCAGAACCAAAGTTCAGCAGAAACAAAATTGGTTGTAACAATTTTACAACAAAATGGTGGTAACTACCAACTGAAATTCAGACGCCATTCCCACCAAAAGCAGCACAAACTGTAATGTCTCCCCTTACAAACTAACTATACAATTTGAGACACCAAACGAACACTTAAACAAATACCGCCAACATTACAACATAAAACGCACAATTACTAAGCGCAACACCGACAACGATCACGCACTCAAAGCATACTCATAAAACACACTTTAGATGTATTGACTAGGACCTATAGAGGACAAGTATAGGTTATGTTTCCTAATCAATAGACCTAACTACAATGATAACATACAATTAAAACCCCGCCATTATGTAAAAAGAGGAAAAAACTTTTTTTTACAAAGCAGAATTTACCTGACACAGCGGGCAGAGAAAGCAATATCCTGGAGTCAGGACAGCAAAATATTTCAAACACTGAAATAAAATTGGTTTTACCAATAGCCGGCTGTTTTGTTGTCCTGGTCCGGATCGCTTCCTCCTCTCGGTCCTCTGTGAAGGAAATTTCCGGCTCGCCATCTTTGTGGTGGAAATTATAATACGCTATATGCATTATATTTTGCTTGTACTAATAAGCACACTTTTCAGCTCTTTTGCATAATGCATTTGAGTGCAGAGACAATACATAATAACATATCCTAATAAGATTTCTACAACAGATATCTTTTTATTTCCCTTTCCTATTTTATGCAGTTCAACTACCTTTTCCCGCAGATCAATTCTTTTGCGTTCCCCATGACATAGAATCCAGAAACGTCAGTGCAGCACTGGATGACAGATGCAAGGGTCTGTCAGGAGTCCAGAAACCCATTGACCTTTTATACACACACATGAATTACAAGCAAACCGATCACAGGTGAGGATGGTTACTTTTTAATAGCCATTCAAACTCCTTTGTGTCAACTTGTGTGCATGTTATAAGGCCAAAAATCGCCAGGGTATGTACACTTCTGATCAGGGTCATTTGGGTAGTTTTTATTACGATTTAAAAAGCGTAAACACAGTTGATTGATAATAAATGGCTTCAGCCAAACACTAACCATGAGTGAAAACAATGTTTTTGTGTTATATAATCTGAAAAATGGCTAAGAAATCATAAACTCTGCCAGGGTATGTAAACTTATGAGCACAACTGTACATGTGGCACACTCTGCACTGCACAAAAACCTCAATCTAGCTAGCACACATTATCCCAGTTACAATATTAATATTACTAACAGAAAATGTCAGATGTTACTTACAGACTAGAAGACTCCTGTTATATTCTCCTGTTTTTAACTCACCACTAGTCAAATTTCCACTTGGTCCAGCAAGCAAAAAGGTTGGCAAGGTCAAAGGGAGTACTACAAAAAGTTACATTGGACCTGTAGCACCTGTGGCCAATTAACCACTCTCTTAATTAGTATACTGAGGGCCGGTTCATAGGGTTGCAGGGATTTGCAGGGTCGATGCGAGAACCCTGCAAATCCCCTGCGAGTTCCCGCATCGCAAGTCTCCCGGCGGCAGTTTACACTGCCATATGCGAACTGCGGGGAGTGTCGCTACAAAGCCAATGACCCCTCCAAATCAGTTTGCATATCACACTGCGAACTGCAATCTCGCATAGGAATCGGATCGCATGGTGTGAACACCCATGCGATCCGATTCTGCTGCGGACAAAAAAGGGTCCTGTGCGAGTTTGCTCCGATTGCGATGCAAATTCTGCCATACTATCTCTATGGCTGAATTTGCATCGCACAGAGATCGCATGTGATTCACACTGCGGTGCGAATCACATCCGATTTCCGAGACTGTAGCATTGTGAACTGGTACTTAAAGCGGTTGTATCCCCTTTCAAAAAAAAAAAAACCTGCAAGGCAAAGGCATAATGAGCTAGTATGCACCGCATACTAACTCATTATGAAATACTTGCCTCAGAACAAAGCTCCGGCCCGGTCGCCTAAGTGGGAGCTTCCATCTTCTCTCTGTGGATCCTTCCGGGTTCATGGCTCCGGTCACTCCCGCGCATGCCTGTCTTTATGGCGGACTTTCCAGAAAGGTCCGGCTAAATGCACCAGGCCTTCGCTGGGACATCACTGCGCATGCACTGCTGATGTCAGCAGCTGCTTGCAGTGGGAATATCTCCTAAACCATACAGGTTTAAAAGATATTTCCTTTTACCTACAGGTAAGTCTTAGTATAGGCTTACCTGTAGGTAAAAATGTCATTTAAGGTGATACAACCGCTTTGAGGGAAATAAAGGCTATTTAAAAAGTGACCAGAAAAGGTGTTTAAAAAGCTGCAAGTAAAGGCCCCCAACAAAACTAAAAATGCAATCACCAGCAGTCAAAAGCAAAACTGTTCTTCCACATCTCTGTCCTGCCCAAGTAATTCTAACGCAGTTTCTCCCATTGTTTTGATGTAGTGCAAGCAGTTTGAGTTGATTGCTTAGCCACGTCTTTTTTCAGGCTGACTTTACTCTCATCATAATTTCTGTAGACAAGTGTCTTGGGTAGCTCATCTTTGAAGCATATGGCTTTCGGGACCAAGTTGTGCCTTTTCCGTGTCAATGTCCATGCCATTATTTTAGTAAGTGCTTCTTGGGCTTTTTAGCATCAGGCATCTCTTTCCTAGCAAGGCTGCCAACCTGGTCTTCAGCTCACATGTTCTGCAGGTTTTAACAGACCAGACCCCAGCTAATGCAGGCTTTGGATGGAAGTTCTTTGCAGGCAGCTCTCAAGTTTGGGTTAAAACTGAGGGTTTTATTTGTACATTTACAAATCTATGTGGAAGCCACACTTACTAGGCCCCTCTGTATAGCACAGTTTTAACTCTAACCTGAGGGTCTCCGTGTTAGAGCATATACAGTATAGCAATGATTTATTTTATTTTTTTTGGAAAATTCTTTTTTTTATTGAATGTTAATAGTTGAAAATATACAAAAGAAACAGTTGCTCCCCACAGTTCAGTAAGAACAGCTCAAACAAAACACAAAAAAGAATTGCGGTACAGCACACTAAATAAAATTCAAAACATACATTGCCCATGAAGCTAGTCAATGAAGCCCATCACTTCCTTCCTCTTGTACAGAGATATAACACTGGTAATAGTACCTCTCCCAGAATGTTGTAATAAATTAAGGTGTTCCTGGCCTAATATTTGTACTCCTGGACTCCTACATTAAACTTAGTCTGTCTCTGTGAGCAACGAGGCCAACCATCCACCCAAACTTTGTCGAATTTAAGGAGAGCTCCCCTGTTTAGATATGTGGCATTCTAAAATAGAAGGACCTTATTTACTGATACTTTCCAGGACTCCACCGTTGGAGAGGAAGGGCCCTTCCAGGAGAGGACTATCCGTTTTCTTGCATGGAAAAACAATATGGTGAGTGAAGTTGTAATGGGTGTGGTAGGAGCAAGGTCATCAACCAACTCTAGCATGCAGTGTTTCACTGATGGGATCAGAGGAATTGTCGTAATTTCTTTTACAATGCATAATTCTCTCCCAGTATTTCCGTATGCTCAGACAGACAGTCCCAAAAATGTGCATAAAGTCAGCTCCTACCACTGAGCAGTGCCAGCAGGAAGAGTCGACAGCAGGGACGTCGTTAGCCCAGAGCTAAGAGGGCTACAGCCCTGAAGGTGCCCCCAAAAAGCCCTGGGGCGCGGGTCAGTCTAATTCTATAATGAGCCCCCAGCTGCCATAAAGTAAACAAGATGACACAGTGCCTATAATGGACGTCAGCACTGTGGTCCAATCCAGCTAGCGCAGGACATGAGGTCCATTACAGGGCACCGCCGCTCCAACCAATAGGCGATCTCGGGTGACACTGCGGGGCAGCGCGCCGGGTGGCTATGATGGACGTCACACTTTGCCAAACCCGCACTAGCACGGGACCTGTGACGTCCATTAAAGGACGCTGCTGGTGCCGGGGACATCCTGATGGAAGGAGACACTCCGCTGCTGGGGTCACCCTGTGATGGAAGGAGACACTCCGCTGCTGGGGTCACCCTGTGATGGAAGGAGACACTCCGCTGCTGGGGTCACCCTGTGATGTAAGGAGACACTCTGCTGCTGGGGTCACCCTGGCATGGGAGGAGATACTCGGCTGCTGGGGACACCATGATGGAAGGAAACGCTCTGCTGCTGGGGACACCATGAAGGAAGGAGACACGCCGCTGCTGGGGACACACCTGTTGGCAGGTGACGTGGTAAGTGACACACTTGGGGCTCCCACTGATTCTGCATTATGGTGAGTTGGATGATTTAATCTTGTATTACAATGTAATAGAAATAATGTTCTTCAATCATCCTGACACCATTCCAACCATGGTGCTGAGCCACGTTGATTGAAGTGCTAACACCAGGTGTTTGGAGTATCTTTATCTGCTGATTGTTACATTTTTTGGAATACACATATTGCTATTGTGGTGTAGGATCTGGGCCTGCTGTCCCTCCATCCCTCTTTCCTTTCTTCTCTTCTCTCTCCTGCCCTCCCTATCTTTCTTTCTTCCTTCCTCCATCCCTCGTTCATCTCAGACTCAACCCAAACCCCTTAAGCCACATCCTGTTAAGCCACACCCACTGTTTAGTTTAAACCATGCCCATTTTTCGCCACAGCCTTTTCCCACCTAGAAATGCCCCTGGTTGACAGCACCAAAGATTTTTGCTATCCTTGCTGGGGTCAGATAAATACAATGGAGAAACTTGTAGTGTATTAACTGATCATGGGCAGAAATTAATCTGGTGAATGGAGCATCCCAGACATCTTCCCATATAACAAGGAAAAAGGCGCACAGTGGTATAAGCTCTCCAATACTTACAGTACACAATAACATGTGAAGGGAACACAGGGATGAAGGACAAATCAATAGTCTTCGCGTCAGTCCACAAATAGATGCAGCACTCTAGTGGGGAAGCCGCTGGCCACTAGAAGAAATAAGTAAGGACAGAGGCGCTTCTAAGAGCAGACTGCATGGTAATTTAATAACATTTTAAAAACAATTGCATAACAACTCACAAACGAGCATCAGGGTAGCGCATAATAGTATAGTCCCATGGCAGAAGGCGTCAGCAGCTCGCCATCCCAAATCGGGCAGTGAAGTCCGGTAGGTGTAAACAGCGTCTGTGGCCGGCAAGGCGCCAACCCGAGGCTTGAGATGCACTGTGGAGGGTCGCGGCGGCATGACGTCAGCAAAGTGCGACGCGTTTCTGAGCGTGCGGTTCACGCAGGAGGAAGTGACCGCGGTCTTTCATCAGGCACAAGGAAGTCCAGTGTCTGCCATTTTTATGGAGCCCAACCGGAGCCGGGGGGCGGGTCATCCGGGACAGAGCAAAACATCAGAAATAACAAAGGCTAATGAGTAAAAATACAGATCATCACATCAAATCAAAATCTGTTAGCAGCCACATCCAAGTCAGGGACCACCAACTCTCACCCAGTCCTACATTTACTCAGCAATCTCTGTCTCAGGGAATAGGAAATTGTATATAGTAGATAAGGGTTTTCCCAGATCCCCCCCTCCCCCCAGCATGGATTCATGATCTGATACCAGAAAAGAGGAGCTGATCTCCCTGAATTGTGTCTTATGCACGTGCCTTCGTTCAATATATCTAAAGAAATAAGAATTAGGTAAATGATATTGTGATTTCAAATCGTCAAACGTTCTCAACTGACCGTTGGAGATAATGTCCCCCAGCTTTTTAATCCCAACCCTCGTCCAGACACATGGATCTTCATACGTAAAAAATTGAGGGAGAGTAGGGTTTCTCCACAACGGGGTGTGCGGAGAAGGAGAAAATGGACCCCCAAAATCCTTACCCTGGGCCACCATCCAATCTCTAAGTACAGATTTCATGGGAGTAGTAAATGGATACGTGATATATATGGCCCCCTATATACCAAATGAGCTAAAGCTTCATAAGACCCTACCACTGCCGATTCTAGAGCAACAGCCGTATCGTCATAGGGACCTGTGAGCCATCTGTTGACCATCACCAGCTTACCTGCCAAAAATTATTTGTAAAAATTTGGAACAGCTAATCCCCCTTTCTTCCAGGGTTGTTGTAGCACTCCATATTCAGTCTAGCCACCCGTGTAGTGACTTGAAAATACTCTTTCGAATCCACACCGGTGAATTCCTCTGTGTATATAGCGGTAAAGAACAAACGAAAAATATTGCGCTAACCAAACCAAAATAAAGTGAACCAAACAGCAGCTAACACAACAACACTCCCAGGTTGCTAATGTGAAATGTGAAACTTATAAAGTGTAGCACTAATTTTAAAATATATTGTTAAATATTTATAAAAATATAAACACATAAAAATAGTGAGTCCGTATGAAACATATATATGTGTATACAGATTAAATATACAAAAATTATTGTGCAATCCGTGAAAAACGTTCATATAGAGGTGAATGATATCCTTCACCCCTTCGGGCTCCAGAAAGTGTGATTGATATTCTCGACAAATCGTGGTACACCCGACATGCACTGTGCACTTCCAGGTAAGTAAAAAATGCTCTTACCAGAGATAAGAAGAGTTTGCGCATAAAGACTTATCTCATGGGGACCATCCAATAGATCTCAATATGTCGTTCCCCGTACTTTCAGATCCAATGCTTCTTAGTATCCAAAAGGTCCACTCCCAGATCTCAGGCTCCTTAATGCTCGCAGGATCCACAACCAGATCTCAGGGGACAGTGTTAACCAGATGGCAGCGTGCCTCAGTAAAACAAGGACTTACATAGTGTGATACTGTTTAACCAGTAGTACATTTATAAAAAGGTATCACACTTACATGATAAAAGCAACAGTCAAGCAATTTGGAATTTCAATACGATGTCACCTCACCCGACGCGTTTCGTCCGCTAGGACTTCAACAGGGGCATGGGTGACCTGCTCATACCACGCTCCTTTTATAACTGAAATATCTCTCTATACATGAGCCACACCCCACTTGCTCCACCCCTCATGAGGTCCAAGCCTCACTTTCAGCAACAACTGGTCATTGGTCGGAGCCCTTGGGAGGGGCTTACAACTTGTAAACATATAGATCACAACTTCATAGTATACCTTATAATCCGAACGAATCACAATCATGCCAGCTCCAGTGTTTCACATCCAGCCTCTATAAAGATTTGTATCCATCTAAACGGTGGTAGTAGACCGCTTCCAATACACAAATATAAGTATAAACCGATGGAACAATCGTCCAATTATGTATATTTTAGAACAACCGTTCAGTATCCTGAAATAGGCGTCATCATCCTGCGCAGGAAGCGGTCATCTCCCCCTTCAGGAAGTGATGTATGGCGCCATACGAGTGTTCCCGTTCCAAACAGGAACGCATGTGACAATACCTCCAACTGGAAGTGACATACAAAACCCGCCCAGAGCTAGGCAGCCACATCCCGGCGTACAGCAAACCCAACACCGTATCTCGCTGCCCGCCAATCAGTCAGCTCCACAAGGCGTGCCCACAACAAATCAGAGGTTTAAGTCCGCCCCGATACAGTCCGTACCGGAAGTGACAAGGTCTGTTCCATAAGGTCAGAGGTTTAAGTCTGCACTGATACAGTCCGTACTGGAAGTGACGAGGTCGTGACACCTAAGGGCTGATATACACCCGGAAGTGGCATTATGTGAGAAAATTGTACAAATACTGACCATATTCACACATCCTGCCTGCAATATATATGTTATATAAACACTGGGCTAGATCACCAAAAACATCATGTACATTATACCATACACGATATATACAATACACGCGATGTATGGGTGAGGTGACCTGCCTATTTGTTACTACGCTCTGAGAACATCGTATTGGAATTCCAAATTGCTTGACTGTTGCTTTTATCATGTAAGTGTGATACCTTTTAATAAATGTACTACTGGTTAAACAGTATCACACTATGCAAGTCCTTTTTTTACTGAGGCACGCTGCCATCTGGTTAACACTGTCCCCTGAGATCTGGTTGTGGATCCTGCAAGCATTAAGGAACCTGAGATCTGGGAGTGGACCTTTTGGATACTAAGAAGCATTGGATCTGAAAGTATGGGGAACGACATATTGAGATCTATTGGATGGTCCCCATGAGATCAGTCTTTATGCGCAAATTCCTCTTATCTCTGGTAAGAGTATTTTTTACTTACCTGGTGGAAGTGCACAGTGCATGTCGGGTGTACCATGATTTGTCGAGAATATCAATCACACTTCCTGGAGCCCGAAGGGGTGAAGGATATCATTTACCTCTATATAGCAGTAAACCTCTGGTGATTAACGGAGAGCCAATGTAATCGGTTCCATCATGAGGGCAAATAACCCAGGTGAAAGCAGACATCCCTGCCAGGTCCCACGGCCCACTGGGAGGGTTTCAGAAAAAACACCATTCAGTTTGATGGTCGCAACCCAATGGTCGTATAATATCCCCACCCATTTCAATAAACTCTCACCAAAACCCATGCCTTGTAACACTGTTTGCATATAACTCCAGTCGACCGAATCAAATGCTTTTTCCCAATCCGCTTGGTCCCCTGGATTCAATGCTACATGTGTAAACATCCTCCTCAAGTTTAGATCAGTGGCTTTGTGTCATAAAGCTGGTCTGATCTGGGGAATTTAATAGGTAAAGCACTTTAGTAAGTCTGGAGACTACGATTTTAGAAAGTCCATGTTCAATAGCGCTATAGGCCTATATGAGGCACAGAGCAAAGGATCTTTGCCAGTTTGGCCAGAAGTACAACACGGACTTCATAAAAGGATGGCGGCAGGGACCCCACACTTAGGCAATCATTGTATAGTTTCAGTAGATATGGTGTTAGTAGTTCTTTATAAAATTTGGTACCACTCCACAGGGAGCCCATCATGCCCGAGGGACTTACCGTGTGGAAAGGAACCAATAGCCTTCGCAATCTTTTCCACGGAAATTGGTGCATCTAACATCAGCTTGACCTCATCCGATAATACCGGTAAATTCAACCCTTCTAGAAAGGTATGCAGATCCTCCCTTATAAGGTGGAATGGGGTAGTACAGCGGTCTATAGAACTCAACCAAAGCCTTTATCACCTCCTCTGTCATGGATCTGAGGGTGCCAGTAGAGTCACACACACAAGGCACCACTATAGGCATGTATTCAGCATTGTAAGCAACTTTCCATTCTGAAGATCTCGGCTCGCTTACAAGCCTCACATTGTGTGAGATTACAAAAATGGAGATTTATATCCCTTCTCGTTTAAGAGCCTGCAGGGTCTCAGGAGTAGGATCAGCCGCATGTGCAGTGGCGCAAGCAGTCTCCTCCTCCCGAAGCCTCCGTGTCTCGTTCTGTAATCGTCTGGCCTTCTTAATGGCGGAAATATATTCACCTCTAACAACTGCCTTGAATGATTTCCACATCATTTGGGGAGTAGAGGATTCCACATTATCGGGTCAGAAATTTGTAAATTGCTCTGTGACCATCTTTTCCACCGTGGGCCTCGCCACCCAGCCTGGTTGTAGCCTCCAGGAACGGGCGCCCCGGTGGAAGCCAAGTGTCATGACAACCTACAAGGGGGTATGATCCAACACCTCTTCTAATGTCACATCCGATATCAAGGACAATAAGTTTGAGCTAGCAAAAGCCAGATCTATTCTGGATGAGGAGTGAAATACATGATATAAATGAGAATATTGTTTAACATTTCGGTGCTTCCATCTCCACAATTTGCTAAATCTCGCTGCCTCTGCCCAAGTTGCAAGTTCCAGGTTTTGAGCTCTGGATGGTTTGGATGTATCCAAAGCGTAGTCCAGCACATTATTAAAGTCCCCCATGATCAAAACTTTAAGGGACAGAAGTGGGGCCAGTGATTGCACTGTGCCCATCTGTGATGCTTGCTAGTGCCATCCGTATAGCTGCTGTCTATCAGTGCCCACCAGTGCCACATATCAGTGCCCAGTGCCCCTTATCAGTGCCCATCAGTGCTGCGTATAAGTGCCACCTCATCAGTGCCCATCAGTGCAGCTTCATCAGTGCTCATCGGGGAAGGAAAAAATGTACTTATTTACAAAGTTTTGTGACAGGAAAAAAAAAAAGTTTTCAAAATGTTTTATTTTTTATTTGTAGTGCAAAAAATAAAAACCCCAGAGGTGATCAAATACCCCCAAAAGAAAGCTTTATTTGTGGGGGAAAAAATGATAAAAGTTTTGTTTAGGTACAATGTCGCACAACAGCGCAATTGTCATTCAAAATGCAACAGCGCTGAAAATTGGTCTGGTAGGGAAGTGTTCTAAGTGCCTGCCTGTTATTGAAGTGGTTAATAAATTTCAGGACTGTTGTCCTTTTTAACTTGGAATTCAAACCCCTGACATTCCAGAAGAGGACTCACATGACAGTAGCCATAGTACAAGTGTTATATAATCCTGAGCGACTTCAGTAGTGTACATTAAGCCGGCCCCCATTCACTTCAATGGGATTTCTTATGTCAAGTGACTTGGGGCAACAGAAGTCGGAGCGCAAGTGGCCCCTCTGTGAACTGGCCCTAAGATGTAGGTGTAAAAGAAAGGAGCAACCTAGGCAATGAAAGGTGGTGCAACAGCACCACCACGTGGCGGTAGAAAAAAATTGCACTGCATTGGAAAAACAAGACATGAAAAAAGAACAGAAAAAAGTTAAAGAAATAAGACCCTTGAAGAAAAAACATCCCTGCTTCTCAACAAACTAACGATGGAGCATATTGGTGAAGCTTTATCACCTGGAACGAACTAAAGTTGTAACAAAAAATGGGGGTCGAGCTGTATGCATGAACTGGATCTAAGATAATCCGGCTTGTGTTCTGCACCCTCCAGCTCCCACATATTGTGCATAGAGCCTCAGACAAACCAAAATTGATTATACTTGCTTGCTAGTCAAATCATTCCAGGGAATCCAACCAGTCGGCTGCATCAGATGGAGTAGTGAAGAATTTAGCAGATCCCTGGTGCACAACCCGTCATTTACTCGGTTACAGCATGCTATATGTATATCCACGCTCTCAGCCTATTGCGTACATCCCAAATGAGCAACGGCGGCACTGAATTTCTGGAGAAAAATCTTGAAAGAGATTAATGTAAGCATTTTCATACTTGGGATCCAGATTTTATCTCGCAGTGGCCAGAATGAGGTCCCGATCCCTGTAATTTAGGAATTTGACCAAAAAGTGACACGGGGGGGGGGGGACATAAGTTATTCCTCACACAGCATATGCATACTTCCAATTACACCCAAAAATGCATTCTGCTACTCGCCCCGAGTATGGCGATACCACATGTGTAAGACTTTTTCACAGCCTGACCACATAGAGAGGTCCAACATGCAGGGAGCACCGTCATGCATTCTAGGAGCAGAATTTTCACATCGAATTTCCTAACGACCTATTACACTTTTGAAGGCCCTGGAGCAACAGGACAATGGAATTACCCACAAAATGACCCCATTTTGGAAATTAAACACCCGAACGTTTATTCCATGAGGCATTATGAGTCTTTTGAATGGTTCATTTTTTTCACAAGTCTTCGAAAAACGTGGAAAGAAAAAGAAAACGCCTTTATTTTTACACAAAGTGGTAAATTTATAAGATATTTCTAACACATAGCATGTACATAGCAAAAATTAACCCCCAAAATATATTCTGCTACTCGTCCAGAGTATGGCGATACCACATTTGTGAGCCTTTTTCACACCCTGGCCACATACAGAGGCCGAACATGCAGGGAGCACCGTCAGGCGCTCTAGGAGCATAAATTGCACATAAAATTTCATTCATACCCGTCACACTTTTGAAGGCCCTGGAGCACCAGGACAGTGGAATTACCCCATTTTGGAAAGCGAACACCCGAGGTATATTCTATGAGGCATGGGCTGCAGATAGGTACTCGGGTACTTTGATGGGCTGGTGACAGGTACTCGGGTACTTTGATGGGCTGGTGATGGGTACTCTGGTACGCTGATGGTCTGGTGACAGGTACTCGGGTACGCTGATGGTCTGGTGACAGGTACTCAGGTACTTTGCTGGGCTGGTGACAGGTACTCAGGTTCTCTGATGGGCAGGTACTTGGGTACTCTGATGGGCTGGTGACAGGTACTTGGGTAGTCAGATGGGCTGGTGACAGGTACTCGGGTACTTTGATAAATTAAAAGTGCAGCGCTGATGCATCGTGATTATTCCAACCTCAGTATCAATGTCCATAATTCAAAAACATTTTTTTTAAAACAAATGAAAAATAAGTGGCAAAAAACATATGCAGTTCACACAAAAAGTATGTACGCGTGGAACATATGATCACCAGAGACATATCCAATGGACCTCAAGCACATCCAGGATAACGAACCACCTTCCAGAACCACGTGATGTATGTTCAGAGGGGCACCAACAACGGATAATTCTCATCACGGTTTCAACGTGCCTCAGTGAAAAAATATTCTCTACATAGTGAAGTACTGCAATTCTCCAGACCTGTTAACAGGTTTTTCTCTTCAGTTCACTGACAGACACAGCATTCTTATGACACATGGGGTTATGCTCATCCTACTAGGAGTAGACTAGGCAAAAACAAACAAACAAAAGCGTAGGTTGGCCCCTCCCAGGGGGCCGTCCTCACCTCAGCATATAATCCCCCTGCTCTGCATAGCACATCCGTTTTCTTTTGCCTAGTGCAAGGAGTAGACCTGGTTCCCTTTGGGATCTGCGGTCTCCTGAAGATCCATCTGATGAAGACTGCTATCAAGAAGCTGGCTGGTGGTATAGAGGATATCTAGAATCCAAATCTTTCCCCAGTCCGGCCGACACTATGCGAACGCCCTTCGGGGTGCCCATCGCATAGCGCCCGTTCCGTGCGGGCGGCCAGTGGCTAAAACCCACTAGAGCCCAGTGACTAGGTACGCCTGTCCAAGGGCCTGGCCAGCAACATGCCTCCCCTAGGGGATGGTAAGTCTGCTCTGGTGGCTACCGCTGCGCCCGTCGAGGATTGGTGAGTGGACCCCTCTGTCGCCTTATGGCGTGGAGAGTGGGCATCTGGGCAGCTTTTGGTGGTAAGCCGGCCGGTGGGGGCTCAGTAGAGGGACATTTTTGGGGTAATACCCTTGTGAGGTTAAGCCTCCGTCCCCCCTCCCACTCCCCCCAGCCACAGTACGGCACTGTTGCACTGACCGTTCGACTCTGCACCGACCGTTCGGAGCACTGTGTTCAGCGGGGCACCGCCATTGAAAGATAGAGCACCGCTCGCTCATGGCCGACCGCGCGGGTGTAATGGCAGCGTCCATTTGTTTGTGAAACCATGCGGTTCTCAGCCTGCGGTCTGGCGGCCTCCGGTGGTAGCTCAAGGAAAGTGCAGCCTGGATACAGGAAGTGCTTAAAAGCAGGAAGTGGCTTCCATTTTCTGCTTATACAGCATGGCTGACACACAGCAGCAGGCTCCTGGCGTGCAGTAGTGTTTGGGCAGTTGCTCTTCCGATCGGAGTGCTGAGGCATCAAAACAGCAAGTATAGCTGGCCCTTCCTGGGTGCTGGTAGCGGTGTGGGCAATCCTCCCGGGTCCCCCTGGTTGATTGGGGGAGTTGAGGTGGTGGTTACACAGTGGGGGTGTCGGAAGCCTGTAATGTCAGAGGCCGGCAATACTATGGCAGGAGTACCTGCGGATCTACAATCCACCCCAGGAACGCTAGTGTCTTTGGAACAGCTGAGGGCAGTGTTTGGGGAGTTCTTTCCCAGGGCAGAGGTACCCGTGCCAAGGTTTCCTCAAAAACGCCCACCACCCCCTCTTTCCTTCGGGGAGGATTCAGATCTGGAAAGCGCATCATTGGTCACACCTGTGGATCTCTCAGAGGGTGAACCACCCTCAGAGCATGAGGAGAGTCAAGAAACTCTGTCTTCGCGTGATAAGGCGATAGTGGAAGCACTGATCACTGATATCCGCAAGTCCATGCGTCTTGATCCAGCTGGAGAGTCGCATGAGTCCGCTTATGTTTGTGGCCCACTTAAACCGCCTAGGGCCCCTTATGACCCATTATTGAGCAGGCGGTGTTTAAAGAGTGGCGTAAGCCACCAAGTTCTTTTACTTTGCCTAAGGGCTTTGCGGTGCGCTACCCCTTTGAGGAAAGCTTTACTAAGAGATGGGCCTCTCCGGTGGTGGACCCCGCAGTGGCGCGGGTAAATAAAGCAACCACCATTCCCTTGGAGGGGTCTCCTTCCTTTAAGGAAGCGGCCGATCGCCGCACAGAGACAGTGTCCAAGGCACTATTCTTGTTGGCTGGATCAGCCATGCGGCCGGCACTAGCAACTGCAATGGCGGCACAGTCGCTGCGGGTGCAGACTACTGCTTTATGCACTAATTTGACTTGTGAGGAGGGGCTCCGCTACATATGTCAAGCTGCTTTGGACCTCCTTCCAATATTGTCAAAAATGTCTGTTTTTTCAATCGTTATCAGACGGGTGCTATGGCTCCGTTCTTGGTCGGGCGATCAGGCTTCAAAGAAAGCACTGGCGGACCTTCCCTTTCAGGGAGAGCGTCTGTTTGGCCCACGGTTGGATGAAATCATTAAGGTTTTCACAGGAGGTAAAAGTACTTTTCTCCCAGAGCCTAAACGGCGGGAGTGGCGGCGCAGGCAGGAACCTGTCGCGTCAAATCAGAAGAAGTTTTTTCGGGCATCCGGCTCAGCAGGGAAAAGCTGCAAGACCGGAAAAGCTTTCGCAGGACGCAGTAAAGGGTCCTGGCAGAATAAGTCCGAAAAAGTGAAGGATAAATCCGCCTCCGCATGATGGGTTGCCCCCACCCACGTCACGGGTGGGGGGCCGGTTACTGGGGTTCGCAGATAGGTGGGCTGCCCGCATCACCGATCGGTGGGTCCTGGAGGTGGTGTCCTCCGGGTACAGGATAGAATTCAGCTCTCTGCCCCCAGAAAGATGTTTCCCCTCAAAGCTGAGGCTCACACAGGAACGCCACCAGGCGCTTCTAGGCGCTGTCCAAGCTCTCGCCGAACAGGGGGTGATCATACCGGTGCCCAGGATGGAGAGATTTCACGGATTTTATTCAAACCTTTTTGTGGTACCCAAAAAGGGCGGGGTCAGACCAGTTTTGGATCTAAGAGCATTGAATCGCTTCGTGGAGACGAAGAGATTCAGTGGAATTTCTGGCGTCCTTGGATATCAAGGACGCATATCTCCACGTTCCGATTTGTCTCAGTCATCAGCGTTTTCTGCGTTTCGCAGTGGGAGATCTGCATTACCAGTTTGTGGCGTTTCCCTTCGGGTTGGCCTCATCTCCCCGGGTGTTCACCAAGGTGGTGGCCCCAATGTTGGCGCTGCTGAGACAGAGGTATCGCAGTGGTAGCGTACCTCGACGATTTACTGCTGAGGGCAGAGTCGGCTACAGCTCTGGAGGAGAATGTGACAATCACGGTAGCCACGTTGGAGGAGTTCGGTTGGCTGATCAACGTCCCAAGCGTGACGACAGACTTCTCAGTCATCGAACAGACCACAATCTTTGTGGGAACGAACATGGTACAGGTCTTAGTCTGGGTCCATGAGGTCGGACGTTCAGCCTCAGTTACTACTGAAAACATCCAACTAGTCGGTTGGCTTGAGGAGGTTGCACCGATGGCACTAACAGTGTAAGAGGAGGTCTCGACATCGGCTGAGACGGGAGTCGTCATTTAGCAGCTCCATGCGATGGTGACGCTATGGAGACAGAGTCGTCGCGGTTGTAACCCCGGTGGTGGAACCACTTGTGGGCCCCTCTACTCCGGTTGGGCTTCCCT